>JAFREQ010000062.1:1447500-1860000 GCA_025331565.1 Holacanthus passer | reverse complement strand
AAGCCGACTGGCTCTCAGAGATGTTCTCAACTCTCCCAACCTGGCCGCCTCCTTCACTGTCTCCCTGCTGGACACCAAGAGGAACAACACAGGGGTGAGCACAAACACACACACACACACACACACACACACCTAGGTGGGCCACACCTATAGTCGTCTTCTGATGAAACGGTCTTGAGTTTCCCATCCTCGTCTCGTTTCCTGAACCCAAAACAAAGTCTTCCTCTCGGTGTCAGAGTGGATCTGATTGATGTCACGCACAGGCACACACACACACACACACACACACACACACACACACACACAACTGTAGGTTCACTGGAACTAAAACACAAAACATAATCTAAGTGTTATATTTTCATATTTAAGATTTTAGACATCTGTTCATGCAAAACTTCACTCATAAAAAGGTTCTACAATCCATCTCTGAATCTGTGTGAATAAAATAAAGACATGAAGATTTGGCAAGATTTGAGCATTCGTGCTGAAATGCTCATCCTCTCATACTCAGAGAGAGAACTGAAGAATGGAACACTTTAGTCATTCAAGCAATAAAAATGTCATCGCCTTGCCTTCAAAGTCTGCAGTCGGAAATGACTAACATAACTTTTTATTTCATAACTTTAGTTCATGTGCACAAATGATGATGTGTATAAAAAGTTTTGGAAATGTAAATTTTGAGGCACAAGTAGAAATCCAAGCTGCACATTTTTGTTAAAGCTTGTTTGTGCTAATTTTACCTGACACTAACAACATACACACCTGGATTGGCCTCTCAGTGTTATGGGGAGTCAAATGGTTTCATGTAATCAAGTAGGTTTAACAACGTTTCAAAGAAACATGAAGTGTTTTGTGGGCTTGTCCGGGATTTGAACCCGGGACCTCTCGCACCCGAAGCGAGAATCATACCCCTAGACCAACGAGCCACATGTGTGAAGTTTACCAATCCACACAGCAGCTGCACATTAATATACAGTTTGTCACAGTGTGATGCAGGAAAAGGCTGAACAGCAACAAAAAAAAAAAAGGAAGGCAAATTCCCAGCTGAGCTCAGTGAGGATGAATTCTGGTCCTTGCAGACCTTTAGATAAGATCCTGATCCACGCAGGACATGTTGGAAACTCTAACTTCATGTACAATCCAACTGCCCCATTTTTAATGTCTGTGTTTCCTCCTTTGCTTTTCACCAGCGCTGATTTTAAACCATCTACCTTCCTTCCTGTGTCCACCAGGCCACGCTGACCCTGCAGGTTTCCTACATTCCTCCTCCAGGATTGGCTCCGATCTTCCAGCCTCCTCACCAGCCTGAGACTCTGCCCCACAACAACCCCAACGTGGAGCTGGACACTGTCACAAGTAAAATCTGTCTCTCGCTGATTAAATCTGTCGGCTTGTGTTGACTCATTCTATATTTTACCTCTAAGACCACTTCCTGTCCACCTGTGCAGTGATTTCTCTGGACACTTTGGGCGAAGAGGACACAGAGAGTATGATGATGCTGGAGCCGCCGGAGGACCAGGGCCCCGACGACGGACGCTCCATGGTCATCGTCGGCCCTCAGGGGCCCTCGGGCCACGAGTCCCCCGCTGCCCAGACGCCCAAACGTTCACCGCCGTCCTACAACACCCACGGAGGGCTGAGGAAGAGGAGGAGAGGAGCCAGCAGTCAGCCCAAACCACTGCCCAACAAACCACAGGACCTACAGGTGCAGGGCCACAGGCTGGAGTTTACACATCAGGGGTCCAACATGGAAGTTTGTTTTTAATGAGAAGTTTTCTTTTCTTTCATTAAATAGATTAACAACAATAATAAGCTCATAAAACATGAGTAAATTTGTTTTGCAATGATTTATAATTCAAACACAAAGAAATGTAAAGCAGACTACTACTTTTGGCTCATGCTCATAGTGCCACCATGTGGAGATTTGGACAAATTACAGGGAACACAAGCCTGAACTTTTTTTATTATGGTCACAAAATCATGAGAAGACAATACATGAAGGACACAGACCAGACAAAACAGAGACCTTTGAACTTTGTTATCTGCTCAGTTTATGATGATTCTTGCAGATAATTAATGTTTGTCATGTTTGATAAATGAATAATTTTAGAATAAATCATAACCACCTAAAATGTTTTATTTGCTGTATGTCACTAGAGCGTTAATTAATACTCATGTGTCTTCGTGTCCAGGTTCGTGTGCGGGTCATCGAGGGCCGACAGCTCCCGGGCATCAACATCAAACCTGTGGTGAAGGTGTCGGTAGCTGGACAGACCAGGAGGACCCGGATCAGAAAGGGCAACAACCCCGTCTTTGATGAGGTGAACAACAGTTATTCATCATGGTCTGATTTCATTTCTGACATAACATTTCATACAAACACTTTGTGCTGTTGGGGGATTGGAAAAGTCTTGATTCCATCCTGTGTTTATTTTGTGTTTTCCTCTCGACAGACGTTTTTCCTGAACTTCTTTGAGACTCCGTCAGACTTGTTTGATGAACCCATCTTCATCACTGTGAGTCTGCAACACAGTGTTTAAGGTTAAACCAGTGGTTCCAGATCTTTTTTTGCCTGTGACCATTTACAAAAAACTAGTCGTCACATTTCAGATCAGAATCGGAGTTGTTGATGAGGAAAATTTTAACCCTCGAAGGTTGTTTTGATTAAATGATGATGATGTTTGATGATGAATTGATGTTTCAGGCTCAAAGGGGTCAAATTATTCAACATTTCCAAAAAAAAAAAACCAAACAGAAAAGCGAAAAACCACTCAATCTTATGCAGAATCAGATTTTCTGCAGGATGAGTAGTTGAATATTTCTGTACTTGTAGGATTTCAACTGTTGATAACCTCTCTCTCTCTACCTGACAGGTGTGTGACTCTCGCTCGCTCAGAACTGACGCTGTGATCGGTGAATTCAAGGTAAACTCCCATCTAACCTTCAGTGCACGTGTCAATGGAGTCTGTTTGTCCTGTGATCATGTTTTCTGGCAAAGTCAGTCAAGCAAAAAAAAAAAAAAATCTGAAATCTTGTGATGTGTTTTGCAGTTGGATGTGGGCACCGTCTACAATGAGCACAGTGAGTATACGTTCATGTGGATTTCTTAAAATAGAGGATGATTTTCTTGCATCTAGTTTAAATTTCTTAGCTTTTTTAGCTCTGTAAATTATTGGCTCATTTAATCTTAAATTTTTAGGACACTGCTTCTTGAGGAAATGGCTGCTGCTGTGTGACCCTGACGACCTCTCTGCTGGGGTCAAAGGTTACCTGAAGGTCAGCCTGTTGGTTCTGGCAGCTGGAGACGAGCCACCGGTGAGTCTTAATGAAACAGCATCGTGATGATATTTGTTCTCGGGTCTTACATTTTTGTGTGTGTGTTTGTCTTCCAGGCCGACAAACGCGAGTGTGTGGAGGATAAAGAAGATATAGAGGGAAACCTGCTGAGACCAGCTGGTCTGTCTCTGAGAGGAGCCACTTTCACCCTGAGGATCTTCAGAGCTGAAGACCTGCCACAAAGTTCGTCTACTGTGTGTTTGTTGCTTATTCATCTGCTTTTAAGACAGATTTCTAATTTCTCTTTTTCTGCAGTGGATGACGCCTTCATGGACGGGATGAGGCAGATTCTTGGCTTTGACAGCAACAGGAAGAACCTGGTGGATCCTCTGGTTGAGATCCACTTCGCTGGCAAAACTGTGCGTACGACTTCCTGCAACTTCCATCAAAGTTATTTTATCTCAAACTCAACTTTAAACACTGAAGCTAACCATTTAAAGTGTTTCGCATCTTCTTTCTTTTTCAGGTCTGCACTAAGATTCTGGAGAAGAACGCCAATCCACAATGGAACCAGAGTCTGAGCATGCCCATTAGAGTGAGACGCACAAACAATCAATGCAAACAGACATTTTTTATTATGCATTGATCAGTATCATTATACAATATATGTTTTATTTCTTCCTCCCAGTTTCCCTCCATGTGTGAGAAGATGAGGATCAGAATTCTGGACTGGTGAATCCTGCCTGATATTTAACTTGACTTTTACATTTTGTTTTTTTATCAAGCTCATAGAATCTAAAGAATTTTGCATCGTGCTCCATTTATATCTCTTAAAAAGCTCTGGTTTACAGTCTCACATTTTGATTTCATTCATTTCAGGGACAGAGCCAGTCACAACGATGTCATCGGCACCACCCACCTCTGTATGTCCAAGATCTCGGCCCCCGGTGGAGAGATAGATGGTAAGTGACTGGTTGAAACTGGTCTGAACTGGACTGGGCCTGGCCAGTTTGGTTTGGACTGGACTGGAGCGATAGCACTAAGCTTGTCTTGTCTGGTTTGGTTCAGTCTTTTTAAGGTTGAGTTATCTTCATATAGTTTGTTTTGTTTTGTAGATATTAGAAACTGAGGCCACATGAACTGAAATATAACATCCTTCTTGACGACCTTTCCAAAAAACACGACTACAAACAAATCTTTTGCTGGTTTTTACACTTAAATTTATATTTCTTTTGGTAAATCAGACTGGATGGTAGTTGATGAGTAATCTGTGAAGTCTGGAACACTTTGGACTGATGGTTCCTGGTCCACGCTAGTCTAGATCTGCACATGACAGAACCTGACCTGGTTATACCTAACCAGTGTAATCCAGACTATAATTAACTGATCTGGTGGAGTCGGGTTGTGGTTGGGTTTGAGCTACCTACATGAACAATCTTGAGTCACAACTGAAACTTTGGTCATGGAAAACTCGACTGCTCTGTTCTGTATCTTCATTCATCATTTTTGTGAGGCTCTATCTGATCTGGGTTGAGTCCAGCCTCCAGACTGATTTGAGCTGTTCAGATTGATCTGTCTGTTCCCAGTCTGCAACAAACAGGAGTGTGTGGCTCTTACGTGGTCCAGTCTGACCAGTAAGCTCATAGAACAGGACTGAACTGGTTCAGATAAAACCAGCATGCATCCAATTAAAGAGTTTGCCCCAAAGTCCTGTGTGAGAATTGAAGTTTTGATTTGATTGTAGACCAGATGGATCTGTGGTTTGTGAACATAACAAAGCACGGACGTCTTTTCAGTGACACGCATGAAGACTAACGGTGACATTGCTGGAGTTTCCTCACAGCTGATGAAGACAACATGCATGAGTTCTGCTCATTGTTTGTGACGAGTGCTGCTGCTTCTTTGCCTTTGTTTGAAAACCTTGTGAATAATGAGGCATCATCAGTATCCAGTTTCACTCACTTCATCTCAGGGTGTCTTGTTTTGAAGTGATTCACTCGAAACAAGACAAATGATTTTATAGAATAGAGTTAGAAATATTCAGGTGTTTGTGGTCCAGTGCATCTGTTTGGGTTTGAGTTGCGTTCAAAGACGTCTGTTTCCTTTCTGTCTGTCTGTGATTCTCAACCATCCTTCCTCTCTACGCATTCAGATGACTTGACTCCACGGACCGTCCATCCTGGCAGTACGTCCTCCGTCCTCTCTTATCTTGTGTGAAGCTTCAGTCGATTCAGCTGTTTTACTTTGCTTTTTGATGTGTATTTTCTTCTCCTTTAAACTTGTTTCCATCTCGGCTTAATTCTGATGGAACTCTGATCAATCTATTTGTCAAGTGCACAGAATTCATTTCAATCATTTCATTAATCAGTCAATCAATCAATCAATCAATCTTTTCTTCACTGTCATCCTTCAACATTCTGCCCTGTTTAAATGAACTCTCTTGTGTCATTACAGTTGATGACAGTCTCGGTTTCCTGCCGACGTTCGGTCCGTGTTTTGTCAACCTGTACGGCAGCCCCAGAGAGTTCACCGCCTTCAACGATCCACACGAGGCGCTAAACCTTGGAAAAGTAACGCAACATTTGATTTTTTTTATTAAATGCATTCAGTCACCACCTTAAAAATGACTGAAAAATGTACAATAGTTCTGATAACACAAGTCCTAGTTTTCTGTCACCCTAAATTGACAAAACCCAAATTGAAAACTGACAAAACCATTTCAATAGCATGTAGACATTTTATTTAAACTGTAGATTTACGGTGCCACAAGACCTAATTTCCCATCTGCCCTCCAACCTTGTATGAGTTGTAGCTTCATATTGCCTTAAATTAAAGCTCCTGTTTTCTGTTTCGTGATGTGAAGTCTCCCAGATTTCCTTCCAAAATTTGACTAGACTCTTCTGCATGGTTCTCAGTAATTGTATCATATGTTAAGTAATAAATGTTGAATGTTGCACCTTTTAAAGATCTTCTTCCGTCTGTCAGGGGGAGGGCGTGGCGTACCGAGGTCGAGTTCTGCTGGAAGTAACAACAAAGCTGGTGGACAAGCCGGAGCAGAGAACTGAAGACATCCCATCAGACGACCTGCTGGTGGTGGAGGTGAGAGGGAGAGAGCGAATGAAGAAGGATTCAAACACTTGAACTTACTAAGAAATCATCCATCCTTATATCCTAACATCTTTTTCTCCGTCTAACAGAAGTTTCTCAGGAAGAGGAAGTTCTCCCTCTTCGTAGCGTTTTACTCGGCCACGCTCCTCCAGGATGTCGATGATGCCATCCAGTTTGAAGTCAGCATTGGTAACTACGGCAACAAGTTCGACTACACCTGCCTCCCCCTGGCCTCCACCACCCAGTTCAGCAGGGCCGTGTTTGATGGTAGGTCAAAGGTCTCGAGTCAGAGGTGAAAGGTTAGGTTGTAATTGTTGCAGTGTTAGCAAGGTGAAATCTACCAAAAGTATTTTATATGTGCAAGAAATTCAAGTATCTGTGAAACACAACTGTGTAAATATGCAAATTAAGATTAAGATTCATTTAGCAAATAATGTAGAATGCTGCTGATCACAGTGATGATTTTGATTATAATGATTTGATATTAATGACACCTGTATCCCCTGTCTGTGTGTGTGTTCCAGGTTGCCACTACTACTACCTCCCGTGGGGAAACGTTAAGCCGGTGGTGGTTCTGTCTTCAGAGTGGGAGGACATCAAACCGAGGATCGAGGCTCTCAACATGCTGCTGGCCATTTTAGAGAGACTGGTGGGTTTTGTATCTGCACATTGACCTTTGAGTTTTAGAAAATGAAAGTGAAGTCAGAATGTTTGCAGAGTATTGATACATGTGTGTGTTCAGGAGGCGAACCTGCAGCAGGTGCAGCTGGAGGTGAAGGCAGGCAGCGACCTGGAGGAGGTGGAGCTGCGAGTGGTGGAGCTGCTGGATCAGGTCATCACAGACTGCAGGTAAAGTCTACGTGATGCCACTGTCAAACAGGTGTTATATAAATATCAGGATATAATGTAGAATTAGCTCTAGCTCCTTTCACATGAACATATGTTCATGTTTGATATTTTAAATACATTTTGCTGATAGTATTTTTGTACTTTTACTTCTAAATGAGTATGTTTATATTACTGTTTTACTTAAGTAAAAGATCTGAGTACTTCTTCTACATTTGGTTGTATCACTGTCTTCATCATCATTGAAAATCGTACAGTATTGTAGTTTTATCTTTTAATTGCTTCACAAATTGGTTCTTTAATCTTTTTTACTTTTACTTTTTACTGATAATCTTAAATACCACAATACTTCCCTCTTGAAGCTTCACACTCCAAATATACATATCTCTTCCTTCATTTCTGTGTTTTCTTACTTCTCTCTCTCTCTCTCTTCCTCCAGTGAAGAGCTGCCCTCTCTCGACCAGTGGCAGTGCGCGACCCCTCTCGACCGCTCGTTGAGGCACATTCGAATCCTCCACCTGCAGCAGATCGTCCCGGCGGCGCTCGCCCTCAAGCACGGACCAGCCACCGAGCTCTCGGTGGTGCTGGAGCAGGCCGAGGACTGGGCCAGTCGGCTGAGGAGTATGGCCGAGGAGGTGAGCGTGTTCATGATGTTCCCAATCAACCGAAGAATGAACGACTGTAGTCATGAATTAGAGGAGTTGGAAAACTATGTTCCACTGCAGGTAACAGTATGCAACATGCCAAGTATCCAATTAAAAGTTAAAGAAGAAGAAGTGTCAGAAAACAAACCATGTCATCTAGAGAAAGAGCTGATTGAAGTCTGGAGAAATTGTTTGTTCTGAGATCTTAACATTTGTCATATACTATAATGGACAAATAGTATCCCATCATCAAAATAAATAATAAGAGAAATAATTCTTATAATTAAATTCATTCAGGTGTTGTGTGTGAGACAAGCAGCTGTATTTAGAGGATATGTGTCGTGTCTGAGGCTGTGAACTGGGCAATTTATGACCAAGAGACAAAGAATAACAGTAACTCTCTCTCTCTCTGCTCGTCCAGCCTCAGAACAGCCTCCCAGACATCGTGATCTGGATGCTGCAGGGCGACCGCAGGGTGGCATACCACCGCATCCCAGCGCACACTGTCATCTTCTCCCAGCAGCACTGTGGGAAACACTGTGGACAGCTGCAGACCGTCTTCCTCAAAGTACACACACACACACACACACACACACACACACGCATTTTGTCTTTTGTAAATAAAGCTGTGACCTGCTGTGTGTGATGTGCAGTATCCTCAGGGCAGCGGCGGGGAGGCCAAACTTCCAGGCCAGCTCAGGGTCAAAGTCTGGTTCGGACTGACAGCCGACGTCAAACACTTCAACCAATATGCTGAAGGAAAACTGTCGGTGTTTGCTGAGACGGTGAGATGCTCAACCTGAACCCTCTCTCAATGCATCAGCCGCTCAATAGGAATATGTACTTTTTCTGCAGCCTCAAACTTATTACATCACAGGGATTTGAGAGATGCTATAATGTCATAAAAAGATCCTCACATTGCAAATCTCTCTCTCTCCTCTGCAGTATGAGAACCAGACCCGACTTGCCCTGGTGGGCAACTGGGGAACCACAGGTTTAACCTACCCCAAGTTCAGCGACGTCACTGGACGAGTTAAACTCCCCAAAGAGAGCTTCAAACCCTCACCTGGCTGGACCTGGTCCGGAGACTGGTACATCAGCCCCGAGAAGACGTGAGAGACCAACACACACACACACACACACACACGCAGACACCTTTATCTCTTTTTTAAAATCCAGACTTTGACTTCAAACTTTATTTTGTTGCTGACATCTTTTTCCATTTGCTCACATTTTATCTTTTCACACTGCATTTTTTTTGGCAGTTTAATGGTCAAATATTTGTTTCTATATACTCACCCACACCAAACTGAAAAGTTTCACCTGGTCACAACAAAACTACAGAAACCTGCAGGGGACAACAATCAATTCTCAGTGTTTTTTGTCAGAGAATTAAGTTATTAATTTTTGTAAAAGTATCTGTGTGATGATGAACCCTCAGACTGCTGTTTGACGTGGATGCTGGTCACATGACCTTCACAGAGGAAGTGTTTGAGAACCAGATGAGGTTACCTGGCGGACAGTGGATCGGCATGCCGGAGGGATACACTGATGTGGTATGTGTGTGTTAATACTGTAAACGTGTGTGTGTGTTTCTGTACCTTCTGTGGCTTAAATCTAAAATGTGTGTGTGTCAGAATGGGGAGAAGGCGGTGCCAAAGGACGAGGTGGAGTGTCCCCCGGGTTGGGTGTGGGAAGAGGTGGAGTGGAGTGAAGATCTCAACAGGGCTGTGGATGATCAAGGTGCGCACACACACACACACACACACACACACACAAAACACACCTGTCAACAACGAAAGCAAACATTGATAAATCAAATTCTGTGTGTGTTCAGGCTGGGAGTACGGCATCACCATCCCTCCAGACCGCCGGCCCAAGTCGTGGGTGCCTGCAGAGAAGATGTACCACACCAACCGAAGGAGACGGTGGATACGGATGAGACGCCGAGACCAGCAGAAGATGGAGGCTCTCAGAAAGGTAGACGGAGACACAGTCTGGGGTTTTACATTGCATTAATATGAGCAGTTGTCATGTCCTCAACCAGCCACTAGATGTCAGTCTGGTTGCACAAAGGAGCAAACAGGTTCAGAGTGGTGTGTGTGTGTGTGTGCTCACAGCAGCGTCCAGACGAGGCAGAGAGGGAGGGCTGGGAGTACGCCTCGCTGTTCGGCTGGAGGTTCCACCTGAAGCCGAGGAAGACGGACAGCTTCAGGAGGCGCAGGTGGAGGTGTCGCATGGAGCCGCTGGAGAAGACGGGACCGGCGGCCATCTTTGCTCTGGAGTGTTCTCTGGTGACACAGAAGAAAAGTTTTCATATTCATCATTATACTGATACAATGATCTCTCTAATAAAGGCATTTAAGATACACTATATGGCCAAAAGTATGTGGACATTTGAACATTTCGCCCATGTCAATCTTAAGACTCTTTTATTTTGAAGGCCCTGCATCAGGAGAATGTATTGATGTGTTTCATGAATGAGTGTGAATGTGAATGTGACCTTCATCTTCTCTTCCTCCTCCTCCCACAGAGCAGCATCGAGGACAAGAACGACGACAAGTCGGTCACGACCACGTTCGGAGTCAACAGGCCAACCATTTCCTGTTTCTTTGACCGTAAGACGGCGAGCAACATATATTCTACTCTTCTTCATTCTTCCCCCCTCTTCTTCACCCCTCCACATTTTGTCAATACTGTGATGTGTGTGTGTGTTTATGTGTGCGTGTGTGTGTAGGTGGCACCCGCTACCACCTGCGCTGCTACCTGTACCAAGCCAGAGACCTGCTGGCCATGGACAAAGACAGCTTCTCAGGTAGGAGTGCAGAGAATCATTTCAAATCTTTGACGTGTTTCTCATCATGTGTTGGCATCATTGCGCCATCTCGTGGCTGGAAAGTTTGTGAAAGCTGACCTCAATTTTCACAAATACGAACAGACAGACAGACAGACAGAAGGGTTTGGTTGTTTGGTTTCCAAATGCACATTATGTTTTGTCCGTCTTTATATTGGTGGTTGAAATTTTGCACATCTTCAAAACTCAGTCTTGACTTTCCAAATCCAAAACATTAGAAATATCAAGCGGTGTTATTCTGTTTTTATAAAGGGAGAGAGAACAGTTCATACTTGTTTAAAAAGCTCAAATTATGAATAGAGTCTGGTAAAAGATGGAGGGAGAGACCGAGGAGACTGAGGTTATAAAAAGAGAGAGTGACACAGAAAAAGAGGACGAGAACAGACAAAATGTTTTTGTTGTATTTGAAGGAGGTCGTGGAAACTACAGCTACTGTGTGTGAGCTTTAATCAGAGTGCAGCCGCAGACTCGAGACGAGAAAACAGAGACGAGGCTTTCAAAAACAGAGGGATGAATAGACAGAGGAAGAGAGGGATGATAGATGATGGAGGGTTAAAGAAGCACACACACACACACGGTGTAATGGATGAGCAGAGTTGATGGATGGGCTTCAGTCGTGTGTTAATCTGGTGTTAAATGGGCGGCAATGATTAAAGACAGAGTCGATCAAAGACTAAGAGCTTTCTGTCTGTCTTTATGTTTTCATTATGTCTGCCTCCTTTTGTCTGTCACTCCTTCTGTCCTTTCTTTATATATTTGTCTAAATCTTGTCATATGCTTTCTTTCTTTCTGTCTTTCTGCATCCACCTTTGTTAGTTGTTAGTTGGTTAGTTAGTTTCTATCCATCTCTTCTCTTCTTTTCCACTCCATCTCTCTCTGTCCTCACCCTCCTTCTCTCTACATCTCTCTTCCCGGGCTTCATTGTGTTTATGTACCCCTGCAGCTCCCACCGGGGGTCCCCAATACTGCTGCTTCCCCTCCACACACACACACACACACACGCACACACACACACTTACATAACGCCCCTGGGCTGTTTGTATTGCTGTTTATATGAGCTAATGGGCTGTTGGGAGTGGACGGTAATTGAATGGGTCACCATGGGTGGTGTGTCTGTACAGTGTGTGTGTGTGTGTGTGTGTGTGTGTGTGTGTGTGTGAGAGAGACCAAGGTTAATTGAGGGCTGGTGGGAAAATGCAACTTAGCTTCTGTTTACTCTAATGCTAACGGCTCCATAGAGACTCTTTACTCGGCCTGAAATAACAAACTACTCACTGTGTGTGTGTGTAACTGTACATATGTGTGTGTTTTTATGCATGTGTCCACGTTGTGAGTTGTGTGTGTGTGTGTGTGTGTGTGTGTGTGTGTGTGTGTGTTAACATGGAGGAGAGTGGTTGTGACCTGGAATAACAAACTTCTCTGAGCGGCGTTCCCAGCCCTCCGTCTCGAGCTCGGCATTCCCGAGCTGCTGATGTCACCATGTGGGACGCCGGGATAGTTTGGACACACACACACACACACACACACACAAAAGCACATACATAAATTTGTGCTGCTATACTTGCGAGGACCCTCTTTAAGATTTCATTCCTAGCTTGAGCCACAACCCACAAAATCCAAAAAAGTTGTGAGTCTGTGTAAAACATAAATAAAAACAGAATTCAATCATTTTTAGACAAACTTTTACAAAGTCTTCCTGAGTCCATGTATTAATTTCCTTCATACAATCATGTGTTCACAAAGTGTTGAACCTCTCTCCATCCTCGCTCGTGATCGACTGAGTCTTTCCAGGATGAACCTTTCATACCCAATCATGATCCTATCACCTGTTACCAATGAACCTGTTTACCTGTGGGAATGTCATATTGTGTTGTTTCCTCTCTCCAGACTCGTACGCCATCGTCTCGTTCCTCCATCAGTCCCAGAAAACGGTGACGGTGCGTAACACTCTCAATCCCACTTGGGACCAGACGCTCATCTTCTATGAGGTGGAGATTTTTGGCGACCCCGAGGTCACGATGGCGACTCCGCCCAACATCGTGGTGGAGCTTTACGATTCGGACACATATGTGAGCGTTTGTGAAATAAATTTTTGTCTGTGTTTTACATTTCGTCCTTGCTTCTAACTTTCAGATGTGTTTTACACGTTCAGGGTGCAGATGAGTTCATGGGCCGCTGTGTGTGCCAGCCCTCCCTGACCGTCTCCCCCCGTCTGGCCTGGTTCCCGATCCGCAGAGGGGACCAGAACGCCGGCGAGCTGCTGGCCGCCTTCGAGCTCATACGTAGAGAAAAGGTCAGAGGTCAACCTTCTCTCCTTTAGCATCATCAACACTTTATTGATCTTCTGCTTGTCTTCCTCAAACGTCTTTATTGTTGTTCCTGCTCTTCGGATTCAAACTTTGAAACATGCATGTTTTATAGTTAAGATTGTGATGGTGAGAAAAATGTGTATAATAAGTTTATCTCCATTTTGTTTCTGCAGCCAGTGATTCATCATATTCCAGGTCAAGAGGTCAGTTTTCTTTTTCCACTCGTTCTCTCTTTTTCTTGGATTTATCTCTTTGCATATTTTCAGCCTTTAAAATCAAACTGTTGCCGTCTCACCTGCAGGGAGAGATCATGACCTCCGCCCATGTTCTAGACGAGGTAAAAAAAACATCTACACATGTGAATCTGAAAGTTAGAATTAAAATGACGTATTAAGGGTGAAAAGACTCTGATGTTGCATGATGGATCTGCTGGATGCTTTTTACCCTGTTTGAATTTTCTCTGATGTGATTATCAGATGTTCCCTCTTTCATGTTTGCTCTTCTCAACCAACAAAACCTGGAGAAATGGGAGTTTTCATTTAATAATTCAACACATCTGTGGTGACAGGAAGCATCTGTGTACAATTAAGCAGCTTGTGATTGAGCATTTTGTCTAAATTATGAGCAGAATATTTAATATGAACTCCTTAATGACCTTTTGCTGAAATGTGACACCTGCAGTTCTTCTCTTCTTTTCTTTTATTTCACTTATTTTACGTCTCTTTTTCTTCAACGTTGCTTCCTCAGTTGATGTTTCCAGGATTCCTCTCTGAAAACCTGCTGCAATGGGTACAACGTGCACACAGAATATCTGAAAACACACCCATCCTGTTTCATGTTCGTTTCATGTGTTCATGCATGTTACAGACCGACATTCAAGTTTCCTGCTTGTGTGCTCTTGTTTTCCTTTGTCTTCAGTTCTGTCATTTTTTTCTGACTTTAATATTAATTTAACAATTCCTCTAACAACGTTTTGTTTTCTCTTATATAGATTGTTTTTTGTGGAAGGCCAGAGAGGACATTTCTAAAGACGTCCTTCATGCATAAAAAGTTTACGATTCGGACTCAACAAACTCAGAAAACATATTTTGTCATTATGAAATAACTTTTTCTCATTGTTTCAAAGTTGCTGTTTTTGAGATCACAAGCAATCGAAGTTAAAACAAGATCAAATATTAAATCTTCGTAAATAATTATTTTGTATTTTTCAAATAAAACATGTCCCCTCCAGCCTTTTTGAACTCATGTTACCAGTAATGACTTATTTTGTGAAAAAACCTACGTTGGTCTTGACTTGAACGTTACATTTCTGTGGTTTTAGCAATCTAAACTTGTTTGACATGTTCATACTAAACTCATTTAACAGTCATTTCACTTTAATAAAGACTAAATTTGCCCGTCAGAGAACAGCGCGGCTCATTTTCATGTGTTTTCTTTCTCTTGATCTCGTGTCGCTGACTTGTCACCATCCTGCGTTCCTATTGGCAGCCGGAGGAGTCGGACCTGCCGGCCCCGCCCCCTCAGAGAGAGGCCGACGTCTTCGTGGTTCCTCAGGGAATCAAACCTGTTCTGCAGAGAACTGCCATCGAGGTATTTCCAAGATCCATTAATGTGTCTTTCACTCAGCAAACTTCCTCCAAGTTTCTTTTTTCAGTCTTTTCAAAATCAAATCCTCAACTACTCCACAACAGTTAGAATGGACTTTAAAGGCAACACAAAGTCAAGACGTTTCATAGATTAAATAATGAGCTGATTATTGAAAGAAACACCTGATTCAATGACAATAAGGACACTGACTGGTCTTCCTGTCCCCTCCGTCAGATCTTAGCTTGGGGCGTCCGGAACCTGAAAAGCTTCCAGCTGGCCAGCGTTACCTCCCCGAGCCTGCAGGTGGAGTGCGGAGGCACCATGATCCAGAGCTGCGTCATCCGCAGCGTGAAGAAGAAGCCCAACTTTGACGTCAACAAGCTCATCCTTGATGTGGTAAGACGCTGCACTTACACTCACATTACGCAGATGTAATCAGTGCACAGGCTCGTTGCCTTCATGGCTGATGAGAGTTCTGCTGTGTTGTGGTTCGAGCCGCTCATTTATCTTCATCAGTGAAACCACAATAATGGACTCTATTGTTCCGTCTTGATTTCCAGAAAAGTAGAAATCTTCCATTAGCTGAAAAACAGTAATGTGAATGTCGGCTGTCTGCAGATGATGCTGCTGTAGAGCTGTTTTTCCATCGAGAAGGACACAGGGTGGAGACTTTTCCCACGGACACCAGTGTGAACAGTACTAATGCTGGTTAAATGCAAATCATCTGTGGTGCAACTGCTGACTAGCTGCTTTTAAACTGCAGAATCAGCTCGTAAATTGAGAGTTGGTGACAAAATCATTGTCTTTATTTTGTGTATAATTTCTGGAAAACAGATTTTTATTTGGACTGCAGACGTCATAGTGATTTCATACAGGTCACCTTTGCACCAAAATTCACTACATCATTCACAGAAGTCTCTCATTCACTTCAGTTAAAGTCCTTGTGTCTGTCTTAAACTTTGACTTGCATTTGCCAAACTTTGAGTTCATGCATCCCATGTTAGTTACTGGAAAAACAGTACTGCTTTTCCAAGACTTTTGAACCTAACAAGGGGGATTTTAGCCTTTAGAGCCGACACCTCTGATGATGCCAGTGGCTCCCCCTGCTGTGTGGGAGATGCATGAATAGTGTTTAAATAATCTAGAATTTCCAAGATTGGGAAGCTGATATGGCTCAATTCAACCTTAAATTTCTACACTGTTTTCAGTTCTTACTGTACTTGTGTGACTTCTACTGCAGATCAGACCTCGGTGGTTCAGGCCGTGGTGACTCTCAGGAGAGAAGAACGGGTCAAAGCTTCCTCATGCAAACTAATAAATACGAGCAAGCGAGTAAACAATTGGAGACGTGGTTTTCCTCTGAAGTGGCTCGTTATTTTGTGGTTGTATTTTTTTTGATGCTGAAATAAATCCCAGAATCATTATTTGACAGGACTGTTGGAGTGGGAATCAGTTCTTTTGGGAGTCGTCGCTCAGTGAAGCAATCGATAAGTTATTGGTGTTGATCAACGAGTCTGATCATTTGTGGTTTAGTCTGCAGAGGCCGAGAGCGTCAGGGGAGCTTTTAGATAAATCAAATCAAATCAAATAATAATTAACAGTGTGTGTCTTCAGTGACTAATTTACATGCTCAATAAGCTTATTTACATGTCATATATCTCCCTCATCACTCGCTCTCTAGTTCTTCTAATGTGAAATCTTAAAATGGAAATAATTTTTGACTACAGCTGTCAAATAAATGTAGTGGAATAAAAGTACAATAGTTGTAGTGTGTTCCTGAGTCCATGTATTAATCTCCTTTATCCAACCATGTGTTCACAAAGTGTTGAACCTCTCTCCATCCTCGCTTGTGAACGACTGAGTCTTTCCAGGATGAACCTTTCAGACCCAATCATGATACTATCACCTGTTACCAATGAACCTGTTTACCTGTGGAATGATCCAAACAGGTGTTTTTGGATCAGTCCACAACTTTCACAGTTTTTTGTTGCTCCTGTCCCAACTGGTTAGAAACATGTTGCGGCATCAAATTCAGAAGAAGCAGATATTTACAAAAATCAATTGAGGAGGTCAAACATTAAATATATGAAAAGGATTAAACAAAGATCACATTCTGTTTTATTTATGTTTCATATGGCGTCTCAACTTTTTTGTAATCTCAGTTGTAAAGAAAGTTTCTGTGATTCACTCATTTATTTTAATCAACACAAAACCAATATTGAAAACAAGAAGGAGTCATTATTTATTCTTCTAATGTTAAACTGCCCTCTGTGAATATATTTCCACTGAGTTTACGTTGGTGCTGTTACATTCCACCTAAATGTTTTCTTATGAAAACTTAAACTGAAATATGGTAATATTAAACACGTTTTTCCAAACAGCGGCTCCAGAACAGGCTCCGAGAGTTTAATGTTAACATTATTAAGGTCTAAAGTTGATCACCTCGCTGTTTTATTATGACAGCTTTAACTGGGGGATGGAAATATTCACATATTTTTCCCTCAAATACGTGCCCTCGCTTTGGCTCTGGCACTTTAATGTTAACAAGATTAAGGTCGTGTGTTGACCACCGCAGGAGTGTGACAGCCTCGACCGGACGGTGGAAACATGCTCGTATTTTTCCCTTAAATTCAGTCTCCTGAACTCAGTCCAAGCATTTAATGTTAACAATATTAAGGCCTTAAGTTGACTGCCTAAGTGTTTTCGTGCCACGGGGGCATAAGAAAATGTCATGTGCATAGTTTCCTTGAATACAACTCTTTGAAGAGCCTGACTGCCGAATGTTAGCTCTCTCAGTTTATTGTGTGAGTTTAGCATCATCAGCCCCACTTAAGCCTTTTTTAAAGCCAGAGAGGTCGGATGGATTACAGCTAACAAGTCCTGTTCTTTTCCTCCAGCCGGCCTGGTTAAATGAGACCGTTATAAGGATATTCATGCCTTCATGCTGTAACGGTTTGATGAAGGCTGGTTGTTGCAGAATCAGCTTTAAAATCCAGAAGTTTTTTTTTGTTTTTCACATCTTTTTCACCATCACACTTCTCTTCTTTAACCCCTCCTTGTCATCCGTCCACAGAGGCTTCCCTGCGAGGAGCTCTACATGCCGCCCATCGTCATCAAGGTCATCGACAACCGTCAGTTCGGGAGGAAGCCGGTGGTCGGTCAGTGCACCATCCGGTCGCTGGAGGAATATCGCTGCGTCCCGGAGGAGGAGCGAGCGCTGGAGGAGGACGACGAGTGGAGACGTGAGACCTGGATGGACACAAACATGTCTGGTTAAAAAAAAACAAAAAACAATTCAGACTGATAGTGGATGTTAAAAATGTCTCTCTGCTGTGTGTTTGTGCAGGTGAGACGCCCCAGTTCACAGGTGGCGAGGTGTTTATTGACATCGACGACGAGGAGCCGCTCGTGACCGACCAGGTAAAACCATCCTGTCAGTTCATTGGTCGAAGGTGCTGATCATTGCTGCCTTTATGCTGTGACCAGTGAAGCAGCAGAGAATCTTGATTTGTGTGATGCGTTTCCTGTGGCTGCTTCACAATAAAGGCCACCACGTGATACCTGAGTTGAGCACTTTAAATTTGAAGCAGCAGTAGGAAACAAAAACTTGACCATAACAACATGACTATAATAAGCACCAGTATTTGAGTTTGACAAAGTTCGGGGCAGAAAAACAACTTTCAGCATATATCAAACATTTTCATTATTATATATATAAATATTATCATAATTGTCTTCACTGAGCTCTTCTGAGTGAACTGAGTTATAACCGTCACTGATCAATAATCAATGCCTGCTCTCACAGGTTTATTGAATCAAACTCAAAGATGTTGTTTCTTTCATTCGTTCTGTAAAAGAAAAACTGCAGCTGAACTTTTGTTCCCCAGTTGCTCCTCATTACAGCTGAACCTACTGTAAGTGGTTTAATACTCAGTGATCCGTGATTTTCCAAATGCATGTATGAGGAATGTGTGTGTGTGTGTGAATGTGTGTGTGGTGACATTTGTGCTTGTTTATCTGCGTATGTGAATCTATGTACGAGTGTGTAAATGTGTGTGTTGTTACCAATAAGTGTAAAGGGCAAGTATGAAACACTCATCTTTCCACAGGGAACATGTGTGTATGTGTATGTGTGTGTGTGTGTGTGTGTGTGTGTGTTCAGTCATACCAGCAGCATAAATAAACATGTTCTGACATGATGACATGGCAGCCGTCTCTGTGGTCGGTGGCGACCATGGGACCGGCGCTCGTTACCAACCATTAACGTTCTCGCTCCAACTTTAAGACATTTACTTTTCTCTGCTTCTTTCTTTCGCTGTTTAAGGAGGAACATGGAAACTATTTTCCAATCGAGCTAATCCTCAAATTTCTCTAGTTTCAAACACACAATTGACAGTTTATCACGCACACACACACTCAAACTCAAACCCACAGACACAAGCACACATACACGTTCAGCCGTATTAAACACTGCTCTCATGCTAAAGCAAATACTGCATTAAGACAGCAGTGATGTGATATAATGAGTAATATCTGCATTAACACACAGAGACATTTTGAACTTTTGACCTTGTGTCGAAGATGAGGTGATGTTTTAAAGTGAGTCGAATGGATGGACGGATTATCAACGTCAGACGTCAGACTTTCACACAGCCAACTGTTGTTGGTGTCCAGTTTCCAACTGACTGTTTTTTAAACCCTGACCACGATCGTTCCCTGACTTTACCAAAGTAATTATTTTAACCCAAACCAAAAGTTTTCCTGAAGCTAACCAAGTAGTTTTATGCTCAAACCTTAACCAAACATAACGAAGAGATTTACTGAGGGCGTCGGATCAGAAAACGCTGCTATGTGACCTTCTTATCCTGCAGTTGCAGACGTCTTGGTCTAGAAAGTTTACAATAATCATAATGTCACTGCTCTTTTAGAAAACATGTGCAAATAGACAAAACACACACAAATTAAAAAACATCTCCATCAATTGACAACACATGGGCAGCATTTAGAAACAAGACTGCAAAGTGAGAAAGCAAATAAAGAACTGCTGGATGAAGCACAGACATTCAGAACAAAGGATTTAAAAGGCAAGCGAAATATTCACCATGGTGCTAGAAAAACTAGTAAGACCGACTAGACCAAGAGTGTTTTTGTAGCGGCAGCTTGCAGGGAACCATCTAGAGACAACTTTAAGCTCTTATGTCTTAAATTTGCTCCATTTGCAAACAGGACATGTGACATCCACAGGAGCATAAAGTCAAATACCGTCGACAGAGAAGTCTGTAAACACACAAAACCACCTCTTATTCCCTGACACACACACACACACACACACACACACACACACACACACACACACACACACTCTGCTGTGGTCTCTTAAACGGCTTCTTTGTGTGTATTAGTGAACAGAGGATTGTATAGAATGAGGCGACAACATAATTTGGTCTCGCTGGTTTGGCTGAGTGCACGAGGCCGTCATACACTCTGTCGAGGGGGCAAACATAAATAATGCAGACACACACACACACACACAGACCACAGCCATCCTTGTGTAATCACGTTGGTTCCAATAAGGACTGAAGGAGCTGGACAGGCCGAGGAATGCGCTGTCATCAAGCTGCGGTCCCCGAAGTCCATTAAACAAACATAAAACAAACCCGGCTAATTACTGTGTTTACAATGTTGTTGTTGCAGTGACTAAAAATAGCAGGAGGAGAAGAGAGTTCAGGGAGAACGATGTACTGTTGTTAAAGATGGAGGAAGCAAAGAGACGAACTGATGATGATGATGATATTTCACCTGGTGTCTGATCCTAAAATCAACATCAGAGACTTTTTCTGTATTTTGGCCTTAATCTGTTGAAGAAGCCGACTTTTTAAATGATTGTTTTTACACTTTTTGTTTTGCACGTTTTTCTACGGATTAAACAAACAGGATAATGTGTGAGTTAATAAGATTTGGTGGATTTTGTTCAAAGTTTTGTTCATTTTTAATTTAAACTGTAATGACCTAAAACAAATAGCTGCCTTTTGAGAAATCAGCAGACAGGATGGTAGATGTTGGAAAATGTTCTGCAGTCGTGTTTAAAGTGCACAGTAGTATTTGAAGTTAATGGGCAGCAACATGGAAAACACCGGATCGGCCCTTTAATGATTATTGATGTGACGTTCAAAGACAGCGAATGTGCAGGAGTTCTGATTTCTGGGGAAAGAATTCCAACATCGTGATTCCTGTTGACTTCCTGATTCAAGGCTTCTGTTTCTGCAGCTTCTCGTCCTTCACGTCTTCTTCTCTTCTCCTCACTTTTTCCTCCATCCTGTCGTCTGTTGTTTTTTCTTCTTCATCCTCTGTCACTTTTACTTCTTTCTAAATGTCATTCTTCCTCCTCTCTCTTACTTTCCTACGTCCTCCCTAACACACCATCTCCTTGTCTTCTCTCCTCCCCCTCTTCATCTCCTCTCTTTCTTTTTCCTCCTCTCTTCCATGTTCCTTTCATCTCCTTGTCTCCTGTCACCTTGTTTGCTTCTTTCCTTACTCCCGTCTCTCCTCTCCCTGTTATTCTCCTCTCCTTGTTTCCTTTCTTACCTTCCTCCTCTCTGCTCCTTCTATCCTCTCCTCCTGCCTTCTTCTTCTTCTTCTCCTCCCTCTCTCCTTTGTCTCAGTGAAATCATCCCCCTGATGATCACTGAAGGGGAAAATCTGACCCTTGATGATACAATGATATCCAAGACAGACTCTGTGGTTTCTGTGTGTGTGTGTGTGTGTGTGTGTGTGTTGCAGTGTGTATAAACAAACACAGGGAGTCTGTTCCTTGTTAGTTGTCTCTGTCTCATTATCCCCATCGGACAGCGCTGAAACTCTCCCTCCATCTTTTTCATCTGTGCCTTCCTTCCTCATCTCCTTCCTTTCTTTCCTTCTTTCTTATCTTTCCTCTCATCCTCTTGACTCCCTTCATCATTTCAGTCTCTCCTTCCTCCTTTTAATCTCGACCCTCCACTCTCATTCTTCTCTCTCCTGCTTTCCTTCGTTCCTTCTTTACATCCTTTCACAAACTCCTTTGCCTCTTTCTTCCATCCTTGATGCTTTCTTTCTTATCTCTCTCTTTTTCACTTCTTCCTTTCTCTTTCCTCCCTGAGCAACTAATTTATTCCTTTTTCCTGAACTCCCTCTCCTGCTCATCCTTCTTTCCATCCCTTCCTTCATTCCCTCGACTTACATCCTCACTTCTTTCCTTCCTTACACTGTTTTTCCTGCACACTTCCAATTTTAATTCCTTGGTTCCTTCCTCCCTTTTCTATCGATCATTCTGTTTGTCCACCTCCCATGCATCTTTTCTCTCTTCTTCCCTCGGACTCTTTAATTCTCTTTACCCCTTTAATTCATTGTCTTGTCTTTTTCATTGTCCTCCTCTCTTCCTCTTTCTCTCTCTTCACTGTTGTGGTTCCGTGAGCACTCGTCGTCCCCTCCGTCATCCTTCCATCATTTTCAAAATCTTCTGTCTTCTAATTTATTTGTTCGTCCCTCTTTGCCGTCCCTTAACCCACAGGCGCCACAACAGCTTCACACACACACACACACACACACACACACACACACACACTCGTCATACTGCAGCGTTTTAAACCAACAACAATTTTATATCGATGAGGTCAAAAGCTGTTTCTCTTTCCCTCTGGCTGTCACACACACACACACACACACACACACATGCAGCATGTATGTACACATTATTTAACATGAGGAGACATCGTGGCTCTGCCTTGTTTTTCCATTTTCTTGCCCTGATGCAAATTGTCTCGTTGTGTTAATGGGGGGCGGCGTTGAACACTTGGTGACATGGGAGCTGTACAAAATGTACAATATGAGCTGAGCTAATGTGTGTGTGTGAGTGTGAGTCTAAGTGGGGTGTTGTAATTAGCGTACACGCCCCGACATTAACCCGTCAATTAAAGAGCTTTGACATGAAAACAAACCCTGTGTGGATACAATAACTGTGATGCAACCACCGCCTGTCGAGCGGTTTCATTCTAACCAGCGACGATCGATGAATCATTTTGATATTGAAAAATGAGGAACGTTTGGTCAACAAGTTCAACAAGCAGCTGCAAACAACAGCTTGGTTCAATCTGTGTAGACATAAGAAACATTTATCATTATACTTACAAGCGCGTGTAAGTGTTGTTTGTGATTTTTATTCCCGCCGTTTAATATTTGAGTCCAAGTTACTGCTTTGTCGTAATTGAATACAGGTGAAAGAATGAAGAGAGACTGTTGATTAAGTTTTCTCTTTGCTGTTGTTCAGGAGCTCTCTGCCATCTATATTCCCCTCATTTACCTTTTTATACTTCGCAATGTCACAACCTTTATAGATATCGCTCGACGCCAAGTCATCTTTGTTTACAGATGATTGCACTGGTGTTGTGCAGCATCTCTCCCTCGCCCTTCCTGTCTTCTTCTGTGACCTCATACAAACACTTTGTCTTTCTACTCTGGGCTCCATCGTGACCCATCAGCATTAACTGGGACCAGGGAGCTCGCAGGGAGAGACAGTGTTTGGTTTAGGCTCAGTTTTTCCCTCACAAAACAGTTTTGAGCTCAAGCTTTTTGATTGTTTCTGTCTGAGAGAACACATGATGGTGATGATGTTTCTGTGTGTTTGAGTCACTAATATGTCTGATAATGTTGGTATTTAATGTCTAATGATGTTCGAGTTAAATATTACAGTGTGTTTAATGTTTGTTTCTAATGTTTTGATCAGGTTATATGAAATAATTTAAATTGTTTGATGCTAATATTTGTGACTAACTCTAACCAGCTAACCTCAATGTGTTTGTTTTATGTGTGTGTGTGTGTGTGTGTGTGTGTGTGTGTGTGTAGTTTGCAGACGGAGCCGGTTCAGCTATCATTAACCTTTCCACCTCTAGTTCCAGCCTTCATGTAGGTAACATCATCTTTTAACTCATCTCATCTCATTCATATTCAAACACTTTGACGTTAACCAGAATATTAAATATACTTTCACTTGTTTAATCCCTTCTGTTGTTAACATTCATCAAATTTACAGATTCAGTACTATTTTCTTTCTTCTTCATCAAAACTTCCTGTCTCCCATTTCACATCCAGTGACTTCCTTTTCATGTTAATCATGTTAGTGAGAGATTAAAGTTGATGCTTGTTAACAGGTCTGTTCACATTGGCAAGAAGAGATTTTTAAAAAACATAAAAACACGCCTGTACTCACATATATGTAACATTCATGTCACATTGAGGGGTTTCAAAAAACTCCTAGTCAAACTATTCCTTTAAACTGTATTATCACACAATGATAATATAATGTAAAATGATAATAATAATGAAATTAATTCAGACTTGAGGTTAATTGTGATGCAAAAGTTTCATACATGAATAGAAAAATACAAACAAAAATCTAAAACTGTCTAGCATCTATCATGAAAATGTGACATGATTTGTACAAACACACATGAATCTCTAAATGAATTCCTCATGTTCGTCGTAACCCACCACGCTCTTCTCTGGCGAGGCGGTCGACAGTAGCACAGATCTAATTTTAGAGCTTTATTGATGAAGTTTATTTTAAGTACGACACTGATGGATAACTGGCTGCACAGAGACGAGGTTTCGCTCTGGAAGGAATGAGATAAAGAAAACTGCTTTGAAACGAGAAACTTTTGACATTTTGGTCGCGGCTCAGGAAAATACTTTCTACTGAAGAGATGGAGGTTTTGCAGGGCGACACACGCCGACTGTGTGGTTACAGAAGAAACCTGATCCCAGATTTGAACGTTAGACCGAGTCCTCGTTGCATTCTTCCTTTTTATTTATCCAAGCCAGGTCAATTTGAAGACTTTGCTTGACCCGGAGCAGACGGAGCACACATCCAGGAGTGCTCCCTCCCCGAGCGCTCGACAGTAATTGGGGGTGATTTCTTTCTCTCCAAACAAAGATATTTGTTTTATTAAGGGTCAGATATTGAAACCAGTCAAATTAAAGGCTTGGCTTTCTGTCTGGCTGAGGCCAAAGTCAACAGAGCTGCTATAGATCCACTGTACCACAACTCTCTGTGAGCAGACAGTTACCAAAGGCTGAGCGAGCGACGGATAGATGAGGGAGAAAGTGACTTCAAGAGAAGCAGAGGAAAAGAATCAGAAAAGGTTTGAGTGAATTGAGGAAAAAGAGGGAGGACTAATATCTGGTGGCACCAGAAAGAGAAAGCTCTCTCTCTCTCTCTCTTGTGCTGTAAATCCTGGCTTCTTAATCTCTGGGTCGTGACCAAAAAAGCGGGTCATGGGCGTTCGTCTGATGATTCCCAGATTACTGCAGCGGAGCGAGCAGCTTCCAAGGCGGTTCAGTCAGATTTGGTTTCAGAGTTGGAAAAGTTTGAGACGATCGGCTGTCAGTAGCGTCATGGCTCCTCAAACCTCGGAGGCACCGACCCCCCCCCCTCCGAGGCATTTGAGATCTAACGTCGCTCAGATGGAAAATGAACATTGTGTGTCACGTTTCATTGGCGGCGTCCAGGCTTGATGATGGTATTTGTCAGGGATCAAACCAGCCTCTCTCTGTTCTTGTTTTTTTCAATCCTTCCTTAAGGTAGTTGCATTTTAAAAAGCTGTCAAGTCACTTCCATATAATGTGGTTTTTGTTTTCCATTGGTGACGTTTTATATAAATTTGTGCCCCTTCAAAAATTGTGGTCTCTCCTCTCCCATTAATTCTCATCAAAACTATTTCACTTTGTCGCCAAAAACCAGTCAAGTTTGGTTATAATCCCACTCTGAAGCTGTTGTAGATCCATAAATCCTTCCCGGCTGCTTCAGAACCAGAGAAACTAACTGAAATGGCCTCATGCCAGGTGACTTTGAGGCATTTTTTGGGGCTTATGAAACACACATTTACGGCCCTCTAATGACACTGTGACCAGAAACAAGATGTCAGAATCGTTTACTAAATCACGTTTGTTTTTCTTGTTCCGCTAATTTCAGCCGCAGACTGATGTCAGCTGCTGTTCACCTCCAGGATCTGAATGCACACTCCACTGCACATATTTGCTGCCCAGATTTTCATCCAAATGTGTCCACGCACTTCTGGATGGATCACGGGTTTGCTGCTTTCATAAGTCCACTGTTGGCCTCGAGAGCCAGACTTAAGCATATCGGATACTTCAGAATTAACAGTCCCTAAATGTTGCTCAAAAACAACTGGTCTCTGGTCTTTGTTCTGCCAGTTGGGGTTGTAACCATTTGGTGATTTGCAAGTCAGAATTTCAATTTGGATGTTTTTCTAAAGCTGATTAAGTCATAGATCGGGATGAGATGTGGTCATCGTTCAAATAGGGATAACGGCAGATATTTCGGACAGTCTGTCCTCAAAGGTTTTTATAGTGTTGCACTTGGTTATTCAGACCGAAATGACACAGAAGAAGTTGTTTTGAAGAATGAAAGAGAGAGTGTGAGAAATCCTGCACCTCCTGTTGTTGCATGAAGAGGATGTGATTGTTGAATTTTATGATTGTTTGATTTTGGACTGACTTTGACTCTCAGCGAGTTTGACAGTGTTGTAATGGTCCAGTTTTAACCTCGAGGTGTTTAGATGTAGAAGAAATCACCAGGTGCTTACAAGGAAAAGAAACCTTCTGGCATCATTGGTGGATGTTCTCTTGGTCAAACAAAGGATGTTCTTTGAAGTAAACTGCTGCTCAGTGGATCTTCAATCCTTCCATGATCCAATGGTGGCTAACATTGCTAATGCCACAACTCGGTTCTTCTTTAGCTCCAAACCAGGCAGAAATCTGGGACGCATCATTTCCTCCACGTCAGAACAATTTTCTAAGAAATGAGCTGAGTGTAGAACAGCAACTGGAAAAGCTTTTGGGAACTGGATATAGATTTAGTCACTACTGTGCAATGTCAATCAGTGATAGCAGAGAAGACATTTATTTATGTGAAAATGCCACAGATTTTTACTTGAGGTTTGGTGCTGGGCCATCAAACCACAGCGGAGGGAATGACAAACACACACAAACAGCTCTGCTGAAACATCGATTCCAGTCTTTCCACATTCTTCACGTCGACCAGTTTATTTTGGAGATGCAGAATCAGGTCAAAGAAAATCAGTGCAGGTTTTGGGTTGAAAGGCCCGGTGGTCCAGGCTTTTCTCTTCAAAACACCCGACCTCAATTCTGAAGCTGTGTCAGGTGCTGGATCCTGGAGTCCACTTTTCCACCTTCCCTCTCCTTGGGTGGAGTCTTTGGTTGTAATTAAAACCCAGAGACTGTTGGGTCTTGAGACCGAACTCTTGTGCACCAGTTGTTGTTTAATGTCCTTGTTAACTTGATGAGCAACAGACAACACTCCATCAGTTCTGGCCTCTATTAGCCCATTTACACCTGGTGTTCAATTGGGATCTGTATCTGGATACGTTGTCCAGATAATGAAGGATCCGATCCTGCCTTTGTTCACACCTGGTATTTTTAATGCATTCTTTTTGTCGTCGTTGAGATCAGATTCCTGTCCTTCAGAGCAAAACCTGCAAGTGAATGATTTCAGGTGGCAGCAAATCAGCGGCAGACTTAAAAAAAATCAGAGTATTGTGAGTTTCGAGGAACTTTTTAAACTTTGTGAAACACTGTCTAAAACAGATTCTTAATATTAAGATTCTTCAGCTAATGTACATTAAGGTACATACATTACATACAGACATTAAGTTACTCCTTTCTTTGTATAAAAAATATTGTCTTCATTTGTCCCAGTGTGATGCAGTAGACAAGATAAATTATCTGTATATAGTTTATTTCCAACTCGTGTTGCTTTAATTTTTCACACAGTTCTGTTGAATAATGCATCTTTTACCACTTTCATGATACAGAATAGACGTATAATCAGTATTTGGAGGCGTGTCTCTCTCAGCCTTCTCACTTGTTTGCTCTCTAAATTTAACAACCTATATTTTATGTTAGCTAGAAACAACTATCTGTATGTGTAGCTACAGATGCCAGCACGTTGTACAGATTGTGTTGACACCGACCAGATCACCTCCAGATGTGATCGGACAGATCCCATCACGATGCAACTTTTTCTTATCCAGATAACATGTTCAGATACGGATTGCATTTAATACCAAATGAGAGTCTGGGCTGCAGCTTCTTCCAGCTTCATGGCTGCTGCTTTGACCTCTGACCTCTGAAGGCTGCTGTGGAAGGGATTTCCCCACACAAAGCACTTATGAAGCAGCTCCGAGCTCTTATGTAAATCCAGCCGCTGTGTGCTCGCAGAGTTCTTGGCAGTGCCAGTCTGGTTTGGTTAGCCTGGCTTTCCCTGCAGGGCGTAATGATAGACTGCAAACCACACTGACACCCTGAACCGACCGCTGCATGTGTGTGTGTGTTCGATCCGCAGAGTGTGTACTAAATACCCGCCGCAGTCTGGAACGCTCCACTGACGACCTTAATCTGTCTGAATCAGGAGTCGCGGGCTTGACCGAACACACCTTGACACACACTGGCGAGCACACACACACACACACACACAGTTTCTGGCGCCCCTGTCATCAATGCTTGGCACCGGCTGCACTCAGAGGGCGCATTAACACACACCAGACGCTTCACGCCTCAGACACACAGCGCCATGCGTGCGCGTGTGTGTCACGTCCTAGTTAAACTCCACGTGCTGCCCTTTTCCATGCCATGCTGCCACCTCGGAAAAATGAGGAATTCCATACTTTTTAATATGTGTGTGTGAGTCTGTGGGAAGTAGGAGAAAGGGGATTCCACACCAGCCCAGTGCCATAAGAGCACTTTTGTTCTACATTTATGCCTACACACACACACAAACACAAAGGAAAAAGTGGTGCATGCGTCATGAGTGTGTTTTAAGCTGGAGTGTTCCTCGGAGGGTTGAAGGTTGCAGGGCGGGGACGGGTCGAGCTCAAATGTGTGTTTTTGTGTGTGAAGGGGCAGGCTGGTAGTTTGATCTGTCCCCCTGGTATTCCCCATCTTTGTAGTCGTTGTTTCCTTGTTGCGTCAGGGCCAACGGGCAACACACACACACACACACACACACACACACACACACACACACTCAGATGGACTCTTCTGTGAGAAAATCCTCAGAAATGAATGTTTAAGTAGAGCGCTCCACGTTGCCAATGTGAACAGACTTTTAGTGAATTTGATGGATGAGGCTGCTTCACGCTCGAGACAATAAAAAGTCTTGATAAAAACACATGACGGGGTTTCGTTCGAAGATGTTACGCATCCCCCCGAAAAATCAGATCCTATAAATCAAGATGACTCGTATCCAAACCACAAAAAGCCATCAGTCAACATTTCAAAAACAAAGATATTTTATCCTCCAAAACAGAACGACATTGTGAGCGCCAGCCTCGAGATGACTCATAGCTGTAATAGTAAGACTTTAACGGCCTTTACTTTCATGCCAGCAGTCATTTTGTAATAGAGGGATTTATTTCTTTTTTTTTTTTTTTTCAAATGGTGTACGTTTCATTTTGGACCAAACCCCTTCATGTGTAATGAGAATAAGTATTACGAAATGTGTTGAAAAGCTACTTAAAATGTGTTTAATCCTGTTATTCTAGTGTGCGGTTGCATGTTGTCAGCGTTGGTGTGTATTGATTGAGTGCACAGCGGATGATGAAATTTCATTTGTGTCTGACCTGCCTTTTACTGTTCATGCTGACACTAGATGTTACAATGGGTAAGTCTGTGAGCACATTTTGTTTAAGCACAGAGGAAAGTCATAAATTATAGATTTCCAATCACAGCTTTAAACTCAGAGGTCGCATGAGGTGTGTGAAGTTTCATGTTGGTTTTCACTGACATGGTTTTTTAGTCTGTCTGCTTTTGTGTGTATTGTCTTTTTATTTGTAAGACTTTACAAGATTTGCACTGGCTGAAGTCATGATGTCACATCTGGACTAACCTCTGCAACACATTGCAATCTCTCATTCAATTTTTCTGTCATGAGTCTTTCTGACCTCTCTGAGCGACCACACTGAAATCAGCTGTTTACAGCTTTTCTGAAAACAGCGTGAAGTTTGTATGAATGTTGGATTGTTGGTTTTGGAAAGTTAGAGGAATTGTCGGACACAGGAGCTCATGATTTGAAGTCAGAAAAGTGTGGTGGGGGTTTCCGAAGCTTTTCAACAAGCACTGCAGAAGAAGCATCTGGCATCTGTCATGGGAATAAAAAACCTTTGCACACCTCATCATTCTGCTTTTACATGGTGGAAAGTTTGTTTGAAAGCAACACGTACAGTTTGCACATGCACACGACAAGAGAACTTCATTTGAACACAGTTGATGGGTATATTTTAAGAACATTCAGTCGAGGCCTGAAGGTCCTAACTGTCTGTTTTTATCCCAGTTTAAAAAAGATATAACAAATGGAAAAGACAATAGATATTTAAGTGTAACAGAGAAGGGATGGAAAAGAGCTCGGAGCACAGGGATTCTTTTCATCCATACGTAAACATACATTGTGTTTTTGTTGTTGTGCCATGTTTCTTCTTCATGTCCGTGACGGTTTTTGTCCACGTCGGTGCCTGCTCCCATCCTCATGTTGCCCGTTTCCATTGCCTCAGAACGCCCATATACCATGACCTTAATGCCACGGAGCCACCAGAGGCAATTTTTACTTGTGTTGACGTGAGTTGGCGAACTCCGCGTTGCTATGCGATCATTGGAAAAATCATGAGAAGTGGGTTATTTCTGAGCCCGGCGGTGCTTCGCCGTACAAAAGCAAACAGCTCTAAATACAGGGCTTTTCATGGGTTTTGAAGGTCAAAGGTCGTTGAAGGAGTAAACATATTAAGCAAGATCATAACCATGATGAAGGAGATGAGGTTTGAGGCCATTTTTCTCAGTTTTGTATGAAAATAAAGATGTGGAGTTAAATCCAACGCAAACATGTAATTCAACTAAATTAAACCCTGAATCATAAGCACGACTGACTTGTTTAAAAAGTACACACCAGTTATTTTCATCTAAGTGACTGTTAACCTGCCGACCTCTGACCTCTGAATATGTGACCAACAGGAGGAGGAGTTCATGGACTGGTGGAGTAAATTTTACGCCTCGACCGGAGAGAAGAACAAATACGGGACGTATTTGGATAGAGGCTTCGACATGTTGAAGGTGAGAGAGTGTGATTCATGTGTGAGTCTTTTCTGTCCATATAAAAATCTATGTGCAATGTATGTGTTGACTGATGTACTGATGTGTAATGATCACACAATTGCATGATTAGTCAATAGACAGAAAATAATTCTGAGATGTTGTGATTATCAGTGAGTTCAGATAAATATTTGCTGATTATACAGCTTCAACAGAAAACATTTTACTGGAAGGAAAAGAAAGATGGAGCGTGATCGAGGAAAACATGATGGAGACAGTGGAGCCTTTGTTCCAGTTTCTTAAAATGTTTTGCTCGTTGCCCCAAACTTCACCATTTAAATCACATTTTTGACGTCCTGCCAGTCTCCTCCGTCAGTCTGTCCCTCCGTCCGTCCCCTCCTCCCCCTCGCTTCTCATGTCCTCCTGTCCTCCGGCGCCGTGACATTCCGGCCCGTTTTCCGACTCCGATGACTCACCCGTGTTGAATTCGCCCCGGGAACGCCGCAGTGGGACGTATTGAGAGAAAAGGCCGCTCTCCGACGCTGAGGAGTCCGAAACGAGGCATCACGTCAGCCGTCGTCAGTCTTTAGTCTCGTTCTTCCAGAGTCTGCCACGACGTCCCAGGAGCGCCTCCGCCGTCGCCCACGCTCTGCTCAACCCTTATCCCGATTCTCTCGGCCCGAACGCCGACCTCTTCTTCCACCGGGACTCGAAGCACACGTCACTCTTCTTGTCTGATGCCCAAACAAATGACTAATCATGTCAGAATTTGGCCTTTTTTTATTACTCTTAAATTAGACCTCTAACCTCTCCCTTGAAAGCCATTTCACATCAGCGCAGCAGCTTTAACTCTGTCCTCCATTTCTTTTATGTCCTTTCTCTGCTTATTCTCTGCTTTCATTGAGCTTTTGCTTCCTTTTGCATCTGTAAAATTACTTTTCTGCACATCTCCTTCACAAAGTAATATTTTGATGATTCAATTGGGCAAAAAAGCTCTTGCATAAAGGTTTGTGGGAGAAAAACAAATGATCTGATCAATTTAGTCAAAATAAATAGCCAACAGATCAGTCTTATGCACTGGATGAGACCTTCTACCAGAAATGTTCCACAAAGGCCTCACTCCCATGTAAAAGTCCAAATCTTTGTCTTTTTCTCCAGATGACAACATTAAAATATGGCTAAAACTAAATGGCACAATAGAGAACAATAACAGCTTGCCCAACAGTCGTTGACCCTTCAAAGGCTCTTTCCACTGAGCCATCTAGTGGGTGTATTTTTTTCATTCAGGAAGCCTATTAAATGGTTTCACCCCTGCTGATGGAAACACATCTAAGTCGCCTCTGAGTTTTTGCGACATTTCAAAACTTTGCTCAAAATTCACTTGACAGTTGGATGGAAACTGGTGAAATGACCATTGAGCCGCTGGTTCCATCGTCGCTTTGCCTCGCTTTCACCCTTGTCTCCTCCCCTCCGCCTCCTCTGCGCCAACGCCTCCTTTTTATTTATTCCCTCCCTCGTCTTTGCTCCTCGAGTCTCCTGTTCCAACCTCTTCAGTCAGATCTGCTACTGTCACAGGGAAATGAGACACTATTTCCAACCTTTCCAACCTCCTTTACCTTCCTGTCACCCCGTGCTGCCACCTCCTTTCTCTTCGCCCCCCTGCCTCCTCTTGTTCCCTCTGCCCTTCCACAGTCTCTGGGTCGCTACTGTCAACTGAGACACACTTTCCAGCCTCTTGTTGACCCGACTTAAACTTTAATATCCTCACCTTTCCTCTCAGCCTCCGCTCGACTGTCACCTCCTTTTCTGTCACCTTTCTGTTTCTGTTTCCATCTCCTCCGGCTGCTGCAGGTTTTGCAGTTGCATCAGCAGTTTTGCGCTCTCGTCTGGCGCCGTCGTGAGGTCCACTAGAAGAGGAGCTTTGGAAATGGATAAATGTATCAGAAGCAGCTAAACCAATGAGAGATCCCTCAGTTGCAGTGACATATTTCAGTAACAAGACAAGGTAGATTTATTACCAAACACAGGATATTATAAAACAAGGAACTCAAGAGTAACTTGATCCACTAAATCGAAAGTGTTCGGAATTACTTCAATTTCAATTCTAGCCAAAGACCCCAACATTAAACCAACAGAAGACCTCACGCCTAACTGTAACTTCAGCCAGAGATGAGTTGCAGATTTTAAAATGCCTTTTACCCGACTACTTGAAAATATTTACAACTAAAAAGTGGTAAAATATACTGACATACATTAGATGGACTTAATTATGTTCATCAACAAAAATCTACTCAGATGGGAGGGCTGTCGTCTGATCAATGTAATGTCTTACATCAGTCTTGTATCATTTAGGCTGAAGTTTGCTTTCGGGGGTTTCTGCCAGAAAGCCATCATTCGTGCCAAACTGCAACTGAAAACTGAAAATTTAAGTCTAAAATTAAAAATTAAGAAGTTATCATTGACCGATTCCACACAAACCCCAACCTTCTGGGTGAAAATCCTGCTTCTTATGCAAACTTTCTGACAGAAGGTCTTTCTGGCAGAAAGACCTCAATGCAAACTTTTCCCATAACCACCCAAACAGGCATACAAGATGTATCCTGGGTAGGAAACTGCTGTGTTTGCTGTACTGAGCTTCACATCATGAAGAAGCCGTTGACCTTCAGAACATCTGCCAGAGTTTTCATCACATCACCTGAAAACCCACTTTTCTTCCCTCTTTCCTGTTTTCTTGCCCGAAGCGGCTCGATGTCACCTCGTCTCTTTGTACTGTCCTTCTGAATCTCCCGTCTCTCCCGTCAGTGAAGTCAGAAACTCTCTCTGTCCTTGGCTCACCCTTCTCCTTCCACACTCTCACCCCCTCCTCACCTCTCCTCTTCTGCTCTGCCTCCATCCTCTCCCAACTTTCTCTTCTTGAATTGCTTCGTTTTGCTTCTGTCACAAAGACACTGCTGTTTCCATCCTTGTTATGACTCGGTTCACCTCCTGTCCTTCCTCCTCCTCCTCCTCCTCCTCCCGTCCTCCCTTCTTCACTTTCTCCCTAACTATCTCCCCTGCTGGGTTTGGTGCTTTGGGATTTGTCGTCTTCCACTGAGTCGGTGTTTCCAGACTTGTCTTTCATTTGCATCATCCTGCTTTCTTCAAGGCTTTCACACCTCTCACCTCCTCGACCTCAGCTTCACCTTTGAACGAGTAGCATTTTAAGAAGTGATCACTTTGTCTGATTTCTGTCACACCCTCACTATTCCAGTCAGCTATTTTCTATGAAGGGAAAGAAAACTGAGAAGCACAGAGAAAACAGGGTACAAGAGGTAATTTAGTTTAGATTATTGTGCAATCCGCCCTTTGACCTCCAACGTCATCGAGATCCCCAAAAGATGCTTATAAACTTGCAGATCTGGTGGAAGATTTTGACTGTCTTTCCTTTCCTCCTACAAAGATTCATTTCTTATCAAAAATCTGAATCTATTTCACTTCATTATTGGTGAAACTCTCCTATCTGACATGTCAAAACAACCACACCTGTTTTCTATTTTCTATCTTCGTCTCAACCCGCATCATCGCAGGTCGACTAATCAGGATAAGACACTGTTTCCTAGAGCGAGCCTCGTAAGTGGGAACCATTAGCAAAGCCTGTTAGAGGGCCATGCATGTGCTCATAGAACTGGAGTTACATTCAGGTAACTACTGTTTTGCAGTTCCAGGTGTCAACACTTCTGCAGATATCTCTTTTATAATGCAGGTCTATGGGGAAGGTCACTGGGTCACTGCTGGTAGCTTCACATATAATCATCTAACTCTTGGCAAACATCTATTCGTACTTGAAGGAGGAGGATGTTCAGTCAGTTTTGTGCTTTTGCTTTGTCTAAACGCCCCCCCCTCCTCTCCTGTCGTCTCCCCACTCCCTCGGCGCTGGGTTTGGTGTTGGAGCAGTGAAATGAACCACTGTTTCCAGACCTCTCTTTCGTTTACATCATCCCCCCTCATCACTCTCTCTTTGTCCTCCCCCCTCCCCTCCCCCATCCTCACCCTGCTTTTCCAACTCTTTCACCCCTTCTCCACCCAAATCTCAGACCATATACCCTTCATTCCTCTCATCTCCCTCCTCCCTCTCTCTCCTCATCTCTCTTTCCTAACAAGCCTCTTTGTTCCCTTTAATTACAAAGACGCGGAGGATGAGACTCCAGTATTCACGGTATGAGCATGAAACCACAAATTGTACATCACGTAAGTAATGACAGCTCTATACTACAAAATTATACGTCGTCAAATAATGAAATTGCAGCTACACTTATTGACTAATTTTAAAGGGATGAAGTGGATCCTCAGTTTCCCTCCTCCCCCTGATAGCTCTGTAGTTTTTTCTGCTTCGTTCAACGTGAGCTGCTGTTTCCAGTTCGCTCTGCAGGAGCTCGACTTTTCAGCGTCTGGCCGATAGGAAGAGGATGATTGAACGTATGTGTGTGTGCAAACAAACATCACTGATGAAAACGAATGAATCTTTTTGAGCTTTTGACACATAGACGTCCCTGCCCAGATACACTGCGTCCACACACACACACACACACACACACACACACACACACACACACACTCGCCTTGTGCCAGCGCTCCCGCGGCGTGAATGTAATATAGTGTTGAGTAGCTTTTGGCTCGGTTTTAAATCCAACACCAGTGGAATTACGCTGGCTGATCGTCAGCTATGATGCCATAAAGAATAATGTGTGTGTGTTCTGTTGGAAACCTGATAAAGGTTGTTGAAAGTAAAGATGATCCTGATGCAAATACCAGTTTCTGTTAAAGGATTTTAGTCTTTCAAGAAGAAAAGAAGCAAGCTCATACAATCATCTTGTCACTCTTCATTCCTCTCTTTCTCTTTTATTTTTTATGTGACCGTCTCATGAATAACTTTCAAAATGTCTAAATGCAATCAAATAAGATGTGATGAAGTCCTCTCCTCTTCCTCAGGTGTACGACCGGGAACTAGAGAAGGTTGAGGGTTTTGACGGTCTCTCAGATTTCTGTCAGACTTTCAACCTTTACAGAGGAAAGACTCAGGATAAAGGAGAAGATCCGTCAGTTGTGGGAGAATTTAAGGTAAAAAAGTGTTTTCTTCTTCTTTGTCCTTAAGTTATGTTGCACAGAAACATCACACGATTTATTGTTTTACAATTGAGTACATGTAAGAAAATACCAAACCATCAGAGCGCTGCTTGTCCTGGCCACAAAAAAGTTTCTCCACAAAATCTCACATCACGTCACAAAATGTTCTGCTCGACTCACTTTTTCATTTCAACTGAATTTAAATGTTTTATTTCCGCTCTTAATGTCCCCCTCTTGTCTACTTTGGCCCCTCAAACCCTCGTCCGCCAGGGTATGTTTAAGATCTATCCGCTGCCAGACGACCCCTCCACCCCCGCTCCCCCAAGACAGTTCAGAAAGCTTCCTCCCAACGGCATCGAGGAGTGTTTGGTCCGAGTCTACGTCATCCAGGCTCAAGGGCTGCAGCCCAAAGACACCAACGGGAAGGTACGAAGGGAGGTTATTTTCATTATACAGTTTGATGGACTACAATCTTCAAATGAAATGGTTGTTTGTGTTTTCAGTGTGACCCCTACGTGAAGATCACTTTGGGGAAGAAGACAGTGAACGACCATGAAAACTACATCCCCTGTACTCTGGACCCCGTCTTTGGAAAGTACGTAACGTCCCTTCAAGCTCGTTATCTCTTTGTGGCTGAGACCAAATGTCCAGACATCCCCAAACTTGCAGACTCATAGACTATACAAGCATGTTCCCAGGAGAGAGACCAGTCCATATCCCATCGCATTTTATCCCCAGAGCCGTCACAGACATGATGACCACGAACACGTCACGTAACATGAAGTCCACAGTGGAGTCTGCAGTTTTGGATGGTGGACATTTGGATTCAGCCCCTCTGACTCTGTCTCGTCCTGGAATTGATTTTAGCTTCCATTTCATTCAAATCCTTGACAGACGCAACCGATTTTTTGGGGGAAATTTGCTTTGTGAGTAACTGATATTCGTGGCTGGATGAACCCTCAAAAATCAGTACCTACGTCTTCTTTTCTCTGGGTGCATTTTTGACTATGTGTGAAGGTCACGTTCGAGCTGAAACCAGGTGTTAAGCTGCTCTGTAACGCCCTCATCCTTTCAGTAAACAGTCGGCTTTAGTGGTGCGTATCTCCAGCCCCTGAAAGTCTTCAAGGTCTGAAAGGCCTCAAGCAAAACCACCTGTTACCTCACAGCTTTTTGGCATCTCCCTGCTCCGAGGTCTCGCTTCAGTTTAACTGTGTCACATGTAATTGTGGTTTCAGTGGGAGACTCTGAAAACTGCGCTGCAGGTTATTCTCATCCTCATTTAACATGTTAAATGATGGGTGGACTTTCTCTTTCCAGCCCAAACACATTACTCAGGTCGAGTCTTTTCCATGAAGACGTCACATAGTGTGAAGTGAAACTAAGAGTGACTGCATGCTTGAACTCAACGGGTTGACAGATTCATCTATATGTTGGTATCTGATCACTTTTCTCTTCTTCATTTCTCTTCATTGTCTTTGGGTCTTTTTCTCTTTTACACCAGTAGGCGTCGCTGCACTCACACCAATTACAGCATCACATCAGACACAGCTTTTCATGGAGTCCTTCTATAAAACAGGTTTCTTCTTGTTCTCTTTCTTCAGGACATTTTATCTGACGTTGCTTTAAAAAAAACAGTGTCTGACCACATATACATGCACTATAACAATATGATCAAAATTCACAGGAAATAATGTGAGTAAAATTGGACTCATTAATCTAAAAAAAGGCTTGGACCTTCAATATGGCTGCCAAAAGGAATTATGGGGCAACAGCTCATCACAAAATGTGACATCAAAATATTGCATCTTGTCACATCATAAAATGAATCATGTGACATCACAGATTGACATGCAGATAAGTTTCTGTCTGTTTCTCACCTGGTTTGTTCACGTGATTTACGTCCAGTCACATCATCACTGGAGTCCTGCGACGCCACTGCAAAGCCTCTAAACCTTTAATCAGAGCTCTGGCTGTTTTCTTCTGTGGCCTCGTCTTCTCTCAGGATGTTCGAGCTCACCTGCTCCCTCCCTCTGGAGAAGGACCTCCGTGTGATGCTGTACGACCACGACATGCTGACGAAGGACGAGAAAATCGGAGAGACGGTGATCGACCTGGAGAACCGCTTCCTGTCCAGATACGGAGCCATGTGTGGCCTGCCGCAGTCCTACTGTGTGTGAGTAGATTATTTTATTATTCTTCATTTGTTCCCCAAATCAAAGCTCTCTCTCACACTCTGTCTATGTCTCTCGCCCATCAGGTCGGGGGTAAACCAGTGGCGAGACCAGCTGACGCCCAGGCAGCTGCTGTACAGAGCGTGCGAGCGACGAAACCTGCCGAAGCCGATCTACCAGGACGACGTGGTCCACTTCAGAGGAGACCAGTACACGGCCGCCGACCTCGGTGAGCGACTCATCAATCAGCAGAAATAAATACGGAATACGTGTCTTAAGATCTGAGACAGAAAAGTGACATCGCTCACCTGCAAAACTGAGCTGGAATTTAAGCATCATTCTGTTAAACCCTGCATTTTCATAGAGAGTCAGTGTGTGTGTGTGTGTGTGTGTGTGTGTGTGCTATTAAAGCCAGTGTGAACAGAAAACAAAACAAGTGAGAGACTGAGAGGCTGGAAATCTTCAAGTGACGGGCAGTTCGATCATCGGCGCCACTGAACACACACACACACACACACACACACGCCCTTCACTGCTGATTGACTCAGACTCCATCAGACCTTCCACCATTAAAAAAGAGTCACTTTAATGAAAATACAAATTGCACAGGCTCATGTCGTCCGTGTGTGTGTGTGTGTGTGTGTGTGCATTGGTTCTTACACAATCAGTAAATTCACAGCAAATAAATCACTCGGCACTGAACTCCCACTCCACCCATATCTCCCTCTCTCTTCGCCTTTTCTTTTCCAATTTTCCACCTTTTTTCTCTTTCATTTTCTCTCTCTTTCACTTCACTCTCGCCCTTTTCCTCCCTTTGCCTTTTTACAATATGAGCTCGTGTTTATTGGGATTTGAATGATCCTCGTATTGCTCTTGTTATTCCTCCACCTGTCTTCACCTGTATTTTCCTATTTCTCTCTATCTCTGCTTTTCCATCCACCTGTTTTAAACACTAAAAAAACCTGAATGGAAACAACAAAAATTTAAAAAGAAGATCGAAATATTGCAAAAACTTTTGTACACGTGGCTGAGATGGAAAAGTTTAATATCGATAAGAAGAAATGAGACGAACTAACAGTGAATAAACCTCTTCTTCTACAATGACTTAACGGCACCTGACTAGAGAATTAGCACCACCTACTGTTTATCTCGATGATCTCAATGAATATTAACGTCACAAAAGTGAAAGCTTCAAATTGCATGTTTTTGATTTGGCTAAAACTTGAATTACATTTGGATGGAAACTTGTCTCATGTCTCCTCCTTTTCATCCATCATCAATCTCTCTCTCTCTCTCTTTCCTTTTCGTTCTTTCTCTCACATTTCTACCTCGATCCTCTTGTTTTTACCTTGTTTCCTTGCTCCTCTCTTCTTCTTCTTCTTCTCTTTTCCCCATCACTTCTCTCCACGTCTTCATCCGCCTCCATCTCCTCCTCCGCTACTAAAACTGTAGAACTCGGGAGAGGGAGGACGGAGGATGGAAGGGGGGAGTTAAACCGCAGGACCACCTGAAAACTGGAGCGATGAGATAAATATTCAAGATTCATTTTCACCCCGACACACACACTCACACACACACACACACACACACTGAACCCACACATATGTTCCATGGCTGGTGCGATGCAAGGTCATGGTTGTCGTTTTGGTGATTTATGGTACAACTCTGTGTGTGTGTGTGTGTGCGTGTGTGTGTGTGTGCGTGCAAGCCAACGTCAACATCGTGGTCGTCTCTCGGTTAGCGAGGAGCCGCCGCCGCGTTCTCTTTCCACAGTTGGTGCGGTTAGCATGCGTCAGCCTGCTGTCCGTCAAAGGCGGTCGCTAATTGGCCGAGAGGCCGCGCTCCTCTTCCTGTCCTACCTCTCGTTTCTGTTTCATACTTTCTCTCCGTCTGTCCGTAACCTTTTTTCTTTCCCTTCTTTCTGTTTTCAGTCTTCATTCGTCCACGTTTATTTTTTCTCTTTCTCACTTTTGTTTGGTTTCCTCGGTTCTTCTTTTCCTCCAGGTTTCTTTTTTCCCTTTCATTCTTCAATCACTCTTCTTTTCTCTCCTCTTCTTTTCACATCAACCTCCTCGTTCCCATCTCTCCTTCTCTCATCGTTTCTATTCCCCCTTTCATTTACCTTCGTCGTTCGTTATTCATTTCTGTTCTCTTTCACTTTCTCTCTTCTTTTCCTCCCTCCTTTCTCTTTTTCTACCTGTCAACTTTCCATACTTGTTTCCTCTTATCTCTCCTCTCCTCATCTTCTTGTCTTGTTTCCTTCTCTCCTCCTCTCTTCTCTTTCTATTCTCTCGTACCCTCTTTTCCTCTCCTCTGCCCCCTTGTTTCCTCTCCTCCTCTCCTCTCTCCTCTCAGTCGAGGTGACTCTCAGTTTACAGTCATAAACTTTTGACGCTAGTTTGATATTTTAGTTTTGCTTGGAAGCAACACTGATTTTCCTCCTTCAGTTGTGATGCAGAGACCAATGGACAGCTTCGAGTGTATTTGTGTGTGTGTGTGTGTGTATGAATAATTCCTATGTGAGCTGCTCTCCTCCCAGTCCACCCAGTGTTCTGTGTTTCCATTCTCCACTCTGAGAGCTTTAACAGTCATATAAAGAGTTTTGACCTTCACTTCAACCTCAATTTCATCCTGTTTCATTTGCCTCTGTGTGTGTGTGTGTGTGTTTTCAGAGGACAAAAATGTGTCCAAACGTCACCTTGGTCCAATTAAGGAGCGACTGTCGCTCCACATCTTGAGGAAACTGGGATTTGTCCCCGAACATGTGGAGACCAGACCATTATACAGCCCTCTGCAGCCGGAGATAGAGCAGGTAACACACACTCAGGACCAACATGTGTGTTTCCTTGACCGTCAGTTCTCAGTGTTTTGATTGGTCGTTGTTGCTGTCTGTCAGGGGCGTCTGATGATGTGGGTGGACCTGTTTCCCAAGTCTCTGGGACCACCTGGACCCCCGTTCAACATCACACCGCGCAAGGCTAAGAAGTAGGAACACACACTCACACACACATATCACATCTACTGTAGACATGTTTGTGTGTATGTTGATCAATAAGTATGTCTATCAATCAGTCAATCAATCAATCAGTCGATCACTCAGTCAGTAAGACTATCTATCTATCAGACATTCGGACAGTCAATTAATCAGGATGTCAATCAATCAATCAAATAATTAGTAAGTGAATCGGTCAGTTTTTCTGTCAGTCATCAATCAGTACATTGGTTAATATGTCAATTAGTTGTCAATCAATTAATCAGTCAATCAATGTCATTCAATGAATTGAGCTGTGACCAGTTGGTAAGTTAGTCAGACTTTTACTCAGTCATGTAAAACTATTGATCAATTGATTAGTCAGTCATTCCATCATTTATAATAATAATAATAATGAGAGTAATGAATAGTGAATAAAGTCAATGAACAAACTGTAATCAATACACCAATAAATTCATCAATAGTTGATCAGCTGTGTTTTGGTTCTTGCTCAGGTTCTTCCTGCGTTGCATCATCTGGAACACCAGCGACGTCATCCTGGACGACATGAGCATCAGCGGAGAGAAAATGAGCGACATCTACGTCAAAGGGTCGGAGGAGGAAGTTAATTATTAGTGTTACTAAAAAAGATCAATATTAGTTATCAAATAAAAAGATAACACATCTGTTTTACTGTGAAATGTTCTCAGGTGGCTCGACGGACACGAACACAACAAGCAGAAGACCGACGTCCACTACCGCTCTCTGGGCGGAGAAGGAAACTTCAACTACAGATTCCTGTTTCCTTTCCACTATTTACCAGCAGAGCAGCTCTGCGTGGTCGACAGGAAGGTAAGGAGGAAAGGAGGCATGAAAGGGAGGAGGGAAGAGGGGAAGAAAGGAAGGAGGGAAGGGGGAAAGGTGGAAGGTAGGGAAGGGGGGAAGGTGGGAGGTAGGGAAGGAGGGAAGAAGATAAGGGAAAGAGGGAAGAAGGGAAGGAGGCCAGGAGGAAAGGAAGCAAGGAGGGAAGAAAGGAAGGAGGGAAGAAGTGAAGAAGGGAACACAAGGTCCGACCTGAGAAGCAACAAAGATGAAAGCAACTGTGAGGGTCTGTGGGGCCTTTAATCTATAAGACTGGATCATTTTTAATAAGTTGATCAAATGTTTTGTATGTAGAATTAAACTAACTATAGTAATTAAATAGCTGTAGTCAGTGGGTGAATCGTGGGGGGGGGGGCGTCCACCTTGTTAGCAGACGGCACCAGGATCTACAGACACATTAACAAAAATAATGAAGTGACATTAGGAGTGAGTTAGATGTTGTTGAGTCTCGGAGACTCAACAGAAACATCATGAAGAGCTAAAATAACATCACGCTGAAAAGTGGAATAACAACACGGCTGTCATTTGCTTTTCTTGGCGTCGGAACGAGCCTCTTTAGTCGTCCGCGGCCGACATGTTTTACGACGGCGTTCGCTCGCTCGGAGCAGCATCCTCAATCAGCGAAGGCTGAAAAGACGAGAGGGAGCGTTAAATAAAAACTCTGCTGGGTGGAGAGCTTTTAGTCCAAAACAGAGCCGGAGCCAGAGGTTTATGAAGCCAGAAGCCTCTGTGGTCGGTGATATAATGACTGAGTCACAGCGGCTGATCGACAACACTATCAACACTTTTTCAACTCGATTAGTTCAGCTCCGAAAAACTCGAGTGTGTTTTTCCTGGAATTCTTTTTCCTCTGAATTTTACCATCTCAGACTTCTGACTTTGTCAACTTACATTTTCCGAGACGTATTCACACATACTCTTATACAAAATGCGTGAAATGTATGGGCTTATTTAAGACTTCAGACTCCCAGAAAAAGTCAAATTCTTTCATGATTGTTTTTCATGTATTTATACTGTAAAGTTTATTTGCATGTTGAAAAGTGACAGTGACAGTGAGGTCTTCAAACCTGTAATTGCAGCACAACAAATACTGTATAAAATGTATATAGCAAACTTAACTGACAAGTTGTAAAGATATGGACAGTATTATCATTTGGAGTCATGTTTCCATCCACCTTTGGTCTCAACCAACTCCTGAGGGGAATATCTTGCTCTTTACCATCTAAACGTTCCTCTGTGTTCTCTAAGTAGTCGCTAACTGTGTCTGTGTCTATCTGCTTGCAGTGAGTTTATCAAAGCTTTTAACCTAAAAAACAAAATGAAAACAACACGAGAGCCGTGAGAGTGAACCAAAACAATGAGCTAAAACAGGCTGAAAGCTCCAGAGAGTTGACACATTTAACACTGCACATTCATTTGATCTATTGATGACATAAATATTTTTATTATAGCAGCTTTAAATTGAGGAAAAATGATTTCATGGACGAGAGTGAGACAAAAATCATATCTGTATATATATCTTCTAATTAGTAGTTTTTCTTATTAAACTGTACGTTCATGTTCAGTGGATTCAACAACATGTAATTTAGCTTTGGCCATAATTTAACTTCACTTTTTTTTTCCGCCATCAGAGCTCATTTGATTAGAGAGAGAGAAAGAGATGGAGACAGATTGATGCAGGAAATGAGGGAGAGGACTGAACAAGACTCTGTACTTAGCATGTTGGCAACAAAAAGGAAGCTGATTGATGTTGTTAGATATTACAGAGAGCAGCCACACACACACACACACACACACACACACAGCGTCCCACCCCTGCTTGTGACAGCTGTGGAGTGATAACTTAATGTACTTGGACAGAGTTTGTGGATAAAGTGAGACACACACACGTTGACACTGACGTGCTTCAGCGGCCACACACACACACACACACACACACGCTCAATGTTTGTGTGTGTTGTTATGAAGCGTGAGAGCATGATGTGGATTTAGACTCTGATTTAGATGGTTAGTGTGAAGTCATAACGCAGGCAGCCGAGAGGAGGCCATTTGTCATCGAAACATTCAGACACAGAGAGATGTTTTTTTTTTTTTGTGCAAAAATCAGAAGCATTGTTAAAACACGACGCTGTGTTTGATCTGCTGAAAGTTATATTTGTGCCCATTTAATCCCCAAAACTGAGGATAAAACCCCTCAGCAAAGTCAAAGAAAGCCTCATAAGAATATTCAGAGGAAACATGTGAACTGAAGAAAAATAGAAAGCTAAAAAACTGCATTTGTTTTTCCATGTTTCCCTCCTCACATGTTTCACCTGTGTGGCAGCGAAGTAAAGTTGCATGTTGCATGAATTCAGTGGTCTGGATGCTCATGAACAAGCATTTACACTTGAACTAGAAAACTTGAACTGTAACGCACCTGGGTCTCTGAAGCCCCGCCCACTGACAGGTAGCCAAAAACAAAAACAGGACATTGACAATATGAATGTAACCTGATATTATTGTTCCATAAAAATAAACCTGTCTCATAATCAGCTGCTCTTAGAGAGAGAGTGAATTCAGACGAGAGGTCTTCACAGATCCACATGATTTATAGGATCCAGGATCAGATCCAGGACTTTAAACCCCCCACTGAGACAAAGAAAGAGCCAGCTGAGGTGGTTTGAGGACTCGGGTTCAGATGCCTGTTGGATACCTGCAGCAGGACCCAGACCTGGACCAGAGTCTGGAAATAGATGGACAGACTTGTCTCATGAGTGTAAATCAAGACAGAGATTCAGACTCTGTGGAGCCCCCCGATGGACACGTGGGGATTCACTAATCACAATGACAAACTGTTTATTCAACAGAAGAGACCGTGAAAAGAAAGACTTTTGAAAGTTTCGCCAGAAGCCGCTTTCTCCTCACTTTGCCGTAAATCGATCATCACTCGTCCCGGTTGTTAGAAAAGTCCATAAAATTCAGAAAAGGGAATTGAGGCGAGTGTGTGAAGTCGGCAACTGAAGCTTTTAGTTTGTGGAAAATCTCCTCAGCGAGTATTTTTAGGAACGTTACGGCGACGTATTGACATTTGCTGCAGGTCGCAGGAGGCCTGTTATATTTCAGGTGTGAAAAGCCATATTTTTTATCAACACAACAACATTCAGAGTCTGACAGGCTGATAAAAAAAGGACGAGTGAGGGAATGGAAAGAGAAAGAGAGGAAACTGAGAGTGAAGCCCATTAGCACAAAGGTGAGATGGGATCAGATACCGTCTGCCAGTTTAGTGTGAATTCACCAGAGGCGATAATAGGTCTAACACACACCTGTACGTGTGTGTGTGTGCAGACAGACACACACACATGCAGCTCCAGTGTGGAAGTGGGGATGTAGTGAGAGATGTGTCGACGGAGTGATGCTCCAGACTGAAGGAACATGTTTCCAGGAGCTTCTGTCTCAATGTCCAACGCACTTTTACAAAACATATAACAGAACAGAGGAGAATTAAAGAAAAAGGAAGAGATGAGCTGATGGTTTCAGGTTTTTGTTTAAATGACAGTTTCATGACCAAAACAGAAAAAAACACCTCGGTGTTTAAAAAAGGGAAAAAGAACTCACATGCAAGACTTTTTCATCTTTGCAGGTAGGAGTCGATTCCACGTTGTGGTTCGAAGCATCAGATAAACATTAAGTCACAATCTAAGAAATGTCAAAACTCAAGATTGGAGATGTTTTTTAATGAAATACATGAAATACAGAGTTGAAAATGAACATGTTTCATCACATCTTTCTGCAGGAACATTTCTGGAGTTTGGATAAAGCTGAGACCAAACTGGCTCCTAAACTCACCATCCAGGTCTGGGACAACGACAAGTTCTCCTTCGATGACTACCTCGGTAAAACACACGGCTCTGAGTGTGTGTGTGTGTGTGTGTGTGTGTGTTTCTTCATGTTTACACCTTTTAACAAAGCAGAGAAAATCACATTATCTTATTTTATCTTTATCCAAAAATGCTACTTTTCTGGTCAGTTGTCTAAAATCTGTGGCTCATAAATTTTTAGAAATCAGTATTTCCCAGAAAAATATGTCTAAAGCACAATTTTGTCCCTTTTTGGTTAGAATTTGGAACCATCCAGTGAAATATGTGACAAGAAATGTGTAAAATTTTTATACTTGTCCTCAAATCCAGTACAATTGCAGTTAAGTCTCAGTGGGAGCTTTCATGAAAGTAAATTAGTAGAAAAGTTAATTCAGTTTAATTCTCTCTGAGTGTAAATGGATCCATATTTCCCAGAACGCCACCTATTAAAGTAAATCAGAAACGTACGTACAAGCCTTGTGGTTGTAGAAATGCAGTTAATTCATTCTGGGAGCGACAGTTTTCCCCCGACGTTCGGCCAAGGTTTGGGTGGTAAATCCATCCAGGGAACCACATGTTCGATGTGCGTCCAGACAAACTACTGCGATAACATTTATCTTCTGAATTAACGCTGCTCGTTTCCACTGTGTTGGCACATTTCAGGAAGAGGAAGGGCTGATTCTATTTTTTCTTCTCCAGAACTCAAGCTGTCAAAATTCTGCCTTCACCCCTGACGCTGCCCTCGAAATAACTCTGCTCCCTCACTCCCCCCTCGCTGCTTCTTCTCTTCCAGAGAAAGGGAGGACGACAGTCTGCGGACTGAGCGCGTGCGGCGTGAGAGGATGATGAAGATGAGGAATCCAGACTCTGATCTGGTCCCGTCTGTCACCGTCTTCTCCCGCTCCACTTTGTTGGCCTCGTTCAGTCGCCGGCTGTGTGGCCGCCTCAAAGCCTTTCTCTCCATTCCTGCCTGTCTTCGGCTCGTCAGCTCGGACCGCCGACTGTAAATCTTCCCGCACGGTGTGAGGGTCAGACACGAGCCGTCAAACTGCTGCAAACTCAAACACACGGCAGCGAACATCGAGCCTCTGTTCAGCTTTTCGTTGACACACAATCCCTCCATGTTTAATGTCAGCAGCGATCAAAACCCGCCCTCATCACAGGATCGTCCGTAACTCTCAAATGACATTTCAGTCATTCATTCATCCATCGCTCCAACCTTCTTCATCAAATATGTTGGTTGAAGTTATCAGACTCCTGGTAATTGTGTGAATGTGCTATAAATGCTTCTTTAGGTCACCTGGTGATGGACCTGAACCACATGCTGCGTCCGGCCAAGTCTCCAGAGAAATGCACCCTGCAGCTCCTGGACCAGCCGGCGGACAAACTGGTGTCTCTGTTCGAGCAGAAGACCGTCAAAGGATGGTGGCCCTGCACCTGCGAGCAGAACGGAGACAAGATCATCGCTGTGAGCAAAACAAACGCACCCAAAGACACCTGGTCCAACACACAGAGACAAATCATGCCGACTATTTTGTGAGGACATTTTTGAATTTCATGGTTCCACTTCCTGGTCTGTGTCTCAGGGGAAGGTGGAGATGTCTCTGGAGATTGTGACGGAGCAGGAGCACGAGGAGCGACCGGCCGGCGTCGGCAGAGACGAACCCAACATGAACCCTCACCTGGAGGAGCCTCAGTGAGTCTCACACACACACACACACTCACACACTCCAACACACAGACCCGGTGTCTCATCCTCGTCTGTCCTCCCAGGCGTCCGGAGACCTCCTTCCTGTGGTTCTCCTCCCCCTACAAGACGCTCAGGTTCATCCTGTGGAGGCGCTTCAAGTGGTTCATCATCCTCTTCATCATCCTCTTCTTCGTCCTGCTCTTCCTCGGCGTCTTCCTCTACTCCTTCCCGGCAAGTTTGATTCCAAATTGAATGATAGAATAAGAATGAGAGGGTAAAATTTGCATCTGCATTAGATAAACTGTTGTGAGTGAAATCCATCCAAGGAGAAAATAACCGCTTGCATCCTTATTTACTGTTTGTTTTTCTGTCCATCCTGCAGAACTACGCCGCCATGAAGATGGTGGGACCTTTCGGACCGGCCAAGTCTGCAGAGTGATGACGGCCGAGACGACGAAGAGCAGCGTCAAGTTTCTACAAGTGAAATGAGGCTAAAATTCTTCTTTCCTCAAGTCTTTAAAAACTCGTCTTGCTGAAGTTGAGCGAAAACTGCTGAACTTGTGAACTTCTTTTGACTTTGTGTTCCAGATTAAACCCTTTTGTACAGATAGACCTGATTAGCACCAGTGCCTGAGGTTCACAAACAGACATGACGTGTGTGTGTGTGTGTGTGTGTGTGTGTGTTTGTGTGAGTGTGTCCATTTGGTGCCTTCACTGTTAGATTCATGTTCATCAGAAACGTTACTCTACCGGATCCAAACTCACGATCAGATCTCAGCATGAGGCCTCGTCGTCCCTCCCTCACCTCCTTCATCTCGCTCGCTCCGGCTCGTCAGGCTCACGCAGAGAATAAAAGCCCGTCGGCAAACGGCGCCATGTTCGAAAATAGCGGAAGCGGAGTCAAAGATTGCGACGCCTGATCTGTTTGGCCGCCTGCTGTTTCTGCTGCTTTGATGAGGCGAAGTCGGGTCAGGCGGCGGTGACTGAGCGGCTTCAAACTGTCAAACTTCATCGCTCTGAAAATTCAGTCTTTGTGAAGAAGAACCTTAAAGTAAGATTTTATTCTCTTTAAACCGTCTTTACAGTAAACATCATTAGCGTGCGTGTTGCCTTCAAGTGCAGTCAGAAAGCTGTTGTTTTCAGATATGATTTATTGTCTCAGGTGTAAACATGATATTTCTCAGCAGTTTAAACAGGGTTTTAAATTGCGATAAAATTGCTTCCCCTTCATGTTCCTTTTCTTTCTCTTCATCTTCTTCCTCTTATTTTCCCTCCTTCCTCTTCATCTTCATCCTCCTCTTCTTCCCTCTGCTCGTTGCTTCCTCTTCCTCATTTCCCTCATTCCATCTTTCTTCTCCTCTAGTTCTTTTCTTCCTCCCCATCACCCCTCCTCTCCCTCCTCCTGCTCCTCCTCCAGTCTTTCAGCACTCTCAGGGTTCAGCAGGTTAAGTCGGGGATTTGCTCTTGTTGATCTCGAGGTTTGAGCTTTATTAGTACAAAGCATGTTTTTAGATAGATGGACGAACACAGATAAGGACACACACACACACACATTAATATAAACTTACAAACATCTACTGTAACTGAGGAAATCCTGAAGAATCTGGGTGGATTAGTTCCTCTAACCTTCCTGTCTGGACTCTGTGTGTGTGTGTGTGTGTGTGTGTGTGTGTGTGTGTGTGTGTGTGAAACCTTGACACACACTCACAAATGTCTGTAAATGTATGCATGCTCAAACACACACAGAGAATGAGAATCCAGGTTACGTCCATTAAAAGACAGACTAACCTGCATGACTTCACTCTGTGTGTGTGTGTGTGTGTGAAGGGAAACAACACAGATGAACAAAGTCTTGACTTCTCTCTCATCTTCCCTAATTTATTCGTGCATCTCCTCAGTGGTTCCCTCTAAGGTCTGAAGTTGGGTTCGGGCGATTTTGTTTGGTGGAAAAGTTGACTTTGTCCCGTTTGGTTTGTTTCAGGTTCACACCAGCCAATTACGAGCCAACCAGGCCCTGTAAACAAAAGTCACATGGGCTCACAGCAGCTCATTTATTGGACAGAGTTTTGGCAACCTGTCGTCAGGTCAGAGGGTTTAACTCCAGCTCCCCTAACCTCAGCATATATCACACTAATTTGGAGTTTTAAACTCATTTAACAACATATTAAAAACCCTCTGAACTCGAGAACCAATCCCGACTTTTACTCCAGTTCGTTCTTGGTCGTCTTTCCAAACCTGAGGAACTCGCTCCGTATCAGATGTCAACATTTGTCTCCTTGAGCTCGTAAACTCTTTTATTCTGAGTTGTTTCCCGCAGAGTTTAGATTATGTTGTTGCTCTTAAGAAACCACTGTGCATTTTGCTTGGACTTCCACAAAGACCGAATGACGCTGAGAACGCAAAGAAAAAACTCTTCTTGTCAAGGTGCATTTTATTCATTTGCCGAACACCAGAAACCTTAAGAAGCAGAGAAAACCCTGATTCCAAAAAATGTTGCGACACTGTGTAAAACATAAAAGCATAAATGCAATCGTTCACAAACGAACTGTGTTTACCAACGGTTTCACAAATGTTCCCGAGTCCATGTAGTGATATCGTTTACACAGTCATGTGTTTGACAAAGTGATGAACCTCTGCCCACCTTTTCAGGGCAGGAGATGATCCACTAGCACGATCCACTCCGTGACCGGATCGTCTCGCTCACGTCAGAGTTAGAAGGTTAACGTGAACATACGGCCAAAAGCGTCTGTGCCACATTTGGATGAGCTGCAAATGTGCATTTATGCTCGTAAAAAAACGTCTAAATTGAAAATATAGATTTAGATGTTCTGCTTCTGAAACGTTTTCAGTCGACATTGAAGCCTTGACATCACAGTCTTGTTCTTGTGGGAAGCGGTTGACAGCTTCTGTTTGGTCTTACTTTCATTTGAATATCAGTTTTCCTGTTTGGTGTCCTGTGGTTCCTCCAGCTGTTTACATTCAAAGAAAGTACTTGTACTTGACTTTGGAAGAATGAATGTTACCACCTGCTTTTGTCTAATACCTCCTGACAAGGTGTCTTCAAATACAAGGCAAAGAAAACTTTCTTCACTTTCAATGAAACTGATGCTAACAGGTTGAGAAATTTACTCGATGCACTTGACTAAAGCATCTGAAAAATAAAGACATACTAATTACTCGGGTTTTGCTTTTCCACAATTGTTGGATTATAATGAAGACAGAAGCAAACATTTAATGAACCATGTGGCTGTAAATATATGACAAAATGTGGCAACATTTGTGCAAATAACAACAACAACAAAATGGAAAATCCCTGTGTTTTGTGTCTGAATGCACCAGAAACCTGTTGAGACAGAAACCTGGACGAGATGCATTCATTTTGTTTCTTTTTTTTAAAGTGTGTTATGTTTTTCTTGAAATAGTTTTATATATTTGAAAGAGCTTTAAATGTCCTGCTGATGTAAATCTACAAGCCTCAAAATAGTGAAACTCTATTTAGACAATCCTGCTGTCATTTGCCGTTTTCAGTGATCGTTTTAGCTCTATGTTCCAAAAAGCCTGAAAATGCCTTCGTACAGTCAGATTTGGCTCCGCGCTGTTTTTTCCTGATGTTTTCGCTGTCAGTAAATGTAACGTGCCTTTAGCTTTTAGCTTTGCTGCCTTGACATTCAATAACACTTGTTGCCTCAGCATGATTTAAAACTATAGTGACCAGAAACACAAAAATGTTGGATGTTTTAATAAACTGTTGATTCCAGTTGCCTTTACGAAGCTTAAAACACTGTTGCTGTGGAACTGAAGGCAAAAATTATGTCGAATCGTGAGCGTTTAGATTTTAAACTCATGGCTGAATTAAATGGAAAAACCTGATTTGTGATGGGTTAAAACTTTTAGCCTCCTTTCACTTCTGGCCACGCCCCAATCAGTGATGTCACAAGATATTTTCCAACAGCTGTGGAGGGCAAATTACCCACTGTGACATCACTGGAAGGGGTGTGGCCACAAGTGAAACATGTTAGAAAGTTTGAATTCAACAGAAGCAGTTTTTTTTCCTGTTGTTTTGCCTTGAAGTGTCTGGAAATATGCTTCAGCTTGAAACACGAGCATCCTGCTGCTGTCGACTGTAATAAACTCCCGATGCCATAAAACTGCACTAAACAACAACATGTAATGAATCTGCCTCGGTGAAACTGGTCTAAATCCAGTATGTGGTTTTACATGACAAATTCTTTTGTTGTTTCTGTAAATCCTGAGTGACAGTATTGATGTTTTAATGTTTTCTGGGAGGCGCAGACTGAATGTATTCTGATCCCGACGTGTATTTGACTTCATGTTGACGAAGAGCAATACTGTGTGCACTGCGTTATGTGTCAGTATCATCAATAAAACTGCATTTCTGATTAACACAGAGTGTGTTTCTTTACATGATTGTGTATTAAGTACAACCAGGAAGATGCTGAATATTATAATGTTTCATTGAAAGGAAATGTTGTCAAACACTTTCAGTTTTAGTGGACAAACTTTCTTCCTTGTCCTCCTGCCAACAAGTGACGGTTTACCTCAAAAATCACAAAAAAAATCTGAACACAGAGATGTGATAAACACATTTTTAGATTCAGTGTGACCTACATCTTCTAAAATAACAATATCTCAGGTTCTTTTATGAATAAACATCCACAAACCCAGTTCAATAAAAGAGAAGAAAAAACATGCTTCTTATAACTCCAGAACTTATTGAGCCTCAAAATAATCCAGTGATTGTTGCTAACATTGCAAACATGAACTTCTAATAATGGTGCAATATGATTTCTTCTCTGACATCATCACTCCGAGTTCATCCTCTACTTCCTGATGAGTCCTGGGAGTGAGAGAGTTTCTATCATTTCAGTTGGCGTCATGTTTAATCATTTTGGTTCAGGTTTCATTAAATTGCCCTGGTTTGGTTTCAGGTTGTTAAAGCTCACATAAAATCTACCTTGAGCACAGTTGAACACAGTTATAGTGATATAAAAACAACATGCGTGTGTGTGTGTATAAGAATTAACATGCATGTGTCAGTGTTCAGGGTTCATGTGTGTTTAGTTCACTGACCTCGGCGCGAACCCGCAACGTCAGCACAAGTCGGAGCGAAAACTCTGTTTGACCGATTCGTCTCCTGAGCTCCCACAGCCCTAAATTATTACTTTGCCTTCCCACCTCTCCCTCGTTTCCTCCCTCCTTCCCTCGTCCCTCGTCCACTCGTCCGTCCCTCCTGATACCACATCGCTCCTCTCTCTTTTTCCTTCCCTTGTTCGTCTCGTGTTCTCCCTCCTGCCTCCTTCCTCAGGGGTGTTGTTATGGTCAACGTGAACTGCAGGTGAACCTCTGACCACTCTGTGTGTGTGTGTGTGTGTGTGTGTGTGTGTGTGTGTGTGTGTGTGTGCACTGTGGGTGGGCTGTGGCGGTGGTCCGTCCTCGCTGCTCCATCCCGCTCTCATTTTCTCTGACCTTCGCTGTCTTCCTCCTCTTCCTCCCCCTCTCTCCAAACACACCTCTTCTCCTCCTCACCCTGCCCTGACCTCCCTCTCCTCCTCCTCCTCCTCCTCTCCTTCCGTTTCAACTCCTCCACTACTTTCGCTCCTTATCACTTCCTCTGTCGTACATTTTTGGCTGCAGCTGAAAATGTCCCACGTCTGATTTTTTTTCTTTTTGAACTTGCATAATCTGAAAAGCTGCATTGAAAATTTAATTAAAACTTACAGAGTCATGAAAGTTTTAAGAAAGTGAGCAATTATTTACATTTCTGATTAACATTAAGCTTAAAGCAGTTTTATTTTGGCTTTAAAACATATTTTTATGCTGGTAACACCTTCATAGTTCTTGCAGCCACATCACATGGTCTTCATCTTGCACTCCACCAGAAAATGAACAAGCAGATTATAGGAAGTGCAACAAATGGACAAAAACAACAAGAGATTTGAAAAATATTTTGAAAAAAAGGCCACAAACAAACCATGAAACAAACAATTTGAAAAATAAATCTCTAAATCTCCGAACCATCCACTCTTGTTTATTTTTTATTTACCTTTTAAAAAATATTTGTTTTCTTTCTTTTCTTCTTTCCTTTGCTTTTTGTTTTAGTTGTTTTATCTCATTTCTGCATTTTTCTTACATTTTTAATTGCTGTTTTTTCTTTTCCTTCCCTTCCTTCATCTTCCCCCTTGAACCACAACCACCTCTCCATCATCTGCCTTCCTCCTCCCTCCTCCTTCCTCCTTTGTCCTCGTCCCGTTGCCTCACCTCGCTGCTATGTTAATCAGACTCAGTGATGAAATAAAAGTGAAAATGTTTTGTTTACAGCCAACGTACATGTGTGCGTTCTCCCGCTGTGTGTGTTCAGGGCGGCTTTGAACATGGAGGGGTCAAAGTGCGCCAGATGTGATGGAAAATGACCGGAGGGGCGGCTGGCAAACGGGATTATAGTTGTTTCATTATCACCTCAAACACACACACACACACACACACACACACACACACACTAGAACATCAAACACTTGCTGCGAGTAAAACCACAGTAGCTCCATCTGTATCTGTGAGTCGATCCTTCACACTGCCAAAGTTCAGAGCAGTGATATCAGCTTACAAACTCTCTCTCTCTCTCTCTCTCTCTCTCTCACACACACACACACACACACACACATCACACAGACATATGATATCAGCTCACAAACACTCAAACACTCACGTGTGTACAGATGTGCATTAACACCGACACCTCTGAGGCCGTTCAAATCTCTGCCTCTGGGTTTGACTCGATGAAGCTGTGTGTCAGAGGCAAACTCTTTGATTGTTTGGAATGTTGGAAATTAGATGAATAAGATGCAGCTGCACAAAACTGGTTTGGGGGAGAATCTGTGGAATCTGACTCTGAGTCGATAACAGCATCATACTCGCTTCGCAGTGTCCTGACAGTAACTGGTTGCAGCACAGGTGAGCTGATGAGGTGGGAGCGGCTCGCAGGTGAGGTGAATGAAGAACTGCAAAACTGCGACAGCATAAAGTCAAGGATTACAATTTCAAGAAAGAATGCAACTGCAGAAATGAGACAAAACAAGCAAAACAAAAAATCATTTAAAAAAAAACGAATGCAAATCAGGTTTGGCAATCCTCCAGTCCAGCAGGAGGCGGTAATGAGCGTGTTAAAAATGTCAGAGGAAGAATTTCTGGATTTTTGCACCTGAGTTCCAGATAAGCAACATTAACTTACAACTATAACCAAAACAAACACATGAATGCTTTGAAACCTTTTTGTAAAAGTGGCATCAGAGGAACGTCGATGCTGATCTGATGCGTCTGGTAATAATTTACTCCACCAGAACAAACTATTTCACGTGCGCGTTCGTCAGGATTCGAATCCGTTCTCATTGTGCGTCTTTGTTTGTTTTCTGTTGTCGATGCACCACCAACACACGGCTGTAAAGTCATTTTACACGCCATGCTCCTCTCATTAGTCTTTGTGTTAACTAGCAGTGAGGAATGCAGTTGAACAGCTCAGTGGAAAAAGCAATATAATTTAACAAGATGCTAATCACCAGATTGTTGAGGTGTTTAGTCACCGTGCAGCCGCACGCCGTGACGTCTTCCCGGGCTCAGGTGGGAGAGGGTGGTCTGCTCGTTACCTCGACCTTCGCTTCATCTCACACTCTTCTGATGGGAACAGCTGGCAGGATGATGTGGAGGCTGGAGAATGTCTCTTTATCACGATGAGGAAACCGAGCAGAACCCAGCGAGCCGTCAGCGATCGGGTCGAACAATGTGGGAGCATAATGTGTCTGTGAGCAGGCTTTTAATTTGAAAATCAATTCTTAACTTAAATATTAATTCCAATCATTTTAGACAAACATGCTGTGTGAGGAATTGTTACTGATCACAAGATAAATCTGAAGGGTCACAAGATGATGAGGTTAAGAAATAAGCTCCACAAAAATATTCATAGAAGAATCTGAGGATATACAATCTTAGAAATATAGAAAGTTTATATATAGAGTCATAAGTAGCCATTACTCCATTTTAAGGGGTGATAAGGTTGAAATGTTGATCAGTAAAATCAGATCTCTCTAATTTATGAATGAGGTTTAGCGACTGTTTGGAAATGATGGGGTTGGGTATTAACTTGCAAGATAAGTGTGAAATAATATAAATTCAGGGTGAAAACATCAGAGTATCAACCCTTCAACCAAAAGAAAAACATGTTAGAATATATGTTTCAGTAATTATTAATAATCACAGACTTTTTGGGTCGTGTTGATAGAATTTTCATTTTTTTCACATTTTGCTTAAAACTGACTTCCACCAAACTGGACTTCTGCATCTCAGGAAACTCCCGACACATTCCTGAAATTTCCCAAGACACCTTTTTCTGAACGTGTCCTTCTTGTACCTCAGATGTCCCGACCTTCGCGAGCAGTTCAAACGACCGAGCCGAAGTTACGAGGGAGGAGAGCCGAGCTGGAGGAGGAAGAGGAGCGTGAGAGGAAAAGAACGGACGTCCACACTTATTCTGAAGGGACTTTTAAAGGAAATGGCTTCGGCATTGAGAAGAACAGCGAGTGTGAAGTCACAGGCACCCTCGCACGTCTTCAAGGCCTTTGACGGATGCCGTTCACACACACACACACACACACACACACACAGAGTTACAAACGGTCCCTAAATGTCAAGGAGAGGCTCCTTGTCCATTTCCTGTGCAGGACAGGAAGTCAAACGGGTCAAGGAGACGAGAGAAACGCCCTGTTTTTCATGTTTTGCTGAACAAATCAGGCCTGAACGCCATCATTACTGTGTGTGTGTGTGTGTGTGTGTGTGTGTGTGTTTGTTGAGCAGTGTGGGAGCTGTAACTCTGTCCTGTCTCACAGTTTACCCCCCAAAGTCCCAACAAAACAATGCCCGTCTTTGTTCAGCTCCACTTCTATTGTTGTGTTTTTGCTGTTTGTTTGTGTGTGTTTAAGTGTGTGGCCTTCATCACACACACACACACACACACACACACACACACACACTCGAGATTTTACCAAAACAGTGGGATGTTATGATTACAAATTAGCATTAGTGCTAATAAGATTTCAGGCCGTTGAAGGGGGGAGCTTTTATTTTGTCTCGTTAAGGAGGGGGGCTTTTATTTTGCTCGCTCGTTAAAGGCAGCTCTTAACGACCTTTGAGTCTGACAGTAAAAACAGTGATGAAGTGAAATGAAGTGTGTGTTATTGCTTTCATGGCTGTGGCGATCTGGTGGAGATGTGGTGGAGGCTTTTGTTTGCAGACTCCACCAGAAAGTCTTTTCTTGGTTCCACGTTTGTGTATTTTTCTAGATATTAGAAAGTGTGTGTGTGTGTGTGTGTGTGTGTGTGTGTTGCATGCATGTCCTTGCTTATGTTGGTGCCCGCATTGCTTTTGTGTATTTCTGTGTTTGCTTCCATGTTTACGCTCTTTGTTCCCACATGGCTGTTTGCATGGCTGGATGTTTGCTGTCGGTGTTTATGTGCCTCCTTTGTACCCGCTGCTTGTGTGTTTTTGTTGGTTTTACAGTGTGTGTTTCCACGGCTTTCTGGTGGTCACAGTTACACAATATCCCTCTGTGTTGTTGCGAGAAACAACAGATAGTAAAGTTAGTTTCGTACTGTGATGATTGCTCTATAAATCTAAGTGCACACAGAGTTTCTGAGAGCAGCTCATTGTTCTTTGTCTCGTACGAGAGCTGCTCGGTCGCTGAGCTCTTTATCGACCGTTGGAGAAGCAGAGTTTGTGTCGGTGACAAACTTTGACTCGTCCTGGAGTCCGGACCACCGGCAAGTCCAGGTCAGAACTGGGACCAGAGAGAGTCCAGATTTAAAGCGGAAACAGGAATTACAGTAAATATATTTGTTGTTTAGCTGCAGTGTTAGAATCTCAGGAGTATTATGATGAATTTGGTCGTGTCAGTGTAACAGTCATGGTCAAGAAACACTAGATACATCTGTTCTATTAATAAATCAATCCTGATTCTAAGATAGATAACTTTGTCCTGTTGAAGCCTCATATTCAAATGCTCACTTCTTTAATTGCTTAATTATGAGGCAGTGCTTTTTTTTAACCCTGCAATTTTCCTCATCCTCAAAAACCTCAAGTGGTAAGAGGAGGCAGACTGGATGTTGCCTGAGAGGTAAAACCCAGGGTAAACAAAAAGGCAGCCTTCTGCTTGTTAAACTTGTTGTGGTGAACACATGGTAATAATTGACGGTGTGATTTTTAATTGATTTTGGTAGCAATTGGTGGTGACAATAAAAGTGAGTGCAACCAGAATTCGATATAGGGAAAAGTAAAGTGGATGTGCCTGGATTTTTTGGTGCATCAGTTCATTTTACACCGAACATTTGAAGCTTAATCTTTTTTGTTTTTTAAATCCCAAACACGTTATTTGACCTCAGATTTCAGGAGGTCTCAGCGGGTCGCCCTGCAGACCCTCATCATCCTCGCAGCATTAAACCCTTCCAGACTCTTCAATGTCACAACCTTTATTGACACCGCTGGATGCCAACAGTCGGACCACCATGACGAGGTTTCCACTATCGTACTCGGCCTGTGTGAGTCAAACCCTGTAAGTCTGCTCGCGGGTGTTCTGTCTGTGATTGAGCTTTTGGCCGACGAGGACGGACGAGCCTCGGTTTAATATTTTCATCCCCTCATGTTGTGTGCGTGTCATCTCCTACCTGAAACATTAGAAGCCTCCAGGACGTCGACGGGGTTCGGAAAGAGAAAAAAGTTCCAGGAAAAACGACTCCGAATCTATTTTATTTCATTCCTTTTTCCCTCATTGTTCATGAACGTTATTCTCCTTTTATTCCCTCATTCACTGACTCCAGTCTGCTTTTCTTTCTTTTTTTAAGTGGTTGAACTCATGCTTTCCTTCCTAATTTGTTCTTTCTTTCCGTTCTTACTTCTTTTCCTTCGTTCCCGACGTCCTTCTCGTCCTATTTATTTTAATGAAATGCTCACTTTATGTGTAATTCCTAAAGCTGGGACTTATGGCTGCGCAGTAAAAGTTAAATCAGCATAGACGACATGTTCGGACTCACGGCGATGAAAACGACCAATCAAACGACCGGGATGTCGTCCAGCTTCATGATGTAATATCCTGTTGGGTTAAATCCTTTTATTTGAAAACGACTTGGAGTCTTTCTTTCTTTTCTTCCCGTCTCTTTGCATCCTCGAGTTAATGCTCAACACACACACACACTCATAGTCTCATATCCTTTCACTCACCTCTGTAAATACGAGCAGGAAAAAGGGGGTTTAGACGTCAGAGAGGAAACGGCCAAAACATTATTCCAATATGTTTTTATTGCTGCGATTATTAGATTTCATAAAACAAATCCATTTTAACTGAGTTGACCGCCTGTTTCAGAATGAGGGCCGACGTTGTGTGTGTGTGTGTGTGTGTGTGTGTGTGTCTGCTCTCAGACTTTAACCTTTAATCACCAAATCTTTTTCGCATCTGTGTGTGTGTTTCTGATATTTAATGACGTTTGTGTGTGTTTGCATCTTCAAAGGCGTCGGCTATAATGGAGCTTTACATCGGTGCTAATTCTGCTTCACAGCTTGGCTCAGTTTCCACTCGGCATTATAACTATTTCCCTGACTTCAGCGTCGGCCGAGTCTACTCTAATCTCTGCTGAGTGTGTGTGTGTGTGTGTGTGTGTGTGGCAGGAGGGTATTAGCATGCATTTTCCACATGCAAGTGTGTTGGACTGTGGTTTCCATCCACGCTTTCATTTTAAATCATGTGTCCAAATAATGTTTTAGTGTCTGTGTGTGTGTCGCTTTGCTTTGTCTTTCTGCTTTTCAATGATAAAGTCAAAACATTCACCTTTTATTCAGATCATATTTTGGAGCTCAGGCATCGATCAGCTCCAGCTCTGATCAGCAGTGATTGATAGTGATGGGCTTTACTTAAACCACTGACCCAAAAATCCTCTTATTCTCAACTGGGGACGCGACTTTTGACCCAATTGGACGAGCCCTCATCAGTTCACAGGTCTCCAGTCTGAAATGTGTCCCTGAGCCTATGTCAGAACACACACACACACACACACACACACACACACACACAAAAAAAAAAAAAAAAATGTATGGTCACTCTTACTCCCTCCTCCAAGTCAATATTTACATGTCATTATTATTTGGGGTATTTTGCCTACTTTATTTAAGCTATTTGAATGTAGCATAATTTTCCACACTGAGTCTTATATTCAAAGTAATTATTTACACATTTTATTGTGGGGTTAAGTTTTAATTTAGGAGGAAAAAGTAGAGCGGAACCAACGAGCCCAGGTGTTGTTGCACGCAGCTCTTTAGTTGGGGGGACCCCTCCCTCTTCCCTCAGAAGACAATTGGGAAGAGAAACAGGTGGTTCACGTCTTCACTCGTCTGACTTCTCTGCTGTGTTCACAGGTCAGTTTACGGTGGAAGTAAAGGAAGTAACCGCCTCCTAAAGCCGAACATGACGTGACTGTGATGAGTGTGTTGGTAGATCTGGATGTTTAACATCGAGGTTAGAAAGAAGTTGTTAGAGCGACGCTGCTTGCGTCACTGAGCGTCCCAGGTGTGTGTGTGTGTGACGTGATTGCGCACAGTTTGCAGGAATGTTTGCAGTGTTACGTGTGTTTTTTAGTTGAAAGATGCTCAAAGAGGCACATGATGTATTTTGGAAAGAGGGTTATTTCTGGTTATGTGAAGTTCATAAACTGAATAAGTTAATTACAGAAATATGCTGGGTTAATGTTTAAAGGGTAAATCCGCACTTTTGTGATTTTGACTGAAACTGTTAGTGAGTTCAGTAGCATTCCCCATGTGTGATGTGTTTTATGTTTTTGCACTTGTTTTGGGTAGATAGCTTGTAAAGCTTTATAAACCACAGTTGATGGTGTTAGTGGCCATGTAACCAGCATTGATGCTGAGGAAAAAACACCTGAACAAATAAGAAATGTTTATTTTGGTGTAAGTGTGATGAAGCTGATGATGTGAAAAAGAAGAACAACCATACTTATGTGTTTTAATAAAACCAAAACAGGGACAGTGGACAGAGAATGGACACTTAAAGAAGGACATTGTTGCACTATGGAAAGCTTAAATATGTGTTTTATGTTTTAAAAGTTTGTAATAAACAGATGAAAATTGGGAAGAGAAACAGGTTCACGTCTTCACTCTTCTCTGCCGTGTTTACAGAGTTGAGGGCTTCGAACCCAAAATCATTTGTCACCATGGTAACTCACCTTGAGACCCGTAACACTGGTCAGCGTTGTTAGTGCTCCTGACTAAGGTGACCACACACACACACACACACACACACACACACTGCTCTCCTGCTGTTTTAGGAGCCTGGTTTTGATCGAGCAGACCGAGGCCTCTCACTGGTTGTTGGCAGATGTCCAGCAGCCAATCACAGGCCTCTGCCAATTAGAGCCAAAGGTACAGGGAGCAGAACGTTTTACAGGCTGCTCAGTTTGTGTGTGTGTGTGTCTTTAACGTCATACACGTAGTTTGTGCTGTGCAGTGTGTGTTTGCAGACGTTGTATTTTAATGTGCAGACATGTGAAAAAGGCAGCTGTACATTTTTAAAGTGATCGTGTTTACAGTATTTCTACTGTGCTTTTAATCACAGTATCTTGTTCTTATTAGAGTCAAATACAGTGTAGATATACATTTCTGTACATTGTGTGTGTGTGTGTGTGTGTGTGTGTGTGTGTGTGCTTCACTGACTCAACTGCACATTTACCCATTAGGATAACAGCACTGCAGCACTGCCAAGTAGGACTTTAAGGCTATTAGAGTGTGTGTGTGTGTGTGTGTGTGTGTGTGTGTGTGTGTGTACTTGTGGCCTTCATCACAGTCCCTCCGGTTGATTTAGTGTTACCCCCCCGGGTGGTGTGTGTTTTTAACGCAGCTCTAGAAGCCCAGAGATTAGCTGACTAATAAGGAGTTTGTGTGTGTGTGTGTGTGTGTCCTAAATGAAGACACACATCTTCTGTGTTCAGCTTGTGTGATCACAAACAAAATGAACTCGGAAAAATACAGAAACACAGACATTCACTCAAGTAATGAACTGAACTTTTCAGACAAATTATATTCATAAGAACACATTCAGGACACACACACACACACACACACACACACACACACAGAGTAATAATCTCAGCTTGTAGGCATTAATATCAGGGGTGATATAATGACTCCCGAGGGCCCTGACCTTTATAAGTGGGATGGAAAACAAAGGCAGCACTTACACAGCCGCACACACACACACACACACACACACACACACACACACACACACAGCACTCCAACTTCTCGCTCTATGATTTATTGTGATAAAAGGGAGGACCATGGCCTTGGCAGTCTGCGCTACAGTTTTACTAAGATGATTTTTTTTTTTCTGCCCTGTTATTTGTGTTGGTACTGAAGCAAGACTCACTGTGTGTGTGTGTGTGTGTGTGTGTGTGTGTGTGTGTGTGTAGCCCTCCAACTAAGGACTTGATAACTTTCCAGCTACTGAAAACATTTATTTATTCTTTCCTCCCTTTTTATACAAATGGTCTTTTGCAGTGTGTGTGTGTGTGTGTGTGTGTGTGTGTGAAGGCGGTTTGTGTCTATTTTCTTGCCCTAAGTTTGAAATTGATTTTTAATAGTTATATTAAAAGAGAAGGATAATTCATCATTCATTTCGAGGGAGAGAAAGAATAAAGAAAACACACGAGAGATAAGAAGATTAATCATCATTAAAGATCCATTTGAACAAACCAGTGTGTGGTCGCAAGTTTGAAGAGGTAGAAAAAGAAGAACATCTAGTGAAGGATTTTTCAGACAGCAAACGTCTGCTGAAGATCCAAGATGAAGCTTCTGTGTTTTGAACAGTCGGCAGCAGGACGACACTTTAAGTGGCTAAAGCTACAGTACTCAGATCTGTTACTTCAGTAAAAGTGGTAATACCACAGTGTAAAAATACTGTTACAAGTAAAAGTCCTGCATTCAAAATCTGAAGTGAAAATTACCCAAAAGGGTTTTTAAGAGAAATCAACCTATATAAAAAAAAAATCATCCTTCAGTTTATCACAAACATTCAAAATCACCAAATTTGGAGATGCATGGTTTTAACATTGTAATCTAAAAAGTAACTAGTAACTAAAGCTGTCAGATCTGTAGTGCAGTAAAAGGTACAGTATTTGCCTCTTGAGTACATTTACTCAGTTACATCCCAGCCTGACACTGAGCGAGTAACTGTCCACGGGATCGAACCTCCAGGCTTCCAGGTACAAGACGTGGCCTCCAGCCTCCAGGTGAAACTGCAGCAGCCTCCGGGCGACGTGAGCGGAGGAGCAGAGTTTTCATTATATTTTAAGAGTCGGCCCTGTTCTGTTTTTACAGCCCAGTTTGCTACAATAATGTCTTTCTCCTGTCGCAGCGAGCGAATGGGAGCCATATGGAAAACACAGATCTGTACCTGAGCTGCTGTTTCAGTCACACAGACAGACTATTGTACTGTGAGGAGAGAGAGAGAGAGAGAGAGAGAGGAGGTGAAGAGAAAGGGAGGAAAGAAATGAGGTGGAGGAAGGAGATGGAGGGAGAAAAAGAAGTAAGACACAGGAAGGTAAGAAGGAAAAAGGGAGGAAATAAGGAAAGATGATGGGAAGAAGGAGAGGAAGAGGATGCTTGGAAGGAAAAGGGGATGAGAATGAAATCAGGAGAGGGAATCAGAGCTTAGAACATTTAGGTTGTGATAACATGAGAGGATTAAACAATAAGTAAAGATGGAGAAGGAGATGAGATGAAAAAAGAAAAATGGACAGACAGATGCAGGAAGAGGAAAAAGGAAAGTGCAGAAAAAGGATGGAACAAGAACGAAGAGAGGAAAGAAGAGAAGGATGGAGAGGAAAAGAGAGGATAGGAAAGGAGGGAAGCATCGAACATGGATGAGAGAAAAGAAGGAGGGGATCACCGTCGAAGGTGAAGGAAAATGTCGCCTCCTGCGCTGTCACGTCTCCTCTCACAGACCAGACATGCTTTTCTCTTCGCCCTCGTGTCTCAAATCGAGTTTGGTCGACCGCAGGATCAAAGCTTCAACACGAAGAGAACAACAGGCCACATCCTGGGCCTGCACATTCGAGGCGAGGCCGAGGGTTTGGTGAAGTTGTGGCGCAGCTGTGCGACACATGGACGAGCGTGAATAAATTAAAACACACACCACGGAGAGGCGAGAGCAGGAAGAGGCTGCAAGAGACGGAAGACGGAGAAGAAGAGAAGAGGCGAAAGAGCCGAGGTCGAAGTCTGCGACGTGTTGTGTTCAGAGGAAAAACGTAAGAACGGCGAAGACTCCGCATCGATTACCAAACAGAGGCTGACGCACGATTGGACGGAGACAAACTTTTCTAAAATACCCCGTAAAATCTCCCACACTGCTTCCACAAAAACAGGAAGACAATAATGGGAACACACACACGCTTTACGCAGTGACGCACACGGTGACACACAGGGATCACATATACACATAATCACATGCAGTGACGCATGCATGCAGAAATATTTCCTACTGCGAATACACACGCTCGACCGGCGCTCGGTGAAACGCGCTGGCAGCCGCCGCCGAGCGCTAACGCGGGTTTGGACGCGCTCACGAGCTGTGTAATCACTTGATCCAGTAATGTTAGCAGACTGACGGCCTCCACTTAACGCTCATTAACTGTCAATCAAAAGGGGAAAGTGGAGAAAAAAGCGCCGGCTGCTGAGTTTGTTGTTCAGACGGAGCTGGACCGAAGCACAGAGGGAAGTCGAGCCGAGAAAGAGCTGCTCTCAAATGCATCAACTTCAAACATGCATGTGTGCTTCCAACAGTCGAGTGTTATGAAGCACGTGTTAATTATTTACAGATCACTTGCTTGCTTGAAACCTGACTTGATGTGATGAAGCAATCTGATAAGTCAGGTGTCAGATTTCAGGTGTTTCTCCATCTTGACAAGAACTTTTTAAAAGTTCAATGCTACAAACTGTGAACGTGGTCCCCTGCAAATGTCAGCTCGGTTTCCCGTTGCCCTCTCGTCCTCCCGCTCCGCCAGATGTGAGCGTGTTGAGGTCGGGAGAGCAGGATGGAGGAGGAGGAGGTTTAATTTCACACCTGTCAGGTTCACGGCCTCGGAGAGGACGACAGGCGAGGGAGATGAGGGAGAGGTGAGAAGCTCTTTTCTTCCTCTGCTTCAGTTTGAAGAACATGTGCAGACGATCCTCTGAGCAGGTTTACTGAGGCCAGAGACAAGCTCATCTGTTCACCTTGTGATACCTCTGTTGTGTCAGCTGTGTTTTTCTAAGGCTGAAGCATTTTACATCACGTTTACACACATACGACTTTTTGCCTTCAACAGGACGAGCAGTTATCAGCGAATGAATGGATCAACCGAAAAAAAGAGAATGTGAAGTTTTTCCATCAAACGGTTTGGAGAGAATGAACCAGGCTGCGCAGAGCGTAGTGTTGTCTGAAGATGGCGCTATAGGCTACATTATGCATGGCTGCAATAAAAGAAGGAGAGAAGAGAAGAAGAAGTCGAGGACTGGAAACAAAATCGGGAGGAGAAGAAGACGACCCAAAAAAATCATCCATCAAATACGTTAACTCTTTTTTGAAAAAGTCACTTGAAGCATAAAAACCTTTTTGCAGAATCAACCTTTTCTAACACGATGCTTTAAAATGCTCATAAAAAAAGTTGATGGAAACGACTAATGTGTCTTTTGCTTTAAAACTGTAAAAGTGACTCAGATTGCTGCAGAATGATCAATAACCACAAAAATAAATGAGCTTCTTCTGACTCTGGAGCTTCTGGGAAATTTTCCTCTTTTAAGTTTTATAAGTTCTTTTCGCTCCCAGCTCCAATTATTATTCTAAAAAAAAAAAGGCAAACAATTCTTTAATCCTTCCTGAAACTGCTGCACGTTTTACGACTGCAGCTTTATCATAAATGCAGCTTTCATCTCGGAGAAATAAAAAAAAAAAATAGAATATATAAACAGAGCTCAGAAGGATTATGGAACAAAAGGTGAACCTCCTTCAAATAAGATTATTTTATTAAAACATTGGCACAGCAGATATGTAGCTTTCAAAGCATGACACGCTTTGAAAATTACACCGCTATCGTGCAAACGCTCCAGCAAAAAAAAAAAAAAATCCTATTGAAACATATAAGAAGCTAATAAGAAAAAGATTTTAAAGTAATGAGAAAAAGATATCAATATGAGGTTTTTTCTTGTGTGATGAAAGCAGCGTGTTTCAGCGTTGCCCCGGTGTTGAACTGTGCGTCTGTGCGTGATTATGAGACGAGAGAAGAATGTGGTTCAGTAACAACACGAGCCCCGAGGACGCTGCCTTCTCTGGCTGTAAAACACACTGTGGTGCTGTTCACACTCGGCCCTGTTTCCTCCACTTCAGAGGACTTTGCACTGACTCACAGTCATTCACAGGAGACCGACCCTGAACACCTGCCTGACCCCGACCTCAACCCGGGGCTCCACCTCAAAATGAAGGATTTACATTGCAGGGACTTGAGTTTGTCCCCATAAGGAAGGTGCGTAAACAGATTTATGTCCCCACAAGATAAGTAACACCCGTCCACACACACACACACCACGAGCCGGACCCCCCGCTGGTTTCAAACTCAACCGCTGTCGGCGTGTGAAAGCTGATGAAGCTGCAGAGGGATCGTCCAACTTTTGATAATAAGGTGATACTTTACTGATCCAGCCGAGGTCAAAGGTCGGAGTTAAGCTGTGGAGCAGCGCCCCCCCGGAGCTGCTGAGAGATTCAGTGACTCACTAATGCTTCAGTAATCAATATTATTTTATATGAGCACTAAAACAAAAGACTTGAGGAATGTGAAAGAGGGAGATCTACACTCAGAGATTTTTTAGCCTCCTTTAGCTTATTGTTTTGACTTTGTGGCAGAACTGTAAACTGGCAGACAGCAATGAGTTAGTGAAGAAAGATGAGATGAGATAAGATAAACCTTTATTCGTCCCACAGTGGGGAAGTTCACAAAGTGGAACGTGTTGCATCTAAAGGAATAAAGAGAGACAGAGAGAGAAAAATGGAGAAAGGAATTCAGGAATGTTCTTCTTCTCTTTGGGTGGAAACAGCTGAAGAGTTAAATATTTGCAATCTCAGAAATATAATTATTAACATCAATACTTTAATACAATCGATGCAGCGACTAATAATTAATAATGATCAGTATTTTCCATTCACATCCAGGAAGCTCATACAAATTTGATTCATTGAACTTAAATTTTGCAAAACGTGAGTGGATTCAACTTTCAAACACCCATCTTTTTTTTCCATTATTTTGATGTTACAGACTCAAAAATAATTATGAAAACACAATAATGTTTCTTATGTCACTAGAAACGTTCAAACATCAAAAGGAAGAGAAGGAATCAAAAGGAACCTCAGTAACAGAATCACAGTTTGTCTGATCCATGTTTTTCCAGATTATCTTGACACTGAATTTAAAAAAACACTGACCAAATGTTGATGCTCCATTTACAGCTGGTCATTCTGAACCTGCCACTTTATCAACCATTAAAGTCTTAAGAGCAACATCACCGTCATCGAGCCTTAATGATCTATAAATATGACTGACTTTTATCACATCGCCGATACGTGAATTAATGCCTTGAATATTTTTATTGCATTATCAGAAACGACTCCCCATAAACAAGTAATATAAAAGCCTGTCTCCTAAAATGTGTTTTAAGATCTCGCTCAGTTTATATCTGATGACGCCATGAGCCAAGAGTCACAGAGAGCATGTGTCACCTCAGGCGCCGCGAGACGCTAACGACCCGAAGCGACTGAATTCATCAACCGGGGACGACACAGAGGCTAAGTGGACGGTCAGAGTCTGAGAGTCTGCTTTCATTATTCACTGTTTGATATTTATGAGCTGGATTGATCGAACGGCTCGCAGACGCAGGAAGAGCTCGTCGGTGTAATTTACGGCTCATCAGAGGTCGAAGAGGTCGCTGGGACGCGGTGACATCATCCAAATAATCTGTAGCGTGGACGGAGACGCTGAACTCCTGCAGGACGGAGAAAACCACGATTCAATCTTAGAAGAGAGCTATTGCTGTTTCATCATCATAAACATTCATGTGCAATTTATTTCAATTCATATAATATTAGCGATTTCGAGTAATTATAACTACGTAATTAATTCTATCTAATGAGTTAGATGGATGTATTGTCAAGCCGTAACAGCAGCACAAGGACAGAAATAAGTACAGATAAATAGAGAATGTAAGATATCAATAATCCAAAAATGTCAAAAGTAAAATAGAACAAAATGCAAAATTGCCAAAAAAAATAGTCGACAACTGGTTTAACTCTTGAACTAATAGTGACAGTGACTTAATGTTAAAACTTCAGTAGCACCTTTAAATACTGTTTTTTTTTGTATCTGAAATGAATTCAAATATGAAGCTAGTGGCTGTTTGTTGAAGGCAAACGTCACAAAAAAAGTGAGACCGACTTTTAATAAATCTCTGAATAAATAATCGCTGATTGATGGACTGAAAGAACGAGACCAAGTCGATCTCAACCAAACCAGAATGAGACGAACGTGTCGACAGAAAAATGGATCGAACTGTCAGCTTTTCCAAACAGACAGATTCTCTCCTCCTTCAGTTCATCGCTAGAAAACACAGCAGCGTCTCCACACACACACACACACACACACACACACACACACACACACACACACACTGCAGGGGTCGTGATATACGAGGTTGCGGTCATGCGCTCATGTGCCGCCGGTGACGACTGAATCACAGACCACAATGATGTCATATCTGTCTGGGTTGATAGTGTGTGTGTGTGTGTGTGTGTGTGTGCGCCTGTGTGTGTTTTTGAGAGTTATAAAAACCGACTGACCTCAGCTTTACAGTAAATCTCTCCCATTTTCTTTTCGTTGCCCCAATTCTTCACCCTAAAGATGAGACCTGATGCCACATGTGCAATTACTGGCAGTGAACTCAGAACTCCGAGGGCTGATAAATGGAGAATTAGCCAGGATCAACTCGGCCGCCATCACTGAGGAGACGCCGTCATATTTATTAATGGAAATCATGATGTGCAGTCAGGATTTTTAAATACGGTTTTAGGGAAAATTAATGGAACGTTTATTACCATCCTTTCAATAAGTTCGCCGAGTCAGGACACAGACGATGTTCAGACTGTGGTCATGTGATGCGTCAAATGAACTTGTTTCTTGGGAAGTTGCTTTTTGATGCAGGATTTCTGTTGGACTAAAAGCTCACGTTTGCATTTTAACCACATTTAAATAACAGCGACGATTAGGAAAATTAAACCAATGGCTTTGTTTATGGTGCATTTTTTTTTGCATCATCAGCATCAACTAGTGACTGTGATGTTTAAATAAAGGTTAATTGAAGGAGTAGAAACAAGACTAGAAACAGCGAGTGTGGCTCCAGAAACAGAAACGTTGACCTGTTGTGGGTTGTCAGTTCACCACTTTGGTCCAGATGGAAACATTTCAGCAACTATTGGACTGATTGCCATGAAAGTTAGTGCAGATATTCATGGTCGTCAGAGGATGAGTCCCATCGACTTTGGTGATTCTCTGGTTTTGGTTTTGAGTAAAATGTCTCAACAACTCTTGGATGAATTGCCATGAAATTTGTTGTTCATGTTCCCCAGTGGATGATTTGTAAAAGCTTTGGGAGCATCTGCCCCATCATCAGCTCTAATACTTTGGGTGATGACCAAATACTTGCAAAACTAATGACAAAATCTCTCATGCAGCTTTGATGTCTCTTTACCAATTTTACCTAAACTCAGTACTTTTATCCTGAGCTTCGTCTTTTCTCCCGGTGATACTTGCTGCTGTCCGTCCATCTTTCAACGTCCTGTTTGCCCTCATCGGTCCGTCCTTAAATATCTTCCTGCAGGTGGTCCGCCTGATCTTCTCTTCGCCAGGTGTCCAAATGGGAAGATGCTGAAAGACGTGACAGATTCCTCGAGGGATGAAAGCTGTTACAGATTGACACACTGATAGATGTCAGCGAGGTGCGTTTGCAGGTATTAGGCTCAGGTGCATCATTATCATCGCAGTCCTCCACCTTTAATCAGAGCGTCACTCATCCTTCCTCTCATCCCTCTTTCAGTTCCCTCGTTGGAGAAGGGGGCAAATTATTTGCTGCCTTAAGGATGATGTTCCGACAGTGATGCAGAGGTGAGATCAAAAATGAACAGGAAAATTACACAAAGATTAGAGAAGACAAGAAAATGTTCTTTCAGTCCTCCAAATGGCCGAAACAACATGATGCTCTTGTCTTTTCTTTTCTTCTCTCTCGTCTTTTCTGTCCATCATCGTGGTGTCATCTGTCTCTCTGCACCTTTGTTTCAACATTTTCTCATATTGTCCTGACAGAGAACTAATTTGTTCTCTCTTTTTTTGAAAGCTTATAATCTCCTTGCATTATTATCCTGCACACACTGATCAGCTTCCTCGTCAGAGCAGTTGAACTTTGACAGAAATTTCTGTCAGTGTCTTGAACTTTCACCTGGTGTCCCACATGTCAAACTGTTATTTCTGGTGTCTCAGTACAATGAAGGCCTTTCTCTACTACCTCCATCCCTTTATTCTACCTCTCTCCATCCAGTTCTGCCTCTGGTCAGTTTCCATGTTTGTGCTGAATAAGGCAGATGTGAAATCCAACATGTTCCTCAAATATGAATCTTTAGTCCTGATTTTCAACATTATTATTTCTGATCCGTGACACGATATTTCATAATATTTCTAACAGCTGGTTAACATTGCTGACCAACAAAAAGGGGCGGAGGAACCCCTGCAGCAGGTCAAAGGTCGACTCCCTCCGCTCTCGATGCCTCCTCTAGTTTCCTTTTCATGACGTCATTTGATGATGAAATGATGCCTTTTTGTCTTGCACCAAAACAAACTGAACAACAATACATCCAATGTGATCGACTTGAACTCTTGAATAGCTGTGGAGGACTTGAGGTGCTCTGTTGGCTTCATGGTTGAAAGTGTTATTCATGTATAGTCCTTATAGTCCAAGCTCCAAAAAAACTGGACCCTTCTCTTCCCATGATGCAACTGGAGTGCATCCTTTGTTTGCTCCTTGTGCCCAGTTTGAAACACAAACTTTCTATTACAAATCTTTCGTCTGCAGGCTTGAGCCAACAAGTCTGTCAATTCAGTACATTTCCCAGGCTTCAGAAAGCTCCTCCAAAGCCACAGAAGACATTATACAACCGGAGTAGAACTCTCTGTGACGACTGCATCAACTTTTTAATGTAAAACCAAAGTGACCCTTTATGCAATGAAGAAAAAAGTAAAAGAAAAAAATGCTGCAGTCGTTTGAAATGAAAACAGATTTGTGATCCTGCTGATGAATGATTACCTTGATCAGCCACTGGAGGTCGTGTCGCCGCCTCCTGAGTCACCGCTGCTTGCATCCTTTCCTCCTTCCTTGCCACCTTGTCTCCATCCATCCATCCATCCTCGAGGGTCAGATGCTCTCTCCGCCCCTCTTTTCCATTCCATTCTTTCTCTCTCACTCTCTCAGCAGAAATGCTTTATTGTGGTTTCTGGTGTTTTGGTGGAATTATTCCTCTTTACCCCCCGAGCTTTGGCAAATGACGGAATAAGCCCATGGTAATTCCTCAGCGCTAACCACAAACATGCCCCCCCCCCGCCGCCCCTCCTCCTCCCCTGCTCCGAGTGTGTGTTCGTACATGTGTGTGATTGCGGGTGCTGTGTTTGCTCTCTGACGTCTATGGAAAAGAGTTCCCTCTCTCTTCGCCTCGCCCCCCTGAAGCTGCAGGGTCATATGTGTGACAGAGCGAGAGAGAGAGGTTACTTTAGTACAGGGAGAGAGAGAGAGAGAGAGAGAGCCTTCAGCAGCTGGTTAGAGAAAAAACAACTTTGCATTAACAGCATGTAGCGCCGTGAGGTTTGATCCAGAATGACTTTATAACGAGCGCTGCAGGACTGATTTGACTTTTTCCACTTATCTCCTCACTGACTGCAGCACATGTGATTCCAGCTTTCTCAAACAACCAGAACTTATCCACAGATTCAGACGCTCTTGTCCCAGAAATCGGCTGTCAATCAAACCTCAGGCGTCATCCACGCCGACTGACTCGAATCTCACCTGAGTAACTATTAGCTCACCCTGAGGAAAACCTGATGAATCCTTGGTTTACACTGATTGAAATCTGTGAGCCACGCCAGTGTTGAATGTAACTAAGTACATTCATTCAAGTACTGTAATTAAGTACAAATTTGAGGTCCTTGTACTTTACTTGAGTCTTTTGCCACTTTCTGCTTCTGACACCTTTAGTTACTAGTTACTTTACAAATAAGATTAGATAAGATCTGATGTTATGATCAAGCAGCAGCTGATTCGTCAATTGATGGAAAATTGGTTAAACATTTCATGGTTCCAGATTTGCTTTTTTTCCTCTGATATGATTTGACTGATCTGAATGTGTCTGTAATAGTTTGGAGGTTTGTTCTGTTGGTTGGAGCAAACAAACATTGCGAAGGTGTCACTTTGGGCTCTGGATCATTGTGACCACATTTCTCACTGTTTTCAGAATTTTTACAAACTAAACAATCGATCGATCGATGGAGAAAATAATCAGCAGATGGATCCAGAATGAAAAGAATCATTAGTTGCCATCAAAAATAGTACAAAATAGTAACAGGGATATTTTTCTACTTTGAATACTTTAACTACATTTTCATGATTACACTTACATACTTTTACTTCAGACTTTTACTTCTAACAGAGTTTTTACAGTACTTTTACTTACATAAAGATCTGAATACTTCCTCATACTGTCTTCAAAGTGCCAGAGAATCCAGCTTCTACAGCTTCTTCTATTATCTTATGAAATGTTGCACAGCAGAGACATGGAGACAAGACTCAATAATACACAATAATCACAGTACAATAAAGACAAATACAGCTTGTAGAATATAAAATATACAGTGCAAATACAGCAAAGCCCATTAACTAGAATACAATCGTTTGGGATTAAGTGGTAACGGGAGTCATGGGAGTGTATTTGAGGGCAGGCACACACAACAAAAACTGAGTTTCTTCTCTCTCGAGTATGTTTATTGTGATGCTGAATTCCTCTTCAGGCTGCAGAAACGGATTACACGCTTCCATTTTTCTATTTTCTTACACAACAGACGTTTTAAAAGTCAAACAGAGAAACAATAAATGATTCTCAGAGTTTGTTTCTGGAAAATTTTACACAACATCCTGTGATTGGATTAATTTGGCGGTGGTGTGGAAGATCAACGCGTGGGCCAAACAACACACACACACACACACACACACACACACACACACACACACAGCCAGTCCTGAGTGTGACCCCGTGCCCTCAGCATGTACATGTCACAGGAATGTCTTGTAGCCGAGGTGCTGAGAACATTTGTGATTTGTGTGTGTGTGTGTGTGTGTGTGTGTGTTGCAAAGGTGTCGAAAGATCAGTCACAGGGTCCGACTACACCCTCTCATGCTAAACAATACCAGCTGAGGTACCAGGGTCTCTCTCTCTCTCTCTCTCTCTCTCTCTCTCTCTCTCTCTCAGACTCACTGAACATGTCAGGTGTGTTTACATCCACCTGGTTTTATTCACATACAAATTTGCATATAAAACACTTGATGGAAGGAGATTGTTCAAATAGACCTTAATGTCACTGAACCTGCTTCTGTAAAAGCATTGAATTCATGATGTCTGAAAGGTCACCACCTCTGACCTTTGACCTCCTTCCTTTTGTCTTGTAATGATGATGCAGGAGTTGAAGCTTGTTCTGCTGCTTCTCTCACTGACTGAAAAGACAAAGTTTAGTTCCTGTAATACGACTGTAATTTTTCTGACTGATCAGGAATAAATCTGCAGGATATTGTTTTTGGATGTAATCAAAATGTTCGAGAACTTGATTTGGTTTTGGAAACAGGATGTTCAAGGCGTCAGGGCTGCAATTAATCAATCTATTAACTGCTTGATTTGTTGGTGTATTTGTCCAAAACCCAAAGATATTTTGATTATGTAAATCACAAAAAAGCAGAAAAGTAAGAAGCTGGAAATGATGAATGAAGAAATGATTCATCGATTATCAAAATAGTTGCAGATCATTTTCCTGTGAATCGACTCATTGATGAATTGATTGTTTCAGCTCTGCAATGTTTTTGCCAACTAGTTATATTTATTATATTATTCATGCTGTTAAAATTAAGACTACGACTGAATATGTGTCAGTCGATATTCACACAAACTTGACATCCACTGTCAAAGAGGAACATTTGAAAGATATTCAAAGCACGTTTGGACGATTTTTTGCAAATGTGAAAATTATATTCTCCTTTCCTTAAAATGGCTTTTCCACCTGTGAACAATCTCGTCACACGTGAAATTAAGTTCTCACATGTCAAACAAAAGCTCAGATGTAAGAAGTCAAACAGATACCGTGGTTGAAAATGATGCTGTAAAACGTAGCTATGACTGAGAATAATTTAATGTTTTACAGCCAAAGAACGGAGGATAATTTAAATCCATAAATACTCAAAGATGCTTTTCTTGACTCCCAGTATCAGTTTGAAGACTGTTTTCTTAAAGTATTTTCAAAGTGAGTGATCAGGGTTGGAGCTCAGGTCAGGTTCAGGTCAGGGGGAGGTTGAAGGTGGTGAATGTTAAGGTGACGGTTAAAGAGTTAAAGACAGGCTAAAGGTTGAGGAAGGTCATGTAGTGGTGAGGGAACGAGGTGTGTGTGTGTGTGTGTGTGAGAGATATGACATAATTTGTTTGTCCTCTGTGTGTGTGTGTGTGTGTGTGTGTGTTCGGCAGCGCCACCAACCTCGCTCAGCCTGTAAATCTGACAGAACATTTGTTTGGCCTCTGAACCGTGATCGCCCCTCGGAGTCCTCTTTCTTTCACGAGGCCTGTTGAAGCCATCAGAGACGAGACGAGCAGAAACAGGAGAAGAGAGGCAGAAAGAGAGGAACCAACAAAATGATAAAACAAGAGGAAAGTCGAAATATGTCATGGTGAAAACTGAGCTTGTAAAATTTAGGTTTTATATGGCAAAAATAGTGATTGTATTTCCTGATGTCCACAAATAGATTTACGATTAGTCTCTTTATGAAAATATTGCCATTTCTTTTTTTTTCTTCCTTCCCTTGAAATCATTAAGTTTCTATAGCCAATATGAGCTGATGCTGAATAATGATAACTTGATTTATGTCTGAAACGAATCAGTTATTTGAGGAAGCTAAGAGTTAATTTCTGATGCTTTTCAAACTGAGCTGGAGCCAGATACAATTTCAGGATCCATCGTGATTTAAACCTCCAGGGTGGCACTAAAGAACATCGGTACCACGGCTAAAGCAGTGACTGGAAAAGGATTTAGAGTATTTACTCATCCAGGTTAGGGGTCGGGACTCGCCAAAATGTCACAGCGTAAATCGCAAAATGATTCTCAAGATCGGAAAGAAAAAGAACACGAGCGGTCCAGTAAATTTACTTTATTTTATCTGGCTTTTCTCGACTGTTTGCTTTGTCGTTGTGAAACACTTGAGTTTTACCGCTTCTGAAAGAGGCTGTAATCCTCGTCGTACTATTACTTCTACTTACTTTAATTTCACTTAACCAATAAGAGAATTTCTGCACCGTGCATGTGAACTTTGGTTTAACCAGGTTGCTGGAAACTTTCTCTGACTCTAACAACTGAAACTTTGGTTGACAGTCGAATGAACACACAGTACAAAGCTTAAGTCTTCCTCCATCCCTCCTTCCCTCTGGTGATCGTCCACAGCTCGGTAATGACCGTGACTCCCGCAGCAAAAACACTCTGCACTCTTCACCCCTGGGCTTTTTAGGTGGAGGAAAGGCTACGAAGAGAAATTGCGAAACAGCCCTTGATGGGAGGAAAGTATGTGGAAGGAAATGAGAAAAGGAAAGTGCAAGACAAAAAGAACGTCAGGGGCATTTTTCCTGTGCACTCTTCACCTCCAGCATGGGAGAGGGTGAAAAGGGCAGCGAAGGCAACTGAAGACGAGTGATGAAAAAGAAGATGTGATATGGAGGGAGAAGCAAGAAGAAGGAAAGATGGAGAGAGAAGGGAAGGAGGAGTGTTTGCTTCGGTTATGGGAGGATTTTAACGAGCATGTCGGGGTCTCAATAGAAACAGGAGGCCCCTCTTTAGAGAGAAAGACCGTTTATTTGTGGGTGTGTTAAACACATTGACCCGTCGAGAGGAGAGGGTGATGAAGGGAAGAGAAGAGAGGAGAGTTTCTGGGAATAAGAGATGACGAGATGAAATAAATGTGTAAGGAATTGAGAGAATGAATCAGAAAATAATGAGGTTAAAGGCATTATGCAATCAGCCGAAGTAGATCGAAACAGGCAGATGTTGTTTTAAAGAAAAAGCAAATGAAGTGGGAGGACGACTTTTTCTAATTCTTCCCCGTCAGGTCAAAAGTTGGAACCCACCATTAGCTTCTTGCAGAGTTCCTGACCTTCCTGTGCCTGTAACACCAGCCTTATGAACCCTCATCACTACATCACGAAGCCTCTCCACCACGCCATGAACTCCCCGCGAGCCCATCAAGGACGCTCTTACGAGCCCCCGAGCGCTATTTAAACCACCGTTTCCCAGGCAGGCCCTCGACGCTGCACAAAGACCCTCCTGTCGACCGGACTGACACCGAAACCTCCACGATCGTGCACACGGAGGAGCGGCCTCGTGGTTTGGACGCTGCGCTGTAACTGCGAGGTCACGGGTTCAAGCTCTGCAGCGGTCAGTCAGTAAGACACTACCCTGAATTTGACCCCAAGGCCTTTAACTGAATCATTCCCCACAGCAAATGCCTTTAATGTAATAAAACAAAGTGCAATGAAGCCTGTAATGTAATAAGAAGCAAAGAATGCAAGAAAATATCTAAACAGTAATGTAATGGCGTTGCTGCCAGTATCGTTAAACTAATTTGCAGACAATTAACTCTATTCTCGAGCCAATTTCTGATTTTAATAGAATATTTAAGGAAGCGACATTGACAACGAGATTAATTAAAATCAGAGGAACATTAAGACGAGCATGTTTCAGAAAAGTCCCGGACTCCGTGTCGACGCCTGACCTTTGACGGCACCTTCTGAAATGTCAAAAATGCAGCGGCATCGATGAGAAAATGAGACCAGTTTTCTCATTTCCTCAAAAATTGCCTCTTCAGAGTCGTATAAGATTTTTGCAGGATGCTAATGATTTGTTTTAGCGGTGGGGGGCTCAATGGTAGCATGTTATAAATACCTTATGGGCCCCTTAGCAGCATCTTACGAGGGCCTTCTGAACTGCTCCTGAACCCCGGCACTTTTCCCAGGCACCTTAAAGTAAACAACACGGAGGCTCCTTGACCCCACAATGGTCGACTGACTTATACATTAGCACATTAGCTCTGGTCAGTGCTTCAAAATACAACAAAACTTACCCACAACAGAAAATCTGAAGAAAAATATCTGTGACTCCACTTTCTTCAGAAGCTCGTTGTTAACTTCATGAGTTTGCCGTCTGTTTTTGAACATCAGAGCTTGTTAGATGAAAACAGACTGAACCAGATTGCATAGGTGCAGAAAACTATGAACTAAAAGAGGCTTAAAGTCTCAGTGGAGCTGCAGAGTTGGTGATGGCTGGTTTCTCACTGCCCAGACATCACTTCATCACTTTAATGTCTTAATAGGAAAAATATTGATTATTGGATCTTCAGCTGAAACAAATCTGATAATCTGTTCATTGTTTAACTCAACGCTGACGAGTTCCAGCTGGAGAAATGTTGCTTTTCTCTGTTATTATAAATTAATGATCTTTGGACTGTCGGTCAAACAAAACAAGACATTTAAAGACGTCATTTTGGCCTTTGAAGACTTTTTCCTTTTTTCACGACATTATAAACTAAACAAGACTTGATATTAGCCGTTGGTCGCAGCCTGGGTTTCACCTTCATCTGCAGCCCGTCGGTCTGAGCCTCCACGAAGGCGCCAGATGTTTTTCCTGCTGCAGAGAAGCTTATTGGTGTCCGCGGGTGTTTCCATGTTACAGGCTAATTAGTTTGTCACAGTCCCCGTTGCCGTGTCCTCTGGCTCCCATTCCTGTTTAACACGCCCTGAGAGCCTTTTACACGCATGTTCTTTTTACAAACACATGAAGAGGGTGTGAAAGTCAGAGAAGAGGATGTGAAGTCCATGTTAACAGTGTGGGAGACATGACTTTTCCCACTCGTATATCGACAGACTGTCAGGCGAGGGTCAGCGGCTTACTGTAACACCAGCGTGTGTGTGTGTGTGTGTGTGTGTAGGTGTGAGTCACAGCGAAAGGCCGATCCGTGTGCCAGCTCTCTGTTCTGTGTCACTATTAGAGCAAACACATCATTAAACCTCAATAAAAAGCCTTTATTCACCCTCAAATTATTACAGCAACATGTGTGAACCAATCGGACAAGTGTGTGTGTGTGTTGAGAGAGAGATTCAAGTTGTAAATGAGTGTGTATTAGTTCAGTACACATGACAGACTGAGTGGGAGAGTTCACAGAGAGTACAGTCTTCTTTATAAAGACCTTTGTGTTTCGTCATATTCTTGGAAGAAGCGTATATGTGTGAGTGCAGCAGGTGGTCCAGTCATGTCAGTGTAATGGAGCGTGATGACTTCTTACTGTAGGTGCCAGAGAGAGAGAGAGAGAGAGAGAGAGAGAGCATGAAGGGAAGAGAGAGTTAACCTTATGTCCCAACATAGAGCATTTGGCCAAAAGTGTGTGGACACATCTACCCAAACTGTTTTAATCTCAGTGTCAGGCACAAAGCAAGGTTTCTCAGGTCAGTGTGGAAGAACTTGACTTCACCGAGTCCAGACCTCGACCCCATCCAACACCTTTTGGATGAACTGTGAGTCAGACCTGATCACCCATCAGTGTTGGACCTCACTGACATGTAAAGGTCATGAGTCCATATACTTTTGGATATGTTGTGTAGTAGTTTGTGTCATTTGCTCAAGTTTTAAAATAGCAGCCCCGTCATGTTACATATATAATATCCCAGTGTAAGTGTGTGTGTGTGTGTGTGTGTGCGCGCTGGCATGTACCTACTGTATGTGCTATTTAAACACGTGCCCACCCAGGTCAACACACTCGAGCTCTGGGCGACGAGTTAAGTTGAAGTGTCAGCGCCACCTTATTGTGATTCAGCTCCACGCGCTCACGCAGGGCAACGATCTGCGTCACAGCCTGAACTGTGAGCTGGACTGGGATTCGACCGCAGCCTACGCACAACTGGCTGGGTGGGTACACACACACACACACACACACACACGGGCCCAGCAGGGTCCGGGAAGGCCTGGTCCTGAGCCGGGGTTTGTGTTTTGGCGTCGGTGTGGTCATCACTCTTCAGCTCCGCTCGGTGACTCAAAGTTCACCTTCAGCTTTCTGCTTTTTACACTTTTACATTTTTCTCTTGTTATGTTGCCCTTTTGGTTGTTGTTGTTATAACAAGAGACTTGACTCAAGTGACTCGAGACTTGACTTGAACCCTAAAGACACAAACCTTACTCAAGTCAAGTCAATCAAGTTAAGTCTAAGTCAAATCTTAAGTCGATTAAGACGTCAGTTTAGATTAATCTGACTCTCAGCAGGAAAGCAAACAAAGGCCGTTTTTATATCATGAACCTACAATAATGTATATTTATTTCATTAGTACATTAATTTGAATGAACCTTCACAGTTTTCTCAACAAACTTTTAGTGACAGATGGTTGGATTTTGCCAAAAGATCTTGACTGGTTTGAGTGAACCTGACGTGGTAAACCACACCCATCTGCTCAGGAAGTTTGACATCCACAGTATAGTGGGCTCCAGCGCAGAGTTCGAGCCGATGCATAAATCACCTCATCCAGGAGGCCCATCTCATCCAGAGGGCCCACTGCTGCTCGTCCACAGGGCTCACCTCCACCAGGAGGGTGTGCGCTGACGAGCCGAGTGCGTTCCCGACACACACACACAGAAACACACACCGACGTACACTAATGCATGCATGCAAACTGGCAAACAGCGTCTCTGTCTCTCTCTGACCCCGAGGCAGGCCCAGTCATGTGGTTGTGGGAATGTCGCTGGGATTTGTGTTTCAGTGACTGCAATAACAGGGATCAAATGGGAACATGTGGATAGAATTCCAAAGCCAGGGCAGAACACAGCGGTGCTTGTTTAGGCCCATTTTGATGTGGCTGCTTTTCATGAGGATTAGTTTTATGGCGTTTTTGTTTATCATTAGAGGGAAAATGCAGCGAGGCCAAAGACGTGCGACGGAGCTCGTGCTGGAAAGGTCCAATCGCACCACGTCCTCAAAATATCCACCAAAACACAGGACTTCAATCATAATTTCATAATGAGTTTTTATTTTCATGCTGCAAACCAGAAACTCTGTTTACACATGGCATTTGGTCTAGTTTTTTTTTCTATGACCTCTGTCCGTCCGGTCAGGCCTTTAACTGTGAGATAAAGATTTCATTTGCTTAGTTTTCCTTCATTTTTCTTCTCATTTACATAATGTAATGTCAGATTTTCTCCCTCATATGTCCCGACACAGAGGTCAAAGGTCAGGCTCGGCTACAAACAGGAAGCGTTGAAGCATGCCACAGCGAGGACAGCTCTGAGTTATTCACAGCTCAACAGATGCCAGATTTGCTCCGAATCCCTCAAATAGTTTGGAGGATTGTTTAAGGTTTTCGGTTGACGACGGTGGTGTGTTTTCATTTTTCTCTTCTTCAGACGGAGCTTGAGGTTTGTTCCTGTCGCACGGCTGTCATCATGTTTCTGTTGCTCTCAGAAGGTCGCGGTTTTGTTCTGCGGCTTGTTTTTACGTGACAGATCCTGTTGCCTCCTCTGCAGGTGTGTGTGTGTGTGTGTGTTTTCTCGTTGTCATGCAGGAGGAAGCTCACGAGACGACTGCGGCCATGAAATGTTTTATGCATGAACAGCAGTTGTAGGAGAAAGGTGGTATTTCCTGTATTTGTCCGCACACGGTCCCTGCTGTCCTTTTGCCCTCGTCTTTTTTAAATTTCCTGCATTTAGTGTTTGTGATGGCTGGATGCTTGTTTGGTTTGGTGGGGAGGACGGGGGATATAGGGCAGGTTTCATAAAGGACGATACTTACTCAATCCTTCAGGCAGCGTCACGGTTTATCTGAACATCTCTGACCTGGTCAAGCCTCTCGTTGCGATGAAACGATTCACCTTATCAGATTTGTTCTTGAACAAAAGTGACGTTGACCTGTTTGCGAGCAAGAAACCTGCAACTTCTCTGCTTTTGTTTCCCCCCTTGAAATGAATCACATCTAATCTTAAGGTTTTATTTCTGCATCAGACGAGTGTGAGGCAGCTGCCGTCGAGGCCAGATGGTTTGGCCCGAGTGCCTCATGTGGATTTCGATCAATAAAAACAACTTGGAGGGTGAAACAAGTCTGTGAAGTGTTGCAGATAGATTTCACATATCCTGTTTTTCCACCCATTGATTGAGAAAACTTGGTTGCTCAGTCAAACATCAAAGTATCAGGTACGAGTTAGTATTGGTCGCTCAAAGTTTGCCGCTGACCTCGTGCTGCCTTCAAACGTCATTCCTAACATTAGATTTTTGACATGTGAACACACTCAGAACTTAAGTCAGTTTTAAAAACAGGTTGTTAGGAAACAGAAGAAAAGACGACACTGTTTTCTTCTGTTTGTAGAACTTTAGAACTGACAGATTTAAAAAAAATCTGAACTTTAAAAAATATTTAATTCAGTGAAAATTTCTGCTTACGACGTTTTGAATACGACATCAGTGGTTAGTTATTGGCGCCGGTAAACACAACTCCTCTTGAAGGCACCATAATGTCTGGACTGTTGTCTTGTATCTATATATAATAGAATAATAAATGTAATATTACGAGGTGCATTCGCTGTTGGTCACAGGTCCACCTGGTTTCTTAGACCCGAAACTCAACTTTGAATGAGCCACGTCCAGATTATCAGTGTCGTATAGTTGTTATATCTGAATTCTGAGTCACATAATAAAAGTTTTGCATCAGGACCAGAATCAAACCTTCAGAATCAGATCTACACTCTCTGTCTCGCAGCTGTCTCGGACCTCAAACAGGAAAACCAGAGTAATCTTCTCCTCTTCCTCGTCCTTCGCTGCTCCCCTCCGTCATGTTTTTCATTTACTCCTGCCTCTTCATCACTCCTTCATCTCTCTCTGTTTTGTTCCGCTTTTCTGTGTAATTACAACAGTAAATAAACACTCGGCCGAGCCACGTCAGTCAGGATCGATGCACAGGAAGCGACGCCCGCGCACACATGCAAATTTACACGTATAATCACACTTACGCACACAAACACACGTGCAGAGCGACGTTTCGAGCGGCGAAGGAAAACACGGCTCCAGCTGAGTGTTTTGGGCCAGTAACGTCTCTCTGAAAGGGAAATCATATAAAAAGTGTTTATTTTTCCCTCTCCGGCCTTTGATGGACAACTGGATCCATATGGGCCTCTGTTTAGCTGCTGGGATTCAAACCCGTAAACCGTTTTCCACATGGTCAGGCGCACGGGGTCACCAGTTCAAATCCCGATTTAAACTTGTTTACGAGCGCATGTTCAATCCCACATCTTCAGATCCCGAGGCGTTGAAGGTTCAAATCAGGATTTTTAGTTGTTATTTACTCAGTTTTTATTGCAAGCAGCAGCTTTTGATGAGACTCTTTGTCTCTTTGTATTTGTTTTAATTTGACTTCCCGCATTTTGACGGAATGTTTGGATCAGAAACTTCCAGGAAGGTCACAAGTTTAAGTTGCTGTTTAACAAGCTAGTGAGGGAGGTCATTCTCTGAAATATCTGATGGCTGAAGTTGTGATTTTAAAGCACAAAGAAAATGAGATAACACACACATTAACCCGAAGCCACAGTCGTGTCTCCCCTCCATCATTACAGCCTCAGTAAAACGTCACAAATCTTGTTTTGAAAGCTGGAAAGAAAAATCAGTTGTTTTTTTTAGTGTTTAAACTCTTTCTTCTTCATCATCCTTTTTTTTCGCCCACGCAGACAGATGTAAAGGCTGCAGGATCTCCGTCTCTCTCTCCGTCGGCCACATCCATCCATCCTACTCAAGTTGTTGTTCCGCTGTGTTGAGCAAAAACAACAAACCGGGGGGAGAATGAAAGAGAGGAGAAGATGAAGGCACGAGCCTGAAGTGAAAGCTGTCGGATTAGAGAAGAGGCTCAAAAGGCAAAAAGTAAGAAAACCACAGATGGAAATTAAACATATGAAAACACATCCATCACATAATTATCGAACTAACTCAATCTGATGTATTGATCTTCTGATGGGCAATTCTGGTCTGATCCGGTTTCTGCAAAGCGTTTTAAAGTTTCATGAACAAACCTTCAGTCCAGCCAGGATTTGACATTGAGAAAGCTCCTCTTTGCTTTAAATAAATTAAACAAATTGGCTTCTGACAATTTCATGTTTTCCACTATCACAGTTCTTGGATTATAACAGGTGAACTCTGAGTCACGTGATCGAGCCTCTGATGAGTCGATCAAATCCACCTGAGCGTCACCTGAACGCGCTTTGATGGAAGAAACCAACTCTGACGAAATCTGAGTTAAATTTGAAAGTTAAATTTGATTGCCAACTTAGAAATTGTGCAGAATCTTAGATATTTCTTCTTCATTTCAAATGTCAGAACTTCTTCAAAACTTTCTGATTATTTCCAGGTTCACTTGAAAATATTAGAGATTTTCATTGTGGTCTCAGACTTTTGGACCCGACTGTAAATATGTGAGACGACGTGAACCCACCCTGTTCATTACGAGCACAGCGCCGTCACTGTTTTTGATTTCTTGGTTCTGGACAACTCCCATTAAAACACAGGGAGAAGCACTGGGATTAGTCACAGGTTAATGTAGTAGCCAGTAATAACAATAGACGTGAGGGTCAGAGAGATCGTCTTGAAACTACACAAAGGTTTGTTCACAGCAACAAAATCAAGTTGCTGTCATGGCTAAATCAAGTTGCTCGAGCGAACGCGAGGAAAAGGGGCTGACTTTGTTTTTTCTCTGCAGATATGCTGAAATGTTAGAACGTAAACAGACGTTCGGCAGACGAGCGTTTTGGTGCCAGCCGAGTTAAGACGAGGGTATCTCTCCATCGCCGCCTCTTGATGTCACCATTTTCCCTCTTCTTCTTCTTCTTCTCTCGTGTTCCCGTTTCACCTTTCTCGCTTGCGGCTTTTGGTTTGTCGGGATGAGTCAAACATGGATCCTCTGGTAGCCAACACAGACATGGTCGGCTGGAAGAACACAATCATTCTCATTAACTCCTCTTTCTCTCTCCATCTTAATTTTATCCCGCTCTCTGTCTCTCTGCAATGATGTGATAAACATCCACAGATGTGGATGGCACACACAAACACACACACACACACACACACACAGACAAGTAGCAGCCTGTTAGTGTGTTGTGAAGCTTTATAATTGGTCCATTTATCTTCATGTTATTAAAATGCGGTGGAGTCCATCTAACCTTCAGTGGGAGACGATTGGTTACATATGTGAGCCTGGAGCATCCTCACACACACACACACACACACACACACACACACACACACACACACATTCCCATCTGACACTACATGTGCACACGCGCTGCAAAGTGCACACACACACAAACACACATTTCTCACACAGACTCTCATGTTAAACATATGCCTCTCTCTCTTTCACACACACACACACACACACACACACACACACACACTTGGCGTGCAGCTCGGCGTCTCTGCTGGGACGGTCCGATGGTTGCACACCATTTCATCACTCCCTCTTCTTCCATCTCTTCTGCTTGTCCCTTGGATGATCTCTCCCATCTCTTACACTCATCTTTTTTCTCCTTTCCTTCAATAATGGTTATTTTAACATTGATAAAAAAAAACTGTTAAATTCAGACGCCAAATTACAGTTATTTACATTTATAATAGATTTGGCCCCAGAAGAAGATGAATAAAACTTCCACTGAGTCGAGCTCCCTGCAGTGTTTCAAGACAGGGGAGAAGAATCTGAATTTGGTTTCCAGTCCAGAAAAAGTCAGTGACCCTCGATCATTATTGAAGCACAACAGTGACTCTGGGCTCGGAATATTTTAGATTGAATATAGATTATTAGATTGAACAGATGCACAGCTTTGTCGGCTTAATTATGGTCTCGTAGGTTCATCCGCTGCATCGCTGCCTTGATTCTCCAACAGCAAAAAACAAAACGTTGCAGCGTCAGCAAAAACACTGTTGTGGTTTTGGCGTGTGTTACAGCTTCACCACCAGCTTCTGTCTGTTGCTCCCAGGGGCTGGAATTGATCTGATGACGTCACCGTCTTCTCGTCCTGCTCGTCTCAGCTTCGTCTCAAACTGATTCACTACCACGCTCACTCTGTGGAAAGTGTCTCATCAAATGATATCGATCATCTGGCCTTGAAAGCATCACTACTTTTCAGGAGGAGGCGTGGTGGGGGAATGTTGTGTTTATGTGTTGCCGTGTCAGCAAAATGTTTTTTTTATTGATGATTTAATACAACTGTCAAACATGATGATAAGTTTCTAGCTTGATAATTTTTTGAGTTTGAGTTCGTTTTGGGTGCAAAGTACATGTTCATCATCTATGTGAAACATATTGTCCAGGTCAGATGATCAGGCACCACTACTGTTAAACTATTCCATCGCTTTCCTGGAGTGCACACACACACACACACACACACACACACACACACTATACTGTACGTCTCTTTCAATGTTTCACTTGGGCGATGTCCAACTGGCAGTCTCCATCTCCACCCAAGGCAATGGGAACCAGGTTCACTGGGAGAGACCATCTGTGTGTGTGTGTGTGTGTGTGTGTGTGTGTGTGTAGACACAGCTGTCTGACAACTGCTTCCATTCTGTGAACATAAAGGAGCTTCTGTGTGTGAACATTGACTCGCTCACACACACGTACACGACGGCTCTGATGCTGCTCGGCGGACGATGGCACACGCCGGGGTCCCGACCTCGCCGGCCTCCGGGGGGTCGAGCATCGACCGGAGGAAGAGGATGGTGGGAGAGGTCATCAAGGAAACACCAAAGACGAGTGTGTGTTCTGTGTGTGTCACCGTGACCTGTGATGATCATCAAACCAAATAACCAATCGATAACTGATCGACCCTTGAAGTCACGTTCTGAGGTTTCAGCTTCTGAAATGTGAGTATTTGCTGCTTTTTCTGATTTGTCATTGCAAATTGAATGTTTATTTTCTCGGATATAAAATGTTATCGCTCATTTGCAGGTTTTGTGGCAGCCATGTTGTTTTTGCAGTTCTGCTGTGTTTTTATAAAACCATTTTCCAAATTTTTATAGACTTTTAATAGACAGTCAACAGCCAATTTAATAGATAATTAAAAAATAATTACAGACCAATTGATGAACAAAAACCATTAGACGTCTGTAACAAGTCAATTGTATAAAAGTATGTTACATAATGAAGAACATCCACTTCTCTGGATGTCAACAAACTTCTGTGCTTTTCCAAAAACGATGCAGATCAACCAGAGAACAAACTGCGTTTAACGGCAACATTAAAGCACCAATTGACTCCAGAGAGAACTGAAGCAAAACTGCAGCTAAAATCATGGAGCATTTACACACAAACCTGAATAAGAGCGTTTATTATTGCCCAGAGGAAATTACATGGCGCAGGGTCCAAACCTTTCATCTGGACTACAGTTTCATTTGGTTTCGACAGTCGGGGCCCATTGTGTCCGCGAACCTCGCTGATTATCGCCGAGTCCCGCCCTCCGTCTGCGGCCGTGTTGTGATTGGCTCGCGCCCTGAGCAGCAGCGTCAGAGCAGATTAATAAGAAGACGACAAACAAAACAAGGCGGTTTCTTTGAATCGTTAAAGTGGCTCCGTGCTGGAAGGACGCTGCCATGTTTCCTCCCTCTGAGGATAAAGAGACGTCCGGCCGCAACAAGGCTTTGCACGATGATGATGTATAAACACGGCGACTCTGTCCTTTAACTGTCAAAACAAAACTCCAGGCCAGAAATAAGGTTTGGAGAGTCGGCGGGTTAATTGGTTCGGGAAATTAACTTAAAGATAAAATGCTTCTACTTTCATTTACGTGCTGGCTCGTCCCGATTCTCACTTTTCCTTCTGGGAGTTTGGCGCAGACGAGCCTCCATCCTTCAGCAGCTTTGAGAGCAAACAGATCTCCTGAGCAGACGACAACCTCCCTCGCTCCCGGGCGCTGGTACCTCGCATTTATCCGTCAATATTTCAAAAACGCAGACGATTCCATCTGAAAATCACCAGGTTTCTACGAGCCAAGGCCCCGAGATGACTCACAACCTTCATAATATCCCGCTATGTGCATCACTTCACGCCAGCAGACGCTTGGTGAGAGTAGGTGCGATTTTTTTTTTTTTTTTTTTTTTCCAGAGTTGAACGTCTTTCTTATTTTGGAGCGAAGCCTCTTCATGTCCTCGCGCAAATAAAAATGATTAAAGGCAGCATTTGGTTTATTTTTACAACTTTGGACCATGAGACAGAGAGAGAGAGAGAGAGAGATTGAAAAATGCTGACGTTCGCCCCCCTCTCTCTCTCTCCTCTTTGAGTTTTGTAGAAACTTTATCGGCACAGACGGGGAGACACAGGACTGAGAGGATAATGCTCGTCGCCTGTTTGTTGACCGTGGTTGGCATAGCAGCTGATCTTGGGGATATATCGCAAAGACTGCAGGGGTATCAATCACACACACACACACACACACACACACACACACACACACACACACAGAGGAACATAATGTTGGCTTGTTTCAAACTGAGACCATAAAACTCAAACACACTCACCAAAACACACACTTTAAGGCGGCTGTGTTGAAGCTCGGCCAACCTTGTTCTTTGGCGAGCGCTGGGGCACCCTGTGTGTGTGTGTGTGTGTGTGTGTGTGTGTGTGTGTGTGATGGAAACAAGTTTATTAGTAGGTATGAAAGCCACCCGTCTGCGTCTGGCCAGGACGACTGGATGTGAGCAGGGAAGCAAATTGCTGTCAAACTCCTTTTCCCCCTCTTTCTCACTTTCATTTGTTTTCTTTCGCTTTTTTCATTCGTCAAGTCGAGTTTTTTGTTGGAGAGAGCGACAGAGAGAGGAGGAAAAGAGAGATAAGAAACAGAAGGAAGGACATGAAGAAAGAGACAGAAGTTAATAGGATGGAGGGATGGAGGGATGGAGGAAGTGACAAAGTAGGAGGAATAAAAAGGGGAGATAGTGAAGTAGGAAAAAGTGGTTAAAGTTTGATCCAAAAAGGTGGTTTGAGGACGGTGGAGGCGATGAAAGAAGGCAGGGAGAATGAGAAAAGGCAGCGTCAGAGGGTGAGAAAAATCTAAATCAGCAATTTTTTATTTCACTGCTTTTCTGCTATGTTGAACAAATTTTAAAAAATTTCTCTTCAGCACATCTAAACTGATTAAATTTCTATTTTGTTATATGTTTGAAAGAAATTCAGCTGCTGCCTCCAAGAGTGAATGAACGTCTGTCCATCTTCTTCTTCTTTCTTTTTTCCATCTCTGCATCTGGAAACAGAGACGCACTCCTGTTCACTCTGTTACACAACTACCCATTTGTGTGTGTGTGTGTGTGTGTGTGTGTGTGTGTGTGTGTGTGTGCGTGCAGAGGTCGAATGCGCTTGGCTGGTCACTGTGGTCTTGGATGGGAGATAGAAAGCGTTGTTTTAACAAAGTCGCCAATTCGCTGCTGGAGAAAATCACAATCTGGTCTTCATCACACACTCACATGTCCACACACACACACACACACACACACACACACACAGGCATGTTTCCATCATTCAGAGGACATTACACTGACTTACATTCATTTTCTGGATGCTAACCGTGACCTAACCTTCACCCAAGTCTTCACCCTGAAAGTTAATGATTTACGTTTCGGGGATTTGATGTTTTGGTATTTTTAAGTTCCCACAATGTGACTATGTAAACACATTTATGTCCCCACAACATGAGCAATACACACAACACACACACACACACACACACACGTATAACTATAAACATACATGCAAACAAGTGTTTATATTTTTCCCGTGGATGTGCACACGTTTATGAATCTATACGCACAAACACATGAACAACATGAATCTCACATGTGAGTGCGTCCAAACGTGGTCGAAGCCGAACGTTTTGATGTCGAATCCTGCAGATTATTGGTAACATATCTGTTTGTTTACGCGCTGAGACTCTTCCACATGCGTCCGTCCACATCAGAGCCGCAGCTGAGGCTTCGCTCCGCATCCGCCCGAGCCGTTTCATTGGACGTCAGCGTCGTGGCCCGCGGCTCCTCCGCTTCACGAGACACGTCCTCGCATCCGATTCCACTTTGCTTATGACAAACATAATCCCAAACATACCGGATTTCAAAGGACAAAAAGCACAAAGAACATGAGATTGGTGGCCGTCCAAAAGATGTTTTAAAGACTGAGGCGAGCTCAGGTATCAGACAGACGAAGTGAGTTTCCTGGATAGAAAAGCTTCTCTCTGGTTCCACAGCTCCTGCTACTGATAATGTTTGATGAGACATGTTCGACTCTGCATTGTTTTCCCAGACTTTGCAGAGAGTCTAAAATCCACCCTCCTGACCTTCTTATATAACCGTCCCAGGCTAAAGAAATTAACAGATATATTTCATTTGTGATGACTTAAATGTTTTGCAGAAAGATTAAAAGGACTATTACGACACTTTTTATATTTAAATAAACAAACTTGAGCACAAAGTACAGCAATAACGTACATGTAGTCACCAATTTAGGAGCTAAAACACTCACACAACAGCCTGTGTTCAAGGTTAAAAATTTTGGAGGCTGTTTCTGATATTTAAGTCAAGCTTCACTGACACAAAAAAGTTGGACAGAACCTCATAAACAAATCTTTCTATAATGCACACAATGTTTTATTAGACAAATTCAAATTCTGACTGGATGAAAAAGTTAAGAAGTCACCACAGTTCACTCTGAGGGCAACACGGACGTCTGAAGTTCATTGCAATCGATTTAAGACTTGATGAGAAAGTTTACTGGAAGCCAAAAATGTCAGAGGTTTGCCAATGTCATTAGGTTACATTGTCTAGGAATCATGAACGTCTGTGCAAAATTAAAATGCCAGTTCATCTGTTAGTTGTCAGGATATTTCAGTCTGGGCCAAAGCAGAGGACCGACTGACTAATGGGATTAAAAAGCAATCAAACACATCAACAGCTGAAGAGGCATCTTGGTTCTTATCCATCTTTCAGTTTGCGAGAGACTTTTGTTTATCATGAAAAGACTGTGCTGCTCTGCAAAGACCTGCTCCTTCATTATTGTTTGGTTTATGGATAAATATTAGATCAAGTCACAAACAGAGACAGTTTGGGTTCGGAGACTCTGCTGTGAATCTCATTGGTCGGGATGAAATCAAGCTCAGAAATGTGATTAGCCGATGACTGCTGAGCGTCCGGCCTCCGCCAGCGTCGGCAAACTGGTTCATCGTCCACATGTGGGTCGAATGAGCTCTGAAGAGAAACCAACCTCTTTCTGCCGACTTGTCAATCGTGTTTCTCACACTGTGAACAGGATCAGATTTCCTCATCGGTGCCACCTCGGACACTGTTTCTCATAAATCACCGGCGAGGCTGCAGCCTGCTCTCGCTCCAGAGGAGATCACCAGAAGATCCTCTCTGAGCCGCGGCAGCCAAAACATCGGGCAACATTTTTATTAATCATCCAAAGCACGAAACATTACAAACCACAAAACTCCTGCTTTTAATATTGTGTTTAGTTGGAGGATTGCATGTGATTCCACAGTTGCTGGTGGCTCCTGCAGCAGCTGGCTCGGGTCGGGCAGCGCTGCAGGACCTCTGTGACAGCCTGGAGCTGCGGACGACGGAGGCAGCGCTGCAGCCGCGGCCTGGCTGCCAGACAGGCCTCTCGTCTGGGCCTCGGCTCCCCGCCAGACCCCCCTCTGCCCCCGGAGCTCAGACGTGCACCTTCACATAAATGCACACACACATTAGAGACGCACACACACACATACCAGGCTCCTGCCCTCGAGCGACGGGCCCCTGAACGTCCAGGTAACTATGGGCATGTAGTGGGTACCAGCTGGTTTCAATGTGTGAGGAGCGGCTGGGTCGATCTTAACGAGTCTGTTCATGTCTTCTTCCATCTTTCATCAACACACCTTCCTTCTCCAAATGCTTACATTCATATATTCATATAGATTCAGTAGTTTGTTGTTGTTGAGATGCCAGATGGTCAAGATTCGCAGGAATCAGGGACATTTTCTCGTCTCGTTTCTTGGCAGAAGAATTTTCTTAAAGTTGCTCTCATGTCACTTCAGTGCATGTGTGTGTCTAGATCCAATGATTCTGTTGCAGAGTTTTTTTGTAAGATTAAAATAAATGAATAAATAATAATGGTTAAAACAGTTGGGCCTTTGTTGTTGAGCTTCTTTCTCCGTTTATCTCTTGTTTCTGCCACCTACGTTCTCTGTTTAATTTCCTTTGCCTTGGTTGGTATAATGTAATTATTTGATGTGTGTGTGTGAATGTGTGTGCGTGTGTGTGTGTGTGCGTGCGCTGCAGTGTGTTTTACTGCTGCCTGTTTTAATACATGAACATTAAAATGCCTGTGAGCACAGAGCACAATGTTGGTCTGCTTCAAGATGGGACTATAAAACACACACACACACACACACCTTGTGATGAATCAGTCTCTTAAATACCATACTGTTGTGTATTTGTTTTATAGGACCAGGCTGTGTGTGTGTGTGTGTGTCTGTACAGTAGCTGGCTTGTCCTTCCCTCTCTAATGTTTCCAGCTCGGCTCTAATCACTTTGAATTATGTTAATAACATGCTATTAGTCTCATACACAAACGTAACACACACACACATTCACACACTCTCGCTGCTCGCTCTCTCTCAAACATTAACAATCATTATTTTAATTACTTTGTTCTTATTGTGCAAAAAAAAGTGCTGGAGAATCAAAAATCACTCAAACCTTTACAGATGCTTTCAGACCTGGACGAGAAGCTCACAACCGTTTGTGATCAGTTGAACATTGTGCTTTCAGACCGAGAGAAACAAACAGCACCTGTAGGAGCAGCTCACCTTTGTTCCCACTTTCTCCACTAGAGGGAGCTGGAGGCCAGAGTCCATCACTTTTCAATGTCCCCTGGAAACAGTTTCAGCTCTTGTCTGCGCTATTTGCAGCTTTTCTCTATTTGATTTCATTTTCTGTTTGAGCAGCATTTTTTTTTTCTTAAGTAAAACAAAGAAGGAGACAGACAGACAGAAAGAGCTGATGTCGGCTGTGCAGGTCTGTTCACTTGATTAAAGCAGTTGTTTGTGTGTGTGTGTGTGTGTGTGTGTGTGGCCTCACAATCAGGTGTGTGAGTGACTCAGTTCTCTCATTAGCCAGTCTACAACCTTTTGCCATTTCCTCAAATTAACCTTGTAAAAATACTGTGTGTGTAGTTATGTGTGTGTGTGTGTGTGTGTGAGTGTGTGTGTGTGTCACCTTCAGCGTCAGTCCCGCCCTGCTTGATCGATTGCCAACCCTTCAGTGCAAACATTCTGGTTAAATTCACTGTTTGTGTGTGCAGACACCTGTTCCACATCGTTTTCCTTCATGTGTGTGTGTGTGTGTGATTAAGTGACGCTCTTGGATTCCTCACTGAGGAATTGTCTGACTCAACGGTGTGAAAAAGAAAAACTAAGCGAGACAGAAAATGAAAGATGTTGGATGTAAAAACTCGAGGAGAGAAGAGAGACGGTAAAATCAGTGAGAGGATTCATCATGACTGAGTAATGATTATATTCATTATGACTGAATCTGATTACTGTTGTGATTAATGCTTTAATCAAAATCTATTACTCCTCGTTTTGTCCGACAAACAGTTTATAATCTAAAGATATTCAGTTTATAAAGATGCAAAACAGAGAAAAACTGCATTACTCACATCTGAGAAACTGCAAAATGAAAAGTTTTGTCAATTCATTTTCTTGTGAATCAACTGATTTAGCCCAACGTACTTTTCTTATTCAAACTATTTCATACCAGCTCATGAAAGCTGCTCTGTCTGTCCCGTCCAGCTAGCACATCCAGTGGAGACTGTTAGAAAAGAGGAGGTCAAAGGTCAGAGTCCAAACGTTGGACTTTGAATATATCCTGCTGAATCAGCTGTTTAGTTGTTTGAACTTGTAAGTCGGCATTAGCTTTGTGCAAATGTCTTGCTGTGTGCTTTTACACTGTTTTCAAGTCCAAAATAATCATTTCATTTCATTTATTCCTAATGTGACATGAAATGTTTGAAAACAAATAGCACATCAAATGTTCCATATATAAGATCTATAGATGCTGCATTAAGTCTGAAACTCTTCTCTCCTTTCCTTCCTCCCTCTTTCTCTCCCCTCTCTCTTCTTTGTCTCTCCCCCCTGAAGTAAACAAAACCTTCTCACTTGTGTCCTATCAGTGAAAGTCCATCCGTCCGTCCTCCCCGGAGACAAGCTCGGTGAAAGAGCGAGGGGGTAGAAGGATGAGAGGAGGACGGTGACGGACAAGAGGAGCTGTGTCATTCCTCCTCTTCAGCCTGTCTGCGTCCACACTGACACTGTTTGTGTGTGTGTGTGTGTGTGTGTGTGTGTCTAGGTGTGTGCAGGTATGTATTTTTACTGTGTGTGTTCATTTACACTCCACACATTCCTCCTCACTAACCAGATCCCCGGTCCAGACCGCCAGAGAGGCCCACCTCGCTGCCTGGTGCGTCCCAGGAGAGGAGCTCTGACCGGGGCAGGGGAGAGGGGGAGCTGTGGGGGGGTCCGGGTCAGCCTGGAGCTTCCCACTCAGCAGAATGGATACTGTAGGAGAGGAAGGTGAAGAGGAGGGCAGGGCGGTGAAGGAGGCGGCAGAAGAAAAGAGAAAGGAGGCCTCAGAGGTGGCAGCAGAAATCCCAGAGAGGCCATTTGAATAAATGAGGTGAATTACTGCGATTATATCTGAGACATTTTTACATTTCTCCTCTGTGATCTTTCTCACTCCTTCTAATCTTTTCTGTGTCACAATCTCAAATGTTATAATGTCAGAAACTCAATATAGCAGTTTTCAGAAGGGAAGTTCTGGCACCATATGTGTAGACTTCACAGTTTGTGAAATCGATGCAGCAGAATCAGAGATATCATCTTTACATGTTAAAACCTACATTACCCACAATGCAACTCAACCACCACGGTCGTGTTGCGTTTAAGAAGCTGGAAGTAATGTTTGGCACTGCTGCTTGAAGAATGACTGAAATGAACAATCATGTAGGAAAAGTTGGCGATTAATTTTTTTTAATCGACCAATCGATTGATCGACTAATCAATAAATACAAGTTCATATATGCAGTTGCACATATATGCATCTTACAGAAAGAACCTTTAAAGGACTTAAATAATCTCACACACATCTGAGCAGGATAAATGTCATTTTATTGTATGTACGTATAAAATAGAGAGAAAAATCGAAATCATCAAATCAAAAACAATAGAATAAGAAATGAAGAGAATAAATGGAAGTTGTACATTTATTTAAATATATAAAACAAGTGGAGAAATTCACGACAAACATAAAAAACAAGGATGCGAATGATTCAAACATGTAGCAGATGTAAAGAGAACAAACCACAGAGAATAAAAACACCGAGACAACAAATGAAGCAGGAACCAGCTCAGGATCAGAATGAGGTGAAAGAAGCGCAGCTAAAGCCAGAAAGCCGTTTGGAAAGCAAACTGCAGAGTAAATGAAAAATGGAAATGAGTGGAGGGGAAACTTCACATATCTTCAGATTCTCCTGCGTTCGCTCGGGGATGAGCACAGCTCGGGTAAGCTCAGCATCCCCCTCTCTTTTTCTCCGTGTCTTCCTCTTTTTTCTTCCTCTCTCACTCTTGTCCGTGTTGCATCAGGCGGCCAACCTTCGGCTGAACCCTGAGCAGCCTGTTTCCCATACACACAGCGCTACCTGAGGGACGACCTGTGTGTGTGTGTGTGTGTGTGTGTGTGTGTGTGTGTGTGTGTGTGTGTGTGTGTGTGTGTGTGTGTGTGTGTGTGCCAAAAAGAGCCTGACTGACCTCGTCTTGTGAAACTGTGAATGAATGGACGGGGCGGAAAACAGAGCAGAAGACGAGGGGACAATCGGCGTCGGGGGTCTGAGAGACTCATCTGTCTCTGACACACACACACACACACACACACACACTGGGTCTCCAGCCTCAATTGAGCATCAAGAGATAAACCTGCTCTTTCCCTTATCTGGAAAAAAGAGGAGCAGAAAGGAGGATTCTCTTACAGCGAGGAGACAGTTTTTATCTCCTAACCACCCCCTCTTTAAGCTCCACTCTTTCTCCCTCGCTCTCTTTCTCCCAGCGTTGTTTTTGGCCTCTCTGGTTACTGTTAAAAGGGCGAAAGAAAGGCCAGAGAGAAAAGGAGGGAAAGGAACCATGAAGGAGGACAAAGACACCACTTAAATTGGCCAAAAGGAGGTTCTGTGTGTAAGCGTGTTTACCCCCCCCTCCCCCTCTCCCATCATGCCCTTCTGTCTCTCACAACACTCGTCCTCAGTCCCATCTTCCTCTTTTGCTTCTCTTGTCGCCTCCTGTCTCGTTGAACCAAACAGGTCAAATAACATCATGTGAAGTTTAAGGTGAAGACATTTAATCTCGACCGTTCTTATGAAGTCAGCTGACAAAGTTAATTTGCAGATGACTGAATGAGGCTTGAACGAGATTTAAAGATTTCTTTTTGGCCACTTGGGGGCAGCAGAAAACATTGACATATTCACCTTGTAAAGACTAACTACTAATTTCTTATTAAGACGTCCGGCGATATTTCGGAGCACCTGATGAATTTACCACCAGCTCTTGAGAGAAATATCTGGATCTTTAGCTGATAAATGCTGTTGATGTTCAACAGCTAGTCGCTAACTTCTGCTGCTGTTTGGTTCACGAGAGCAAAGTTTGAGGGCCTGAAAACTAGACGTTAATTAAATACATTCATTAAGATGACGGAAGCTGTCGATTCATCAAATATATTCTGAGCTGAAATTCCAGTTTTATTCATCGAGTCTTGTGGCTGATCCTCATTATGAGGCATTAAAAATGGCACCTTTGTAAAACCATTAAATCTCACATGTGTTTGCTCCAGGAGCCAAAAAAGGAGAAAGGAACTATGGGTAACGATGGAGCTCAGCTTGCCAAAGTTTAAGGGGAATTTTGGTGTTTTGGACCAATCACGTTGCAGCGCTGTCGTATAAATCTGAGCAGTCGTTGTGCAGCATGTTTATGGCTTCTTATGGTTGTTAAATATGGAGCTCACTGTAAATTGGTGAAACATGGTGAAACGCTCAGGCCGCCATGCTGGAGTCAGTGTGTGTGTGTGTGTGTGTGTGTGTGTGTGTTTCAGCCATTTAGTTTTTCATGCAGACTAAGAGAAGCAAATGTGTGTTTGTGAGTGTGTTTAAGTCCGTTCGTGTGTGTGTGTGTGTGTCTGCAAAAGGTCCCCTACCATGTACAGTAAAGGCAGCTCCCAGAGCCACTAATGATCCCCTCAAGGCTTAATGGTGCCAGTTAACACGAACACATGTCTGAGGTCACACACACACACACACACACACACACACACACACACACCCTCGGGGGCACCGGAACACCAAATCCTGCTAATACACATTCCAACATACAGCAACATTCAAAACAGGTCAAAGGTCACAGCCGTTGGCACCTTGTATAGGGTTTTACAGCCACACACACACACACACACACACACACACACAACACACACTGTTTTCTTTCTTAATCTCTCTTTTCTATATATTTCCACCTTTCAGCTCTTTCATTTCCTTTATTTTCCTCCACCGCTCTGTCTCTCTCAGCTCACACACACACACACACACACACACACACATACCTGTAAGCTCTTTTTAACAGCGGTGTGTGTTGTCAGTAGTTTGTCCAGGCCAGTGTTTTACTGTTCTGTTCCCATGGCTTTACCGTCACACAGCCGACCTGCGGGCCAAATCCGGTGGCTGCCGCGCCGCCGTGCGATGCCATGGAAAATCACTCTGTCGCTTCCTCCGAGCTCGAGAAAACAAGGAGCCGGTGGCGGCAGCTCAGGATGAAGTCAAAGGAGCGTACCTGTGTTTTTAAGCTTGACTTCCTGTCTCCTCACGCTGCCAGACTCTGCTCACGCTCTGAGCCCGTCTTCCAGCTTCGAGGAAGAAGCTTTTGATTATTTTATAATTCTCAAGTCTGCAGTCTTGCGTAAAGGTCTCGAGGGACAGGTGGATTTAAGAAACTCTCTCAGTGCAAAAGAGAAGAAAAAGCTCTGCATGCAGGGCGGATCCAGATAAATATTCATGGGTGGCAGAGTGTTTAAAGGGTGACAGAAAGAAGTCGGAGGTCATTAGGTCGTGCACGTCATCATCATCTTATAAGATATTTGAGATTTTATAGCCGTCAGATACAGGTCCCGTGGGGGAGGAGTTTACGAGCATCATCTCTTGCTGCGTTCAATTGCACTCAGACGTTGAAGTTTTGCTCTTGTAAATTTCACCCACAACTTGTCATCTAGCTGTTTGACCCCCCACCTGTCTGGATCCAACCTCCTCCTGTTGTGCTAAGCTTCAGCTGTTTGTCAGTGTCTGTTTCTGACTCTTACAACCAGTTTAACCATTTGCTGTTGATGGTCACTTCCTTGTCGCCTGGTGTGAAGCTCTGACTGAGATGTTGTCATTGATTGAGATCAAACGCTGGAATACTCACTCTGACAAACCTTAACCTTAACAAAAATACTGAACCTGAAGCTGCAGCATTATTAACCAGGTGTGGATGCATCAGGTGAAACTGTAGTTGCTTCCTAATGTCTCTATCACACATGAGAAAGCTTCTGAGTCTCAGTCGATTTCAGCCAAATTCAACGTTGAACACAAAGAGAACAGAAACAAGAACGTCTGGAGAACTGAGATACTCACAGTGTCTGAACTCTGCTGCCGTCTAGAATTACAAAGGAGGCACTTGACTGGATTATCAAAGCCCTGGAAGATGTCGTAACATCCCCAGTGTGATCAATAAAATGATTCATAATGCTGCTCATGGAGCCACTTTTATGATTCATTCATTTCTTTTTTCATGGGATTTTTCTGCTTTATTGCTCTGTTTACCATGGAAAGTGTCAGGAAATGTACACACACCCACAAACACACACACATATACACACACTGAAACACACACACAGACACAGAGATACATTTGTGGTCTCAGCGCTGCAGACGATTGACATCACTTAGCTATTTATTATTCGCTTTATTGGCTGTCATATTGCTTTCATCAAATATGATAACATCGCAGCTGAGTTGAACGTGAAGTCAAAGCACAGATGGTTTTTTTGTGCCCATTTATTGTGTGTGGATTATTTGTGTAAATGATATTTCACATTAAATGTAAACTGTCATATCTAGAATAAAATATTTGACAAAATAAAACCTCCAGTTGACCAAAATTCAAGCTTCATTTTTAACCTTTTTCTGTGTTCAAGGCACAATGTGAGAGGATTATTTTTTATTTCTGTAATGAATTATTTTAAATCTTATTTTTTGGTTAGGCAAGTTTTTGGTGAAAATGTCTGCAATGGCTTGAATTTTACTTTACTTTTACTTTGCTTCCTTTCACATTACCTTTTACTTTTACTTTGGCCCAGCGGTGCTTTGAGCAGTAATTAGCATGCTAACATGCTAACGACAACATCAACTTGCTGATTTAGAGCATTTTCCACCCTTTACTGTACTTTAGATCATTTTATGACACCTAAACTTTCAAACTTTCAAATATCAGCTAAATAAAACTGCTGCCTCACAAAGAAGAGACTCAGAGCCGAGACAGGAACGTTTAGCTCATATAAACTTCTGTGAAGCCAAAATAACATGTTGTTATATTCCTCACAGTCGAGTATCAGAGCTTCGTGTCTTCCTCCGTCGTCGGCGAAGTTTCCGAACCCCTGTGGTGTCTTCTCGCGGCGAGTGTCCCTGGATGAGACACTGAGAGCTTGAAGCCGAAATGGAAAAGAATATATTGAACCTCTATGTGTCGAGCAGATGTGGTGGCTCTGCTTTCTTTGTATTTTATATCAAAACCCTGGAAGCTGCGACAAACGATGGCCTGGACCTCGCGTGAGATATAAAACTCTTAACGACAATGTCACTGGCTCCGTTTAGAGACGTATCGCTCTTTTGCTTTGAGCCCAACCACCGTATCTGTAACATCATTTTAATATTTTTTTTTTTCTCTCAGATACTACAGATATTAATCCCATTAATTTCACAGATGTCGTTTCAGTTTCAAGGCGGAAAATCTTTAATATCAAACCCTTGGAAGTTGGATCGAGAGCTGCAGGTCTATCGCTGAGCCCTGGCGCTCGCTCCTAAACGATCAATAAAAATATTATTAGGATCATTTCAGCCCACCTTTCCAACGCTGTGATCTCTTTTTCATGGAGAAAATGAAAAATATCAAAGGCTACAGTCTGAGATGGAAACGTGGTTCTAAGGACTAAACCGTGTTTTCTTGCTGGTTTATGATCACAAGGGAATTTATTTTCCTGTCACACTAAATCTTGTTTTTAAACGTGGACACTAAAATCCGCTCTTTTCCAAGCAGACCGGCCCAGTTTTGATGATCCATGACCCTCGTATTACTGTTTATTAATCCCTGGAACACAAGCGAGGATTCCTGCACACAAGACTTGCTTTGTCGTTTTTCACTGCTTTGTACTTTTCATATTTTCAATGCAAAACCATATATTTTTACAAAGACCATTTTTTCAAGATAAACATCTTCGGATAAAGATCCTCAGACACTATAAAGAGAGATAGTTAGAATTTATTTCCTGCATTAATTTGAGATTCAATGTTCAATAATTAGCATGATGACTTTTGTATTTTCAGACCATCCTCGCTTGTGAACGAGTGAGTCTTTCCAGGATGAACCTTTCAGACCCAATCATGATACTATCACCTGTTACCAATGAACCTGTTTACCTGTGGAAGGATCCAAACAGGTGTTTTTGGATCAGTCCACAACTTTCACAGTCTTTTGTTGCTCCTGTCCAACTGGTTTGAAACATGTTGCTGCCATCAAATTCAGAATAAGCAGATATTTACAAAAATCAATGAAGCTGATTATTGAACATTAAATATATTGTCTTTGTACTGTTTTCATCCCGGTTGTGTGGAAGTGGAAAAAAAACTTGTGGGTCATGATTGTGTTGGCAGATGAACTCTTGAATAACACGACTGAAACTCGTCCAATGTAGACGAGGCGTTAGCAGAGACAAATAAGTAACTAAATAAACACCCTCAAATGCAACCTGATTTTCAAACATGGAGTCTGCATCACATTTCAGCTGACCCATAAATGTGGATCTGATCTGAGAGGGGGATTGGATTGTGGGTGTTTTCGTGCAGACTATAAAAAATTCCTCCTCGTTTTGGCAAAATAAGCTGGACCAAAGCCGAAAATTGCGTAAATGTCCTCGAGCGAGAACCTGAAACCTGAAGTGGCTCTAAATCCCGACCGCTTACACAAACATTGCTTTCTATAATACCTGCATGTTGCAACCGAGGTTGGAAAGTCACACCAGCAATCAAACTTTTTGTCTTCTGAAAGTCTGGCTTGATAAACAGTAAAAGCAGCTAATGGCTATCAGAAGTCCACTTGCCCCTGAGTTACTCTCCCGGTCCGACTGCCAACATTTTCAAGTCCGCTGTATTTCCTGCGCAGAGTTGGTGGTCCTCTCGTCATCCGTGATTTATATGCGACTCAAAAACCTGAGTGGAAATAACCAGTACAATATAGATTTCATGCTAGCGGAGAAATACGAGGCTGAAGAATCAGACTCTTGGCGTCTCGAGCGGCATCCCGAACACGATAAACACCAATTGTGCGTCACTGTCTCACTGACTGATTTTTACAGCATTTCGCCGCTTCAGATTGCACTTGAAACAACCCAGAAAATCAAATTTAGTCTGGTGTGGTGTCACGAGTGAAACCCAAGTCCGGTTTTAGTGGTGGAGGTATTTCTTGTCTTAACGGGGCTGTCAGGAGGAATGACTTTCTCCCCTCCGAGTAACCCTGACGTGAAATGGTTTTACCATCACTGGATGTGTGTGTGTGGATAAGACAGCGAGAGAAGAGAAAAGTAACTTCAGAGAAACTGATAGAGAGAGAGAGAGAGAGAGAGTGTGTGTGTGTGTGTGTGTGTGGTTTTGTCATTAGTGTCAAAGGGTTATTGTGGGTTCTCAGACTGACTGACTGGCCACTGCACTAACAACGTACATGTCTGTCTTTCATTTCTTTCCCTTTAATATTCTGTCTCATTTCTCTCTGATTCAGTCTCTTTCTAAACATTTGCAGTTAAACATGATGAAGGAAAAGAAAGTTACTTCTTTAGGTATTCAAATATTTAACAGAGGTTAACATTCAAGGTTTTACTTAAGTAAAAGTACAGAAGTAATAACAGTAATGTCATAAAGTAAAAGTCTGGTGATATATTACTCTGTGCCATGAGCACAGCACTATGTAACGAGCCACAGTCCTGCTGCCAAATACTGACGAGAGACCAAATGTGGATTAATCCGCCGCTGAAAATAGTCCTCGACAGACACACTACTACCTCCTGTTTGAGTAATGTTTGATAAAACTTCAGTGAGCAGCTGTCTTGGGAAATTAATGAGTCTTTTTCTTTTGGGTCATTTGTGAGACCCTGACATGTCTTCAGTAGGAACCAGTGGACTTCAGGCTACAGACAGAGCACATCACATCACTATAATATATTATGGAGCCGGACCAATGCAGGAATTTTGGGGTGCATGCAGATATTGACATTCAAGGGTTCGAAAATCTGATGACAATATTTTGGCCAGTATTCATCTTTCCTGACCAAAGGGATTAACATAAATCTAAGAATCATTTGAATCACGACCGAGATGTGTTTTGTACTATAGCGTGATATATTGGACAGATGAAAAATAAACTGAATAACTTTCTGGTGGAAAAACCATCTTTAAATCTATATTTCTGTATTAAGTATTAACGATATTGATATTTACACCAATACAAATATTTGCCAATAACACTGATGGACACATTTATCAGTTGGGCTGTAATAGATTGTGTTATTGGGTTATTTATACTGACTCATTAATATTATGTCATATTTCATAAACTGATCATATGTTGTATTTGTAAAATTTTAATCTGTACAGTCAACTGTTAAAAATTGTAGTGGACTAAAGCAGCTTCACATGGAAATAACTCAAGAGAAACTTTGTACTTGAGTAAAAGTACTTTCCTCCGTCTAAAATGAGCCACATTTCTCCTTTTCACACTCCAGCTTCTCTCACTTTGCATCATCTGTTCCTCTCAATATCTGTTTAGCATCTTTCAATCTTTCCTTTTAGACTTTTAAATCTCCCTCAGCCCGTCTCGGGGTCTCTCTATCGTCTCTGCGAAACAGATTGTGAAAGGCCACTGGCTCGCTGTTGAAAGGGAATCGCCGGCTGGAAAGGAGCACGGGGGAGATCAAGAAAAGAAGGATGGGAGTATTAAAGGAGAATCACATGGACGGGTCGATGACAGACTGGCCTGAATTATGAAAGAGAAGATGAAATGGAAGGGGGATAAAGTCAGAAAAAGGAGAAGGGAATGAGGGAAGGTATGAAGGGAGGAGGGAGAAAGGGTTAAGAGAGGTAAAAGAGAGAAGGGGAGGAGGAGAAACAAAGAGGGTAAGAAAGGTTAGCGAGAGGGCGAAAGCCTTATGAACAGGAGAGGCTTTTTGAAGAGAATCCCATCAGCCAGAAGTTCACGCTGATGTGAATTTTATACGCATTTCTGAGGCTAGTTCATTGGCCGAGAAAAATGTCGATTTGGACCAATCCAGGGCTTTTATATAATGGAGGAAGAGAATATGTGTGTGTGTTTTAAGGGAGAGGGGAGGCGGAGGTCAGGCAGAGGTTCATATACTCGTAAGTCGGCCTCCTCCTCCGTGTTGGCACATCCCAGAAACCAGAGAGGGGTAGTCGCAGAGTTCGACCTCTGTTTGGTGAAACCACCTTCTAATGAAAGGACAAGAGTTTGATCCCCCGAAGAACTGATGTTTGTCCATGGGCGGCCACGCATGAGCGGCAGAGCACTCCCGAAAGTTAGTGGAGGAAATTTAATGCTCGCGCTGCCGTCAATGGAGCTGGTGGATGGTTCATCGATTTGTGAGACTGCCGATGGCGGTTGTGGGTTTTGGACATTGGTTTTTGTGCTGAAATAGTTTTGATTTGAGTAACTTACCAACACAATAACTCACTGTAAGTCATTTCAAGTCAAGCTGGACTTTCATTCTTCTTTGAGGTTTTTTTTAAACAAGAGTCTTAAACACTCTCCATACAAGTACACAACAACGCCAAGTGACTGGTTACACGCTGCAAAGTTATGGCACAGCTTTTAATATCACATGATGTTTATTATGTTAAGAATTTATCTTTTGTTCACGCACTGAAAATACATATTGAAGAATGAGTGTGGAAAATACAAAGTTTAAAGTTTCAACTGACATTTTTTCTAAATGCAACAACACGTGAAATTGACTCTAGCTCAAAATAGGAGATTCAGGTCTCGGCATTGGTGTCATATTGTTAAAGGAATCATTTTGGAAAACTCTTTCTTGCAGAGTGTGAGATGAGAAGATTGGTCATTTGTCTGTAAATCCAATCATCATCATCGAAACAATAAATGGAGCTAAATGCCCAATTACACCAACAATATTGTAAAAAATATGACGTAGCAACATTAGCTGACGTGGTTGACAACATCCTTGAGAAACTATGTTTGTGAACCAGGTGCCGGACTTTAAACCAGGAAGTGCTCGCTTTGTGTCCAGAAACAGCATCATCCAAAATCTGTGTTGTCGGTTTGAATCCTTTTTCATTTGCTGACAATTTCGTCACATGTTCCACTTTCTGAAAAAGTACATGTGAAAACATTCTTGAAAATCTGGTCACGTTGCAATTGCGGAGGTCTTAAGACTCAAAAAGAGACATATAAACCCAACTATGAACAACAGAGCCAACAAGTCCACAGAATGACACAACATGCATAGTTTGACTGACCGTGTTTGATCCAACACAGCTCTGGTTAACGTCTGGTTAGGTTTGAGTTGCAATAACGAAATGATTGGACAAGAGTCATAGTTCCCTCAGCTGCCAATTGGTCACTCGAATGTCATATTTTGGTGTTTTGCCTGAATGACACAGAGCAGAGTAAGTGAATAAAAACACTTTGCCTCCACTTAACAATTCCTGTGCCCTTGATGTGCCCTTAAGCGAGGTGTTTAATATTTCCAGTGTTGGTATATCTGTAGTTTGTTCTGGGCTGTTTTGTAGGTGTGAAATATGTCTTTGAACCAGAGCGATGAAAAAGCGCACGAAGGTCGACACTCGGTCAGGTTTCCCTGGATGAACACATTCACAAACCAACCACCAGGTCACCCTCATTCTGACCCCTGGAGCAATTAAACTGGAATATTAAGGGAATGTGAAGTGCAGCCAGATCGAAAGTTTAAAGGTTAAGGGCTTTAAGAAGTATTTTTTTCCTGATGACTAACCAAGATTCCTCACAGGATGTCCAAAAAGGTCCTCTATGAGAATTTGGCAGCCGCCCGGCGTTAACATTTGTTAGCAATGCTAGTCCAAGCCAACAGGGAACTAAACCAATTCTCTCAAAATTACATGCAAGCCGTTCCACTCAGCTCCATAAGCTGTAGTAAGAAGAGTAAGAATAAGTAACAGAGCAGTTTGGACGGATTCGTGTTTCATTTTAACAGAAATGGTATGTTCCCCTGATAGTTTTCAGACGGCTGCTGCCAGGTTCTTACAGACGACGACACAGGAATGAAAAAGCCTTCTTGGATAAGTTAAAACGGAGCCATCGACGGGTCAGAGGAAGCTTCCTCAAGTCTTGACCTCCACCTTTTTAATTACATGGGAAAAGCGTGAGAACATAAACAGAGAAATTACATTTTAGCTTCAACATCTGATCTTCATGGCGATCAAACCTAATCTGAGGATCATGAGGAAAAGATGCACATCAGCACGCTTCACTTCCGAGTCCGACTTTTTTTCTCTTTGAGGATTTCGATGGCTCAAACATCTTGAGATTAAACTGATGAGGAGTGACTGTTGATCGCAGTTTGACTACATATGCATTCATTGAAACTTTATGTTGCTTTTATCAACATTGGGACTTAATCAGTTTCATGCTGTTTTACTTCATGTTTCCCCTCAAGCTCTTTATGTGTTGCATGAATCAAAGTCTTACTCAGAAGTACAAATGGTAACAGGACACTTTTCTCAAGTCCTTTTCCTTCACCTGCCTCTTAAATCTGACGCCTCCTCATGTCGAGTTTCTTCATGTTTCTTGAACACACCTGGTCGTGCTCCGGTCTTTTTCTTTGGAAGAAGACGACACAAACCATAAACTGCTGTGTCATCAGAAATCTTTGGGACATGAATCATCCAGGGCCTCCTGTTACAACATCAATTTTTGTGTTGATGGTTGGATATTTTTAAGTAAATTCCAATCCTGTCATATTCTGACTTGATGTTAACGTTTAAATCATTGCTGCTTTTCTCTGTTGTTAATTGAATATTTTTGGGGTTTGGACTGTCGGTCGGACAAAACATGTCATCTGAAGACGTCACCTTGGTTTGTGGGAAAAGGGACGGAAACCTATTCTCAATCAGAGCGGACTGAAATTTAACATCTTCTTAGTGTGTTTTGTTGTTGAAATTTGCGGTGCACTTTTAAATAATGGTGAAACAAGAACCATCCGTTCTCTTTGGGTTCGTTTTAAACAGCCTAAATGTGTAAGTAAGACACTTCTTTTGTGTTACAGCATCAGGATTCAATAGCAAATAGGATTTTAATTCAATGGATTTAATTGCTATTGTTTTACAAGCAAAAGAGAAAATTGTTTAATAACATTTATTTTAATTAAATGGGAAAATATTCTAATTGGAAGCCGGTGCAGCCGTCGTAAACTCATTGCAATCCAGTCACTTAAACGTCAAAAGATGTCAGAGGATGTAATAAAGCAGGGAAGCAGACACAGATGGAAGCCGTAACACAGAGTCAAACCAAAAGTATATTTCAATTCCCCAATATGTCCTTCTCCAAAGCTTCCTGTCTGGCTTCAAATGAACAGTATCAAGTCCCAAACCACCTACTGGGAGCGCCAGAGCCGTCCGGATCGAGTTCTGAGCTTGTTTAGCTTCAGTTAACCGCGCAGGCACGTGGTTGGACAAAACGTCTCCAGCGACAGATCACTTGTTTAGCGTCCCACAAACGGCCAAATAAACAACGTGGCAGCAGGAATAAACCGCCGTCTGTCCTCCTGCCCGCTCGGTCAAAGAGACAAAAGGGAAACAGTGTTGGCATCTGGTTGTTGTGTCTCGCTTGTTTGACTCCACATAAAATGTCTGCTCTGGTTTTGTATTTTTTTTCTTTGAATGGGTTTTGAGGGCTGGAACCCACCTTATCTGTCAAGAAACTTGTAAACCTTCAGACGTAATGAGGTTTTACTACAACGGCAGCGGCAGAGATACTGCGTTTGTTTTTGGTGCTCAGTCACAGATGCAGACAGAGATGCAACTTTAATCATGTTTGTTGCAGGATACAGAGAAAATAAACATTATATTTAAGCATCATGTGAACAGAATATATAATAAAAGCAACACTGACATTTCATTCTTGGTGTTGGAAATAATGGCTAATAAATATTTTTTAGTTCAATATTTTTTTTTATAGTTGAATGTGTTTCAAACGTGCAGTTGTCAGCCACAACTGACACTGACTCATGTGACATCACTTGAGGCAGTTTATCCGACACAACTCCCTCTGGAGGCACAAACGTTGACAAACATATTCAGACATTTGTTGAACGAGTCTTTCAAAGAAAAAGGTTTCCAGGTGTTTGGTCATGAACCAAATTTTTGGACAAATTGAAATTCAGATTTTTTTTTATTTTCAAGAAACAACTGTACCAAATTTCAGTTGTCGAGATATTTAACTGAAAACTGTAAATGTCAACCTCATGGTGGCGCTAGAGGAAAAAGTCACCTTCTTGGGATCATGAATATCTTCATAAAATGAAAATGTAAAATGTCTCATCAACTTGATGTGTTGGTGAACTCAGTGTTTCAAAAGTTAATCTAGACACTGATTTATTGGGGATATTTTCAAACACCAACCTGGTCGGGACCTGTCGCCGTCATGGAGACCAAAGCCTGGTCTTAATGCAGCAAAACCTCATTTAGCATAGTTGAATTCAAATCAATCAATATATTAAATTATTGATATGATATGAATGAATGTTTCCCTGAGGTCTCCTCTCAGCTGGAGATGGTTCAGTTTGATTTGAAGTGTTAAAGGGTGAATGCATCTCGTTATTTCAGTTAAGGTCATGATTTTAAACACACACACACAGTAGCGTCAAAGCCGGTATTATCCATAAAACAGACATGTTCACACACACAAAGTCGTCAGCGGTGACTTTACCGTCAATGACTGCGTTTCCACGTGCCAACACGCGCCCAGAGTTTCGCAACCAACTTTTAACACCGCAACGTGAACGGAGATGAAATCACCACACGCACTGGAAGCGTTGGCTATTTTGGACACATTGGAGCATCCTTGTGGGAAAATCCTCCACACACACACACACACTGGAGAGATTTCCCCCAGTTTCAACATGAGCATTGGGAAAGAGGGGAAAAAGAGAGTGAGACATCTGCCCGGCAGATTTCTATTGTTTCTTTTCCAAACCCGTCTTTTATGCTTCCCCTCGTCCTCTCTCCTCTGTTCATTCGAAGAACATCAAGAGCCGGTTCATGGAAATGTCAGAGCGAGATCCCAGCGTTAATAAACAGAACTACTGACGGCCGCTGATCTACTCCTGTCATTTATTAACGGCACATATCAAACGCGCGGCGATCGTCATTCAGCTTCGTGATTCTGACTCGACTGTGAAGTGAAAACATCAGTTCTGTTGAGGATGTTTTCTCATAAGCGTCACACACACGTTAGTTTTAGCTGCATATTGTGATGTGTTTACGTTATATTTCAGTTCCTCAGTGGTCAAACATGTTCACGGTGTTATTTACATGTCAGTGTGTTACGTCTTTACGTTGCGGCCAAGTTGGTTGTTTGTCTGTGTGATTTGCCACTTTAACTGATTCTGCGTCGCATTTCTTCTATCGATGAACTTCTTCTAACTGGACAGACACCTGTGAAATATATGTCTGCAGTTCTAAAGCATTTGTTGTGTTTACTGTCTTTTCATTATGTTTATTTATCACTGCATTTGATATCGCTCCACATTCATTCTGTAAGTTCTTATTGGACAAATTTTGATTTTTCGTCCAATGACATCATTTAGCGACGATGTCAGGGAGTCATGTTGATGGTGGTGGATGGACGTGAAGCACGTTCCCTAACCACAACTTCATCCTAGTTTATTTGCCATAACCATGAGCTGTCCTTAAAGTGAACCATACAACAGTTGTCATGTGCAGTTTTTGCAGAAAGTAAGAGTTGTTCTGTTTTTTGTTGCGGTTAATCACATCATGTTCTGCTGCTCTCACATTTACATTAAATTCAAGCCACATTTTTCAAATTCTGCACTTCAGACTTTGCATTTATAACCTGCTGTGTGACACTAGATTCACGTCATGTTCCTTTTGCAGTGCAGTAATTCAACATACGTTCGGCCCTGAATTAAAAACTGATGCATTCATGGTGCAGTGAATTATTAAGAGATGAGGCTCAAATGTGCTTCTTTCCTAAAAGTTCTCAAAGTCCACGTTGGCATGTGGATGCTCTGGTGGCTCGGCTGGTTGAGGTGTTTGTGTATCCGCTGGTTCGAATCCCAACCCCTGTCTCTCTGTCTATTCTTAACTGTCATTCAGAAAGAAAAATTTCCACTAAATTCAACCGCCGCGCCTGAACAGTGTCCAGAGAAACAAACATCCTCCTCGCAGCAGGTAACTGTAACTTACTGAACCGGAGTCTGGCTGTAGTTTTGTAGCCGCATTGTGGTTTGTTTCAGCTCGGCTTTTGTTTGTATATGTGCACATAGAGAGAAAAAAACCAAAGTTCATGCATATTGATGAATGTGATCCAGCTGCTGCGTTTCCCCTCTGATCCTCCTTCAAAATAAAAGCACCCTGCGGAGCACTCTGGGATGGTGATGACAAGAGAGTTGTAGTGAAGTTGGAAACTGGAGAGCATTTGTGCTTTTTACCTGTTTAGATTATAAATGTTTCTCGCTAGAAAGAAGGTTTAGATGTTTAGATGTCGATTGAGGAAAAGTTTCTGAGTGAAAGCGTTTTGTCTTCTTCTCCATGTTTGTCCTCAGCATCTTTCTTTTGCTCTTGGATTTTGCATTTGGATCCTTTGTTTTATTCTTTCCTTCTCTGGTCTAGTTAATACATTAAATCATTATCTCCTCTGATCGAGCTTTATTGACCAAACACTTGAACCCTAATAACCCACAAACTCTCTGCTCCGAACAACCGAACAATTTTCATCTGATCAGTCGTCTCCTGTCCAACCTCGTTATTAACAAGCAAATGCACAAAAGAATCAAAAAAACACACAAACACACACACACACACACACACACACACACACACACACACACGTCCAAAAATGATGTTCACATCTAAGTGTGTGTGCTCTCGCCAGCCCATGCACACACTCGGCCTCTCTGGGGGTGAAATCAGAACTTTTGGCTGAACAATAGACAGATTTCCAGCTTGTTGTCTTGTTACATTGATGTTTTACTGGTTTACTGGTAGAGCTGGACACACACACACACACACACACACACAGTTATTTTGATGATTTACTGGTAAAGCTCGGGGTTGGTGTTGTTGGAGAAATATTTGACAGCAAATAAACACGTGTTTCATCTACAAAGAATGGCCTGAAGCGGCCTGTGTGTTCGACCAGCTTTGTTCTGAGGAAACACTGCGGCTGCTCTTAAGACATCTCGCTCATTAAGTTTCCACTACGTGTCTCTGAAAACACTCAGAGAGACACAGCCACAGCTACACGTATATGATGACAGTATATAAAATGGTTAAAATTAGCTCCACCATTGCATGCATTCATAATAATAATCCAATAATCTTATATGTACTAATGAGGCCAATTTTCTGAATTGTTGACGCCATTAAAATGATGCCGAATTAGCTATTAGCAGTCCCTGTTTCCAATGTGCTCGTGGATGAACACATGCACGTCACCGGACAACTTTGATTCTGAAGAAAACTTAAAAATATGATGATTCTCAGGCAAGTTCTGCAGCAGTAAGAGGCTTGTTTCTCAGATTTATCAATGTTTATTGGTGATGGCAACTATTAGATTATAAGATCTGAAATCAAAGATCTGACACTTGGAATAATAGTTTATTTTTTTGCCACTTGTACTTGGAGCTTTTTCTACTGTTTGAGTTTGGTGACAAAATTCCAGTTTATCTGTGTCATAATCTGATGTGAAGCATTAGATGGCTAGAAAATGTAAACAAAGATGCCGGGAGAAAGAAGCAACATGTTCATTAACAATTCGATAAGGTTCTCACTTTTACATCTGTAACAGTGGCCTGAAATTATTGAACTTTCCTCCAGTGTTTTACCAGGTTCCCTATTTGAAACCTCATGTTAAACAGACCTGCATCCGAACTCCAGGGTCTCTTCTCTCATATTAGTCCAGCTTTGACTCTTGTTCAGACTCAGAAACAAGCCTGTAACTCATTTTAGGGTCCAGTTTCCCAGAGTTAATCTGTGGACGAGGTGGAGCCGAGACAGAGAGGTGGAGAAAGATGGAGGCCGTTTGAGTGGGAACAGGGTCAATTAGTGAACTTGAACTCCAGAGTTCGACGAGGGAGAGTTCACGACCTGTGAGAGAGGTCGCGACCTCGCCGTTTACTTAACCACAAAGACACACACACACACACTGGGCCGAAGTCACACACCCATGCCACAGCATAGAGGTCAAAGGTCATGGGTTAACTAAGGGAACTAACAGCAACTGGAGGGAGGGAGGAGAGAGTAGTTTTCTAACCTGCATCTGGACTCCAGATGGTTTGTGAGTCATCCCTGGGTTACACACACACACACACACACACACACACACACACACGTATATAGAGGAGCAGCTTTGGCTTCCCCTGCTGAGACTAGATCATTCCCAGGTTGGGTCGATCGGGGGCTAAACTTGACACCTGACTCTCTCTCTCTCTCTCTCTCTCTCTTCACACACACACGCATATATGAACACACACATTCCCAAACTTCCCTCGCAAACAAACACGACTCTATTGTTGCACACACACTCAAAACACATGATCCATTTGCGCAAATCTTCCTCCCAGGCTGAGACACACACCCACACACACACACACACACACGTATGTATATGGAAAAACACCTGAGTCATTCCCCTGCCAGCGCAGAGTTCACGCCGAGGCTGCTGTGTAAGAGTGATACTGCGAGGTGTCTGGAGGATGAAGAAAGAGCCAGTGATGTATGTGCAGAATATATGAAAAGACTGAATATATGTGGGATTAATATAGAAAGGTCAGAAAAATACAGGAGGAATAAAACAGATTGAACGCTGGCAGGGACAAATTTTTCTGACAGTTTGGATTTGAGTCTGAAAGATTTCATCACTTTTCCCGCAGACGGAGAAGTTACGAAAGCTGAAAATGTTTTTTGGGCGTCAAGGTGAATGTGTGTTATCTGAAGCAGCAGAGGCGGGAAGCCACGCTGGGACTGATAAGACTCATGAACTCCTGCCAGCCCAGGTCAGATTGTTTAGATTGTCTTTATCTGAGCAGCCGCCGCGACTGGGGCTCAGCGGAGAATGTGAAGATTTCTGGATGATGCACAAAAAGAAGGAATTTTTCAAGGATTTTTTTAAACTGCTTTTTATAGTTCTGGCCAGTTTTTCAGTTTTGACCTCAGGATGCTGCTGCAGGATTTTGCAGATGATTTCTATTCTCAGCGTCTCCAACCTTTAACTCTGTGTTCAGGCGTGACATGAAGTGAATTTCAGAGACGGCATGATTGTATTCAAAGACAAAGAAAAGGCAAAGATGCAGATTTACCCGGCCGCTGTGAACTGATGCAAAGGCGCATCCACGTGAGTTCAAAATGTTTTGACTTAAGCAGAAGATTTAAATGAAATTAGCTCACGACTTTATGAATCTCCTGAGTAGAAAAAGAAGAGAAACCACCACAGATCAGTGGCTGAATACACACAGTCAGTTTGTCCATTTCAAGCTCATGGTCAGACTAAATTTCTACCAATCAGAAATCGACGTCTTAAATCTTGTTCTGATCCAACCTGTTGTCCTCACTGTTAATGAGGGACATTAACCTCAACATGTGCAAACAGGCACAAGCGAAAAACACAGACGTCCAGGACGCAGGAATGCAGCGACCAGATCCACATCAGACAAACACAAGCCTAAAATAAACTTCCAGCCCTGACGATGACTTTTTACCGAAGCCTCACATTAACAAAGCTTCTCTCAACAACAACAAGCTGCTAGACTAAATAAAAAAAAGCTTGTTTACTGCCTATAAATCATATTGTGCCCACTTGTATCAGTGGGAGAAATCTGCAGCAAACAGGACAGATTGAATCAGCGAGGGACACAAAGGCGCGTTGAAATCCGAACAGACATTTTGTTGTCTTAGAGGATCTGCAGACATTTACGACAGCATAACAACTTTTGAATGAACCCGCAAAGATGCAAGAGATCACAAAGCGAAATATGTTTTTTGTACCTTGATGAACTGACGACAAATCAAATCAACTTTGAAGCGCAATCATTTGATTATGAGTAAGAGGCTGGATCAGATCTGCGGTCCTCATCAGAGCTGCAGTTGATGTCTGAAAGATAAAATGAGATTTTTAATTCATCAAAAGAAATTCGGCATCTTTGAGAAATACACTTGTTCTCTTCTTCGCCAAGAGAAGATAAGACCGATACCACCGGAGCTGTCTGGGTGAAGTGGAGGCCAAAAGGTTGAGGAGGCTGAATGAGCGCGTTGTCTGGCAGCCGTTCACAATAAAACCACAGGGATAAAAGATCAGAGATGTGAGATTATCTCCACACACACACACACACACACACACACACACACAGCCTAGAGATTGAGAAAGGCGAGGGAGGTCACAACCTGTGATGTCTTCCTGAAACTGTTATGAAACCTGGATGTTTTGGGTTTTGCATCAGTGGTGTTTTCAGGTAACACACACACACACACACACACACACACAAGCACACAAGCACAAACATGCATGTTTTTCCATGCTTGTGCACATACAGTACATGTAAACAGGCACAGCGTCACTTCAGTGAGAGGTGACACACACAGATGTGCTGTTTTTGGTGATTTTGTTTTGACAGCCTTCATCTTTCATTTGCAGGGAGAGTGTGTGTTCTTTGGTTGCTTGCGATGTGGGCGGCATCAGGACAAAGACGGGAAAATTTGAGGTGTTTATAATTTTCGGTGCACCGTATAAAACATCCATAAAACCAGAATGCAATCGTTTCTAAACAAACTGTTTCCTGACAACATCCCTGAGTCCATGTATTAATCTTTATCCAATCATGTGTTCACAAAGTGTTGAACCTCTCTCCATCCTCTCTGTGAACGACTGAGTCTTTCCAGGATGAACCTTTCAGACCCAATCATGATCCTATCACCTGTTACCAATGAACCTGTTTACCTGTGGAAGGATCCAAACAGGTGTTTTCAATCAGGCCACAACTTTCACAGTCTTTTGTTGCTCCTGTCCAACTTGTTTGAAACATGTTGCTGCCATCAAATTCAGAATAAGCAGGTATTTAAATCAATCAATGAAGCTGATGATCAAACATTCAATATATTGTCTTTGTGCTGTTTTCAACTGAGTTTATGTCCAAAAGGATTAAATGATTACATTCTGTTTTATTTGAACACACAGTGTCCCAACTTTTTTCAAATCGGGTTCTGTTCATTGTGCATGAATTTGGTTTTGTGTACAAACGAGTGAAAAGAGAAAATACAGATAAACTAGATCAAACAATGAGTGAACTGTGTGTTTGTCCAAGTGTATATGAATGAATGTGTGTGTCCCTTGGCCTCTGTGAGCCCCCTGTCTCCCACTTGATTTCATTTCCATATGCTTGTCTCTGATGGTGTGTGTGTGTGCGTGTGTGCGTGTGTGTTCGTTCATGTGATGGTCGGAGACAGAAATAAAACACTCATTAGAAAAATATTCCACTCGAGCAGAGCAAAGGAAAACACACTGTAGATTTATATAGACTGCACACACACACACTGCAGGCAGCGCGAGATTTATCGTCATCGTGGGGAATCAAGAAGAAGAAACTTTTCAGATTTGGAAAGAAAACCTCAGTTTTACCTCCATCACTAAATCTCCACTCTGTCTTCTTTCTCCTTAATCTCATTTTTCTCCCTCTGTTCCTGTAAATCCTGCTGCATTCTCCGTCCGGTTTTATGGACCACACTCGCCATCAACCTCCGAGTTTTCTTTGTGTTGTCTCACTTTTTCTGTCCTGCATTTTTGTTGAATTCCCAGTTTACGTCTCTCTGTTAAATTAAGAAAAATCTCTTTCATTCGTGCTAACTTGGTTATATAACATTTCCAGAACTGTCAACAGGTTTCTGAGCTTCATCCTTTGCAGTTTTACTTTTTGTTTTCAGTCTCTGCTGTTCATTTCTTTTCAGGTATGAAAAACATCTTCATTACTTTACAAAGGAAAACGGCTGTTTTAATGAAGTTGACCTAAAATCTTGAAGAGAAAAACTCCTCTGCTCATTTATAAACTTTACTATCACATATGTTTTTTGTTCTTTGCAGAATCTATTCTTAATTTAAACTAAATCACATGATATTTCCTCTCAGGTTTGAATTCCCTGTTTATTTAAAGCTGGTCATATCGCTCCATATGTAAAAGGGAATCTCTTGTAGTGACACACCCACAGAGAATTATTACCCAGCAGCTCGGTCCCACCCACACACACCCACTGTGGGTTACAGTAGCTGGGTGGCGCTGTCTGTATTTCTGCTCATTGACTGGATGAATGTGGTGAATGAAACTCGCAAGACTTTTCATCGTCTGAGCTTTTTGTTCCTGTTCTTCCGTTGTTGTAATACACGACATCTGAATTCTGGTCTTATTCTCTCTACAGGCTCGAATGTTTGACTTGACGTTTGAGGTCACCTGATCTGAACCCGATCGAACTCGTCTGACACGGCCCGAAGGAGTTCACGAAGCCAAACCACACACCAGACTCACCAGAGACGCTGCAGCAATTACACTCGGACGAAGTGATGCCGCAGGTCATCGTGCTGAACGTGGGTCCTGCTGGGATGTGGTAAATACATGTGAATAAATATCAAATCAAATGTACATTCATGGATTTCATGACCCTCCTGATCTGATGTAAACTTCACCAAGAGCTGTAAATTACACCATACTTTTATTACTATACTTATTGTACTTATTGCACTGACATCTGAGAAATTCTGCCTCCAAAAGGCCCAAAAAAATCAATTTATGCCGCTTTGATTTTCAATATCGTCTTAATAGAAATGACAAATTTGCTGACTTGGTGTTTCTATATATGAAATCCACCTCCTCATCCCTCCATCCGTCTCGTTCCTTCGCCTCGCGTGTGAAGAGGCTCGTTTCTTGACGCCTCACTGTTTTGATGAACCTCATTAAAGAGTGAAAGCACATTCCTGTATCGCTTTATAGCGTTGCTGAACACATACAAACACACGGACACACACACACATACACATTCCTGCTGGTGTTTATCATGTTCATGCGCTTGTAAAACGTTGCTGTTGATAAAAACGAGTCTGCGTATTAACACATCACACACACACACACACACACACACACACACACACAGCTGCCAGTGTATCTGTGTTCAGAGAACTTTCATGTCACGGTTTCAAAAAGCCGCCTCGCTTCGCCAAGACATCACCACTTAAGGAAACGCAGGTGGGCGAAATTTCTCAAATGCCTTCTGTGAAAATGTGAGTGCTGAGTTTTGCCAGTTGAGGAACAATAACAGTCGTTACTTCGGGGTAAGAGAACGGTCAGTGCCGGGCTTTTTAATTTCAGCTGGATGCCACATTTGGATTTCACAGAGCGGAGAGCGATGGTAGCTCAGAGGTTCGACTCCTTCCTTCGTGAAGTATTATGTAGCGCGATGCTTTTGATCACAGAACTCATAAAGATTTTAGTCAGCCTGAAAACAGTTTATGTTCATAATCAGAATTGGAGTTCTTGAACATGTTGTTCATATTTAATTCCCTTTATGACAAACACATTTCATCACTCAAAAAACCTGGTTGGAAATTTAGCTCCTTGTATTTCTGCAAACAAATGAACAGAAACCTGTGATCAAGTCGAGGCAGAAGTTGCAGGAGCAATAGTTCAACGTATGTAAGCATCAATCTGTCTGTTGTCATCCAATATCAGCTCGACTGCAACTGCAACATCCTTGTGATCAAATCTAGACACCAGATAAAATTCGTCCTTATCATTCATGTCCTACGTTCACAAAATAATGTTTCATTTAACTTTAACCGACTGAGACATAGTTTAGTTTGGATGCTTTGTTTCAAACACGTCAAGCAGATATTTATAAAAAATCAGTCAAACTAATGAGGTCAAACTTCAAACATATTGTCTTGTTTTTGATTGAGTTTATATGAGCGAATTTGTTTCAAACAGCGTCCAAACTTCTTGGAGTCAGAGTTGTACAATGTCAAGTTTTGATGAGCGTCCACCCTCCAAACTTTATTATAACCTCTGTAATATTAAACTCTTCATGATGCTGTACTTTAGTTGTTCGAATGCTATAAATTACAGTACATTTTTAGGTAAAGATGTAATAAATGCCCACCCTGTCTTCAGCAAACGCCACTTCCAGCAGCGGTCGGGATGACAACAAGATTATATAGGCGGTTTGCGAGTGGAAGTCCGACTGTTAGAATCCGTCCAGGCTGCCAGGAAAAATATAGAGCAGCGAAGTAAAGGCCTTCCTCGTCCTTCGTCTCCCTGCAGCCCCAAAAACTGCTCCGGTCGAGCTGCTGACGGGAAAATCTCAATCTCTTTTTAATGTCAGGAACAGCTCTTACAGTTTTATGATTTGAAATGGGCCTTCAAGGTGAGCAGGGTGCAAAATTTGTTCACTTCATGTCGTCACTAAAGTAAATACAAGGAGAGATGCTGTTATGATCTGTAAGATTTGGCAGCCAGGGTGTGAAGGACGACCAACCCGTAAACGAGTCCTCGCCTCCATCGGAGATCTTGAACCAGACATTAAACCTTCCTGCCATTTGACCTGAATTGCATCCTGCACCAGACGTGAGCACAAGAAACTAATTCTCAGTCAAAGAGCTCCACATTCCAAGAATTTAAGTTCTGCCAAAGTGAGATGAGCTGGAGGCCTTGGATGTGGCCCTCGTGTGCGAAGGATCATCTGCTTTGTACCACCAGAGAGAGAAGATGACATAGCCGACCAATCTGTGGATCATCCGTGGTCAGAGCGTATTAGAGACGTTGTAGAGATGTTAGACAAGCGCACACGCTGGCAAGTATATGTATAAGAGGGCGCAGGGCCAACGCAGTCACTAGACATGACGCACTAACATTCGCCACATGCCTTTAAAGACGCGCACGTGTGTGCAGGCGTTCAAAGGCAGACGCCAACGCACACGCGCAGACGTGAAGGTAGCAGCTGACGACGCTGGGATATCTGTGAAATCTCTGTGGTCGAAACATCCGTTATTAAAGTCGAGCCGAAGCCGGCGGAGGAGCAGGGCGGAGACAGTGACACTAACCACGGCACCAGACGAGCCCCGGTCAAGGCTGAGCAGGAGATTCAACACTGGAGACAAGGTGAAGCTCTTTTTTTTCTCCAGTGTATTTGAGGAAACGTTGCTTTTCTCTGAGTTGTAAAATTACAGATGATCCTCTCCTCGCAGATGTTTGTCTTTTGAGGTCTTTAAGTAATAATCATGTAATTACTTTTTCCTTTTTTTCCTCCTATAGCTTCACTCTGTGATGGCGGCCGCTGATATTGAGACATGATAATGTGCCACAGGCTGAGCTACAGGGAGGCAGCCGTCGTCCTTACCCATGATGCAATCTGTCCACATGTGCAGGAGGCTGTAAAAGTAGAAGCACAAAAACAGAGTGAGCCTGCGAGTTTTTTGGTCTGATTGTTCATCACGATGGATAAAGAGTTTATTTATAGTTCAGTGTTGCAACACTCGATGGATGATGTGTAGTTAGTTACTTAATTAACCTAAATATATGAATATGACAAAACAAAAATATAAAACAGTAATCAAATAAAAAGATCTATGTAATATTCCATATCCTGTTCTGCACATCGATAAAGTCACTAAATCTTTTCTGTGCATCAAAATATGAATTAAGATCATTTAAGTTATGATATAATTCTACACAAACCATGTAAATTAACAACACAATAGTCAGAGATTGTTCAGGTTCTTTAATTATCTTCAATGCACTGGAGCATTTCCTGTTTGTGTTCTCGTACATAAACAGTTAATTCAAGGTTTAGTCGATATCATGCCTTGAATTCACGGCGTCGACGTCGGGTCATTTACCCCAAAGTATCAGATTTACACAATCTTCACATCCAATCTGGGGTCGTGAAACTTTCAGTACCTGAAAATGACAGTCATGGCCCAAAATTTAGAGGCGTCCCGGCTCACGTCGAGGTGCAGCGGATGATCTACGAGGTGCACATGGATGATGTTGGTGTCTGTGTTCTCATAACTTAACAGGTAAAATGACTAATGTGCCGCTTTCCTCAAAACCTCAGTGAGCTCCTTTGAAGCACAGAGTGAAAAACGCCGCCATTACAATGTTTTATATTGTGAACGAGAGCTTTTGTTGAAAGGTCAAGGTCGGGATTAGGTGAGAGGTAAAAGTAATCCTGATCCGCTGTCCACGCATAAAAACACACACACACACACACACACACACGAAGACGAAAGAGAGTGTGTTCAGAGTCGCTGAGGTAAAGAGGTGAAAACGACTCTGTTTTACTCAAACACACACACACACACAGAGGTCAGGGTGAGGTAATGATGACACCATGCACACACACACACCTATCCACACACACACACACACACACACGGAGCTGAGGGTCACGTTGAGGTAAAAGTTAAAGAAGATTTGGTTTTCAGTGGGAGCCCAGAGACTCGTAAATACAGACCTGGAACACACAGCAGGGGGAGTTCTCACACACACACACACACACACACAGGCAAACAAAATAGTATGTGCACATGTACGTCGTCAAAAAATAAGTCGGCCTAGAAACTAGAGCACTGCAACCACACACACAATTAAAGATGAATATTTAGTGATGACGTATATGTGAGAGGTGAACGATCCTCGACTGTAAATCACAAAACGAAACCACATCAAAACTCTGAAATCGAAGCTGAACTTTGCTTTTGAGATGCAACATTTTGTGGAATTTCAGTCCAATTATGGAAACTTCTTTGTTTTTGTCTCATTAAGAGAATATTTATGAACATTTTACACATCAGTTGAAATAGAGCTCCAACGTTCTCATTAGTCTTGGTCAAACTTGGTTAAATTGGTTTTAAGTTTTTAATCTTAAAGTGAAGAAGAAAACACATTGATCAAGTGACTGACTCTTACTTACCGACAAACAAACACAAACACAAAAAATTAACTTTAACGATTTGATAAATATGGACGCGAGCGTCTTGAACGTGAAGTATTTGTACAGTAATTATGATTCATCTTCTGGGGAGCATGAATATAAGTTTATCATGACCCACCCGACAGTTGTTGAGACATAACCTGACCGGCGCTGCTATTCTTAGAGACGCCGCTAACGTTGCTAAAAAAAAAAAAAAGTATGGCTTTCACAATAACTCTGGTCTGTAGTTACCGCCTCTGGGTAATTGTTTAGTTTGGAGATAATTGCTGGGAAAACAGAGGCTTGGTAGACTAAATATGTGTGTGTGGCGGGGTGGACGAGAGGGCAACGCTGGGGGCCGAGCGAGGCGGTGGGCTCCTCCAGGATCTGGAGAGTCGTAAATGTAAAATACTGTGCTGTAGTGCGAGCGTGTGTGTGTGTGTGTGTGTGTGTGTGTGTGTTCGGTTCCTCGCAGCGAGAGGTTATCCAAACAAACCACTAGAATGTCAAGTTACGTGCCGACGATTCCTCTGTGTTTTATTGGCTGACTTCACTGAGTTACTCCTAGGTCAGCACACACTGGAGCTGTGTGTGTGTGTGTGTGTGTGTGTGAAACCTGTTGAGGTGAGACGGACAGCCTGGATATCTCTTTTGGTTTGTTGCGAGAGGCTTTGTGTTTTTTCTACCTGTGTGTGCGTGCAATGTGAAAATAAGCATTAAGTTACGGGGTGAGAGCTCAGGAGAGAGAGGCAAGGGTCAACCAAAGAACAAGGGTTGGCCAGACGCTCTGTGTGTGTGTGTGTGTGTGTATTCTCCGAATCCATAAGACCTCTTGCCCTCTTGACTAACATCTGAGAATGTGATAACTGCAGAGAATGTGAGAATATATTGGAGAGCGGATGGTTGTGAATTGGGAGAGAAACCCAGCGGATGTTTCACGAGTGTGTGACCTTCCAACGACCACAGAAGAAGAGAGGGGGGAAGCGTCACAGTGAAAGTGAGCTGATGGGTCTGTGGGCCAAAACATGCATCGTTCTTTAAAAAATATTCTTGTTTCTGAAAGTGAGGAGGAGGATGTAGAGGCAGACGAGGGAAGAAGGAGGGGTGAAGATTCAAAGGCAGATGAAGGGATTCAAGGCCTTTATAAATCAACTCTGTTCATTGTGACCTGATTTTCTTTTTTTTGCATCCAACACTAGACTTAAAGATAGATATTTTAGAACATTTAAAAAAAATTTCGTCTTATGCCAGGTCCAGCAGGACATACGGCGCCGGGTCAGGTCGGGTCGTGTAGTGTGCCGATGATGCATCGACAAAAAGACGAACTTGTTAGATTTTTTTTTTTTTGCCTTCCATGACAAATGCCACAACAGTGAACTGTAAACAAAAGAAGAATGACGATGTTGGGGCTGCGAGGGGAAACTGTCAAACAGAGGAAATGACACGACGCCCGTCTTTGGCGGCAAGCGATGATTGTTCAGAGAGCAACGTGTAGAAACACTGGACGTCATAACAGACAAAAATCTTGTGTAGTCTAAACTGACCATGTTGCATCAAATCACATAACTTCAGGCCCACAGCACAAAGCAAAGATAGTTTGAAGAGAAGTAGAAGTTTGACAGTCATAATGTGAGAAAATGTTTTCTTAACTGTTTTTCCAAAAATGAATAATGCACGAATCTCTCTAACATTACATGTGTATCAATCCCTGATACTTTCATCCTCTCGCTCCATCGTTGTTCAAAAACTACCAATGAGCCTCACTGTTGTTCCTTCATCACCATGAACTCACACTGTAGTTTATCTGGACTCAATCCCACAAACACTCACTAGAGACCGAATGTGGATTCATCCGCTGCTGAAAATAGTCCCCAACAAATGAACTATTCACTCGAGTAGCATTTGCTAAGTTAAGCTGAACAACACATGATAAATAAAGAGAAATAAGGATTCTGTGAATAAAATGCCTTCAGGTGTTACTCTACCTGTCTCCATCGTCCTCATAAGTGAAAGAGTCCAACGTCACGGCTTCATGATGCAACATCTCACAGGAACATAAGCCAACGTATGAATTTCGGTGCAACAGACGACTCATGCATGAGTTTCCAGTGCAGCAGGCCGCTCTGGACGGGGATGCTGCCTTGTGGTTTTTCTAACTGACTCACTGTTTTCCACAGATTTCCTGCATCATGGACGAGTGATTGATTTCAGCCTTTGTCTGCAGTCTTAGGTAACGCGTTGTGTAACGGCCCCTTTACGAGACAGATTTATGAAGACAGATCAATTTACTGAAACAGAAGGTGAGCGAGGAGACGAGATCGGAAGCATTCGTGTGTCTTCATTTACGTCTGTGCGTGCACGTACGAGCACATCTGTGTGTGTGTGTGTGTGTGTGTGTGAGAGGCGGCGTTCAGGGCACGAGTTCAGCTCTGTGTGAAGTTATGGGAGAGTTAGAACGGAGAGGAGGCGAGGTCAGGCCACTGGGCCGGCTCAGGGTGAGCTGAGGTGTGTGTGTCTGTGAGCAGCGAGGGGGGCTCACAATGTTTAAAGGTACGTTTAGGGTTACAGCTGGTGGGGAGGGGGCAGGGTGAGAAATCTGGGGTTGGACAGAGGGAAAGAGGTGAGTTTAATGTTAGGAGGGCAGGAGGAGGGAGGAGGCAGCGTTTGGTTTATGGGAGAGGACAGAACAGGACGGAGGGTGAGAAGTTATTGCAGCTGAAGAGTTGAGTTTCAGGTCAAAAGGTGTCGATGGAAGCGAAGAGAGAAAACCAGTTACTGAGCATTTAGACTTAGATCTAGATCTGGTTTGAGTATCAGATCCATGAAGTACATTTACTCAAGCACTGTCCTGAAATATAAAATAAAGGTACTGCACTTGAGTACTTTGTTCAACTTTATACCTCAGTTTCATCTCAGAGGCAAATGTCCTTTTTACTCAACTACATTTGTCTGACAGCTTTAGTTACTTTTACTTTCAGATTACAATTTTCCATAACCTTCATCGCATTTTACTGCAACGTGAGTACTTTTACTTTAAGTACTGTTGATACTTTTTTCTACCAGCAAGGTGCATTTGCAAACTGGGAAATTAGACCTGGACTTGATCACCAATCAGGAGACGCTGCAGTTGCAAACATGATGACGATGAGCTAAATTAAAATGGGAGATAAACCCAAGAGGCGAACGTGTTTCTGTGGCCTTCTGGTCTTTTCCTCTGTTTCCTCTCACATTCGCTGCAGCTCTCCGTTCGCTCTGGCCACCTTGCAGTCATTCTCTTTCTCTCAGTTTATCCGTTTTCTTTTCTCTCTCTCGCTCCGCTGTTCCCCCTCACATCCGTTCCAGGGGGTTAAGTAGACTGTTGACATTTTTGTGGCCGTCGTTGTATTATGTTGGGACTATCAGATTTATACTGACACGGTTCACCGGCGTTACACTGACTACCCTTTTGTCTGCGTGTGTGTGTTTATGTGCGTGTGTGTTTTATGGACTTGACCTCGCTGAGAGTGAATGATGTTTGGAAGCAAACCGAGGAATTCCGGCCTCTGAAATTTCCATAATCCTGACTTTAGCTTTCTTTTTGCGCTCCGACCTCGGAAACAGCGGGGTTGTTAATTTTGGATGCACGCTCGCGCTGAGCTCTTTTACACCCACATGCAGACTGGGGTAAATGGAAAGATGCTAACACGTGCATTTACAGTAACATATACGTTCACAATAGAGGCGCGTATGTCTGCAGACAGTCAGACATTTGGACGCACACTTACGGAACATTGTGTTCGTCTGTGCTCGAGCTCTCCCAAGTTTTTGATGACATTGTTATGATCATACTGGAACGATTTAAGCACTGTAACACACACACACACACACACACACACACACACACACACACACACAGGGTCATGCAGGAGTGATGTGTCGGGCAGAGCCAGCCTGGGCTCTTACACTTTGATATAAAAGCCTCCCCTACTGTTTGACCTCCTCTGCGAAGGCACATAGTTTCTGTGCGAGTTTTAAATTGGCACCGCGGTGGCAGATAAAGTAGCAGGAGTTTGTGAAACGTCTTTGAGATGCAACTTTCATCCAACCTCTTTTCCCTCGGGTGTTCTTTAATCATATATGTTCACTCGCTCATCGGGGATGTGTCAGAACAAATTTATAAGACGTCCAGTTTCTGAGTAGATATTTTACTGCCTGCAAACAATCTTCTTTTCTTCTTGTTGGTTACAATCTTCAGGAAAGTTCAAAATCCAGAAATAAACCTGAAGGACTGTTTGTTGGCTGATATTGAATAACCAATCAGTTTGTTCGACTCTAAGGGGGCGTCCATGTTGGTCAAACAGTTTTAATAGTGCTTGCTTTGCTTTCTCAAAATCACTTTCTAGACCCACAGTTTTAGACGTATGCAAAAGTTAGGTGGTTTGTGTTGAACAGAACAATCTTGGTCATAGTTAGAAGAAACTGATGTTTACGTTTCAAAGTTCGACGTCTTGTTCACCCGTCCAGCCCGACCTCAACAACGTCACCTTACTCTCTCTGTTTCTTTTCCCACAGCTGCTTGAGGACTTTGTCACTTGAACATAAACTAAAGTCAAGTTTGGGGACTCTCTCTTTCATTTTTGTCTCCTGTCTCATCCAATCATTCATTTATTCCACGCTTCTTTCTTCTGTCCAATTTTTCAGCCCAACACAAGGTGCCACAGGCCAATGTTAAAATATTTGAATCCTTTGCCTATATAGTCAAACATCTGTAGTTTTATAAAGTACTCAGAATATCCACTGAGTATATGACTAAATATAAAAAGTTTAATGGCCATTTTTAAAACAACAAGCTCTCAGTGTGCAGAACATTTCAAAAACTTGGCTTCAAAACCACCAACCTCTTTTCAAGGCATTTAAAATAACCGGTTTGATCATGTGAATCAATTTTAAGTTATTGAATATTTGATCGTTTTAATCATCTATTAAGGTTCATTATAAAACGATGAAAAGTCCTCGTTCGCCTGTGGTCGATCGACTTGGGTCTATTTTTCTTTCCTTTCATCTGTCTACACTTTGCCCTCTGGAACACCTCGACCCGTCTGTCCTCCGTCTTCATCCATCCATTTCTCTCTCCTTAACTATTCCAGTAATGTGGAAGTATTTATATGTCTCCCAGTGTGTGTGTGTGTGTGTGTGTACAACATTATTATGGTTGGCAGCCTCATCCTGGCACGGACGGCACATTTTGCACACCAGCAGACATGGGAGGGGAAAAAGAGACAAAAGCAAATGATTGAGGCAGAAATAGCCAGAAGATGGGTTGAAATAGAGAGAAGTGCCGGGAAGTGACGACAGGCGAGGCCGTATTTTGGACTCTGACCGCTCTAATAGCTCGTCTTCGTCTCTTTCATGAGCCGCGATGATGAATGAAATCAACAAAACTTGTTAAAAACCTTTTGGCCCCGACAGCGAGCCGTTATGTAATCGGTCCAGCTGGCAGCGGCCAGGCTCTATTTTCTCTCTCCGCTATCAAATGAAGAACCGAGAAACATCCATAAACGATACCCACTTCTATTTATTTATGGCCAAAAGCCTAAAAATACATGTGTTTGGGATTATCATGTGACTCCCTCACTTTGTCGTAACATAAAAAAGATGCTGTAGTGGCTGCAGAAATACCAAAGCAGGACAGCCTGTAATGATTTAATGTGATGTATAATTACTGTAATTACAGAGCTTTTTCTTAAATTTATCTCCGTCTTTGCTGCTAAGTGCTCTTTGCTGTGGTGTCTCTCCATTTTATTTCCCAGAAATCACTTGTCAATCAAACGTTATGGGACCGAGACGTCTTGTTGCTCGGGTTTAAAGTTTGACTTTTTCTGCTCATGTTGATGCCACTTGTTTGTCTTCTGTTTCACTTCAGTTGTATCGCAGAGGATTTTGATTCGTGTGGTAACTAGAAATGTAACTGATTACTTTTTCTAATTAAGTAATTACTGAAATGTAAATGTTTCAAAGATCCTTTAAAAGTTGTCGGGAGCTTTTTGAGTGTTGGAGCAAAGCAAATGCACCTGCAACAAACGGGAGATCTGGTTGGTTCGGTGTCCTCAAATCCTTCACCCAGACCTCCTTTAAACCAGCGTCTTGTGTTTGCCACTTTCTCCACCCTCGCTCCGTTTGGCTCGCACTTCAAAACAGATGCAGTTTGGAAGCTCCGGCCTCGACTCCCCACGTCTGTACATATTGAACCTGCAAGTTGAAAAGCTTAAATACGCTAATAAATCGCACTTGGGCGATGAAAAGCCGCCAAGCTCTGAGTGCCGTCGGGAACGCTCAGCAGCCTTTCCACAAAAAAAAAAAAAAAAAAAATATGGAGGAGGGAGAAGCCAGGCTGTAAAGAGCCTCTCCGCCCGCGATCAGGCCGTACAGAAGATCTGTTTCTCTCTTTAGCCGAGTCATTAGTAAAGACAGACCTTTATGATCTGTTTATGACTGAAATACTGAGTCTGGATGTGTGTGTTTGGATCCAGAGGGTATGAGTGTGGGTGCACGTGAACCAGCGTGCGCATGTGTTCGCCATTGTGAATGAAATATGTCACTGGAAGGTCGAGCACTAAGTGAGTGTGTGTGTGTGTTGTGTTTGCAGGACAAAAACCTGAAACGCTGGCGTGCCGATGCATTAAGGGACAATGAACTTGTAGGAAACCTGTGTGTGTGTGTGTGTGTGTGTGTGTGTGGAGCGTTCCAGCGCAGCGAGCCATGCCTTTAGTGCAGACAGATGCTGAAACCATTGACGGATAATTAAAGCAATAACTGGCTCTTTACTGAAACGTTGGCCATACACACCGAATTCTGCTTCCTGCCAATTAATATCATTTAACAGACGGCAGGATAGAGAGACATAGACAGAGAGAGAGAGAGAGAGAGAGAGAGGAAAACATAATTACATATCAAAGAATGAAAATAATGAAAATATGATTTTTTTTTTCTCACATCAGTTTGTCCCTCGTGAACCTCTTTGAAACTTTTGTCTGCTTTATTTTTGTGTGCGAGTGCAAAAGTTTTTCATGTTCAACTTGGTTTCATTTCCCATAATTCCCGCCCCCCTTGTCTCACTTAAACCTCTGGCTCGAAGCTGCTGCAGAACACACACACACACACACACACACACACACACACACACAGACTTATGCAAGCCGTAACACACATGTGCACAAAGACCCACGTTAGAGTCGTGATTTGGGTTCGATGACCTCCGCCGAGCTTCCAGGATGTCTTCAACACCTCGATGTGGAGGTCCGGCTGCTTGGGAGCAGAAATCAAAAATGAGCGAGAGAGCTAGAAAGTCAGAAAGAGAGAGAGAGTTGGAGGAACATCGAGAAAATTTGAGAGATGATGATTAGAGACGTTTGGACAGGAGACTCGGTGAAGAGGTCGAGCGATGAAGATGCAAGACAGATCTGGAGAGAGAGAGAGAGAGAGAGAGAGCTGTCCTGAAACTGAAGACATAACTTCCCACTTACCCAATACAAAATACAGCATATGGCCAAAAGTATGTGGACAGTGTCTCTGGCTGTTTGCATGGTTCGGCCTCAGGAGATCTTGATGCTCCAGCTTACAATGATGGTTTGGGCTAAACAATAATAAGTGTGTTAAAGCATCAGATTAATGTTCATGGTTTTTGAGTGACATGTTGAGGTGTTCACACACTTTTGGCCACACAATGGAAGCATCCTTCAGTTTTTGCTTCGTGGCAGAGAAACAAGTTCACTCTGATTTCCAAGTAGAATCACTGCAGAGGACAGATTTGATGAAGTGTTTGCAGTTACAAACTCATTTTCTGTGATTTTTCTTTTACCTTTTCCAAGTGAGTCCGGGACGTCTGATGCACTTCTCCTCCACATCAATCCCTCTTTCTTCCCCCTTGAGCTGAACTCTCATTGGCTGCTGCCAGGATCGCTGACAGATTCCCGCCTCGGTGAGTCTTGGCTCGGGTTCGGCCGCGGGGCTCTGCCAGACCGGACCGACCAAATCAAACACCTTTGGTAAAGATAAAAAAACACGTCCTGTCGGGCTCCGGCGGGTCTGGCCTGTTGCGGAGGGTCGAGGCCTCCAGTTCTGAATCTGCTCAGACCACAGGACGGCTTGTGCGACCGTCGGTCCAACTCCATGGTGGTCCAGCTGGATGTCGAACAGGCGTAGGAGTCATCTGATTCGCTTTAACGTGCCTTCGGGGCCTCGTACTGTTGTGTCTTACGAAAAAGATCTTCACTCACGAAGGCGTTCTTTGGATATGTTTACGACTTGGACGCGACATGAAGGCGGTGGTTTAATTGAACTGGTTGAGCTGAATTGTCCAATTTTGTTTGAATTTGCTCTCACTCTTAGTTTATGTCCACACAATGAAATTCATCAGGAACTAAATGACTCACTGAGTTTTAGTGGCCTGAAACAAAAAACAGTCCTGATGTGCGAAAATAACAAAATTCACACTAATGAGACGTTAAAAAAAAAAAAAAAAACCTTTAACAAAAGAACTTGTGAGGCCGTTATTCCTGACATGTAATGTTGAACATGAAACATGAAAGTTGGAAGAAGTCGAAAGTTACTTTTTTCAGTTTCAGTGCAAACAAAGCCAAACTTTCAGAACGTTTCTATTCCACATCGATGGGTCATCGAAATGGAAACAGGATCAACACGACCAACTCAAAGATCATGAACCTGATACACTGATTTAAGACGATGGTTAAACTCTTCACTTGAACTGTAATATTCAAAGACGTGAACATCATCTGTCTGAATAATTTTCCTGTCTTGAGGATGAGTTGTGGTGATCATCATCATCATCATCATCATCATCATCATTGTCGGCCCTTCGTGACCTCGGAGGCCTGACAGTTCCTCCAGTCACGACTCCGACCGGAGAGCGTCCCTCCTTGTTTTTGTGGGCTGTTTGACGGCCCATCGGGGGACGTAAAGCCTGGAGGAGGAGCTTCTCTGATGAAACACTTTCCCACTGACTGTCTGCTGGTTTGTGTTAATGGGATTCCAGACCTCCCTCACGCTGCGACTCCTCTTTTAGCGCTGCGGAAAACAACAGTTGGTGCTGGCGGGCGGAGCGGTTTCAACAGCCTGCGGTGCCAATAGTTCAGATTCTTCTCCTCCTCCTTCGTCCCTCCATCCTCTGTTCACCCCGTCCCTTCATCGCGTCCTCCCCAATTTGTTCCATCCCTCCTCATCTTCCTCCTTTTCTTTTGTCCTTCACTCGTCCCCTTCCTTCCTTTCTTCCTCCCCCAGCTCTGCTCTTATTGTCTCCTCTCATTGCCTCTTTTCAATTTCCTCTCCTCTTTTCTCCTCCTTTCACCTCTCCTCTATCTTGTCTCCTTTCCTTTCTCCTCTCCTCCTTGTCTCCTCTTTTCTGATGTACTCCTTCCCTTGCCTCCTCTTTTCTCCACCTTTGCCCTCCTCGTCTTCTCTCCTTTCTCCTCTCCTCTCTCTTGTCTCCTATTCTTCCTTCCCTCCTCTCCTCTAATCATCCACTTTCTCCTCTTCTCCTCTTGCCTATCTTGTCCCCTCTCCTTGTCTCCTCTCCTCTCCTCTCACCTGCCTACAGAACTCCTTCTCTTGCCTCGTCTCCTCTCTTCTCCACCTTTTCCCTCTTTGTCACCTTTGTCTTCTCTCCTTCATCTCTCCTTGACTCTTCCTATTTCACTCCCTCTCTTTTTCGTCTCTGCCATCTTCGTCTCCTTGTCTCCTCTCCTCTCGTGTCCTCCACTTCTCTTCCCTCCTCCTGTTCCTCTTTCCTTGCTGCCTTTCCTCCACATCGCCTTCCCGTCTTCCTCTCCTCTTTCTCCTCCTCGTCTCTTCTCCTCCTCTCTGCCCTCTGGTTGACTCCTCTCTTCATTAACTCTGTTTAGAGACCAGTAAACCAGCTCGTCTCTCGCAAACCTCCCAGTGCCCCCATTTAAACTGCGGACAAACAAACAGAGAGCGCCGAGGGAACACACACACACACACACAAAAAACCACATGCACACACACACACAAACAAGAACCCACACGGACATAACACCCGCAAACACACAGAGAAAAATGCACATGAAGTTTGTCAGAAGTCTGTGCCCGCTAACATTCAGCTCCATGATGTGTTTATAGTGTTTCTGACCCCGAGTGCTGTGATCGAACACACATTCACACACACACACAAAAAAACACACACTTTGAAAAACAGCTCTGTTTTGTGCGTAGTTTAATTTTTCGGCGATTTTATTGATCGCAGGAATCGCTCGATGGAAGATAGCGAGTAAACACAAATAACGAGGGAGGAAACGTGTGTGTTCCCGGTTTCACTGCTTCCAGATGAATATCGTGTTTGTTATCGATTACTGGGAGGAAGAGAATCGCAGATCAATAAAAAGGAGAACAAAACAGGAAGTGAAGCCAATAAAACAATAAGATACACAATTCCTTCGTAATCACATTCAAATGTTTTCTTGTACGAGTTTGATTATTTCCTCTACAACCGTTAACAGATGGCTGGAAATATTAAACATTGACATTCAGCATGTTTCTAGAAATGTAGCTTTGAAATGATTACGTCCCATTTTTAACCAACACATTAAGGAAATGTTTTTAACGAATTTGAATCTGCATTGTTGGAAAACGTTCATATCAAAAACGTTGACAAACGACATGTTGCATTAGTTTACTATTTGCATGTAAGTAAAGCAGAGTAAATGGTTCTATGGTTGAAGTTTGAGAGATCAGTCTTTGTTAAATCTTTTGAAAGTCAGTCGCGACTTGATGCATGAGACACAATGTTTGATCAACGTTTAACCAAAACCACTATCTTTTCCAAACCTTAACCAAAGTGTTGCACCAAAAACCTCTGCAGGTCATAAACCAAATCACTGGACAAATTCAATTTATGACCTGATGGTGGCGCTAGTGGAAAGTTCAGAGGATCACCAGACACATGTTCTTCCGTCTTCTTTCTCTCGTTTCATTGCATCTTTACTCTTTGTCTCTCTCTTGTTCCCTCCACACCCATGTTTCATCATCTTGTCTTCTCCAAGTTGTCTTTATCTTGGGAACCTGACAAAATATTCCACAACACCAAAAGTCCTTGTCCAGGTTTTGTCCAACAAATGTCGAACATGTTGCTCAGCGAGATGCCTCTCGCTCGACGTCTCTCTCTGGTTATGACAGAATGTGCAATGAACTTCAAGATATTGACTCTTGCAAATTGGCCAGTGTGTGTGTGTCTGTTTCATGTTCAGCCTCTCTCTCAGTGTGTGTGTGTGTGTGTGTGTGTGTGTGTGTCCCCTCGGCGACCCGGGACTCTGCCTCGTCCTGCCAAACTGCCTTTGGATGCCACACATAGACAGAAATTCAACATGGTGAAGCGTAAAAAAGATTTTTGTGTGGAGCCGACGGCGGCTGATGCTGAGCAGAGCGTCTGTGTGTGTGATTTAATTTAGCTGGAGTCAGTCGACCAGTTCTGGATTCTGAGCTGTTTAATTCCATTACATTCATTTTGTTGTTAGCGCCACACGCTAACAAGAAGTTCATCCAAACTTTTCTTTCCTCAATCCTTCTCTTCTTTCTTACATTTACTCTCAGTCCATTACTTTCTTCCTCCATTTTCCTCTCTTTAGAAAAACGGCACCATTGTCATTGTCATCATTCCATCAAACACCTGAAATGATCTATGTTGTGCTTATCTTAAAGTTAAAGAAGTTCAAGTTTAGAAAAGAATCATCATCATATTTGAGAGAAACCATCATGGACTGACTGGACGTACGTGAAAAGACACACATGTTGTCACGTCCAACAATCTCGACGTTCTCCAAAGAAGATTTGCAAAGCTAATAATAACGTCAGGCTACTTTCTGAGTGACAAGAGTCCTAATTTACAAAACACTTAAAGGTTATTGTTGCTATTCTCCAGTTTTGTTCCTAAATTTCTTTCCCCATTTTCATTTTTCCTCGTTCCTCCGTCCCTCCTCACCTCATCGTCTCCACTTTCCCATCTCTCCTCCCGACTCCCTCGTTCCGCCTCACTTCGCAGCAGCATGGATTTTCCGAAACATATGAAGAAAAAGATGAGACGGCGCAACATGGGGTTGAAGTGGGAGATGGATAGAGCGAGTGTGTGTGTGTTTGATGTGTGTGTAAATCTCTACGCTCTGTTTTCTGTGGTCAGACAGGAGGTTCTGGAAAAGTGGATCATATACAGTATTTGATGGCTCATTATCTCTTTATGTCTCCAACAACTCACAGACCATTGGGACAGAAGCCTGTGTGTGTGTGTGTGTGTGTGTGTGTGTGTGTGTGTGTTCTGATTGTTGGTTTCTTTACCAGCGTGGCTAATGTTGGTTAAAACTGTGTGAAATTCAATGTTATGCTTCTAAGTTTATCTTTATAATGTTGCTATGAAGTAATGTCAATATTGCATTTATGAACCCGACTGTTTTGTGATGGTGGTTTTTATTTTGCAGTTTTTTCCTGGTCAAGCTCTTCGTAACCTTTTTGAGAAACGTGGTCGAGATGATCCAGCACATAACGGCGCAGATATTTACTCGTCCACTTTTCTCCAAGCAGATGTCTTATGTGTACCGTAAAGCGGTCGACTAGCATTGTTGAATTTCTTTATGATGCCAGTGAACCTTTTAGAAATGTTAAATTGGATCAGAGCGAGGGAGAGAAGAGGGAAGCTGATGAGAGAGACAGAAAGAAAAGAAGAAGTAATAAAAGTAAAAGAGAGAAATTCTGGCCTGAAAGAAAAGCCCTGAGTTTTGAGGTCTTGTCATCACTTTCTGAGAGGTTTGGACCACGAACACACACACACACACACACACACACACACACACACACACAACCTCTGGAGAACTGCTTAGTAAGAAGCAAAAGCTCTGTGTAACTCAAAGAGGAGAGAAAGAGCAGAGGGAAGAAAACAGAAAACTACAGCTCAGGGAGAGAAGTTCAGATCGACGTTAGTGACAGAGAATAAACATGAGAATGAGAACGAAAAGACAAAAGATTGGAGGTGGAAATCATCTCATTGGTTGAGTTGAGGGTCAATGGGAGGAGATGCAGAAGCTGTTATAGTCAGTATATTCATATAGCTTAAAGTTAGAAGTTTTTCTCCGAAGACTTCGTCTGTCCTGCAAATATTGACTTTGATAATGGAGCAGCTCATTTGGACGACTCCTTCTTTTCTGTATCTGCATCTGAGATCCAGAATCATTTGATATGCACGATTACATCAATCATTTATTTGTTAGCATTCAAAACTAAAGCACCAGCGAATATTGGCCAGTGTGCAAACCTTCATTATTGCACAGGCTGAAACATGATTTCCTGAACATGCATGATTTGAGCTACATGTTTTTTTTCTTTTCTGTTCAGACGCACATTTACAAATAACACGCTTCTCTGCAAAAGTTTCCGTAACCACTTGAATCCATCTTTGCTGAAGCATGTATGATTAACTTGGTCTCTTCCATGTCCGTGATATCCACCAATGTTCTCCTCTAATGTCATCTTTCCAACTAGCTTCACCTCATTCTGTCCTGCTGTTATTGAAGATTTGTCTGAACCAGCGTTGGCCCTTTGACTTCATCATCATGGATTCATTCTGTCTGGTTGGTGAAGTTTTACTCCATGATGATCGAAGCCTTATGAGAAATTGTGCTTGTTAAAGACAGAAACCCGAAATCAACAATGTTTTACAATGTTTTTCTACCTCGTCCCGACAAATGTAATGAACTGCACCACATACTGTTGAGAAGGTTTTGTTTGGATTGGATTTTTTTTTTTTGGCTGAATCTTTTAATAATTTGTGTTATTAGAAATGTCAATGTGATTTTTGAATGAGGTTTTCTTGGACAGTCGCAGTTTGAATGCAGCTCTTTATTAATGCCACATGTAAAGAGCGGATCAATGAAGCAGCGAGACAACAAAATACAACATGAACAGAAAATGGAAACTGCAAAGTAACTGAGCTTCTAGCAGAACTTCACGATGCCACAGACGATTATCACAGTGTCTTAAAGCGCGTTGCAAATAAGTTGAAGAGTTGCTAATTAGATGAAAGAAGATGCAAATACTAATAAGCGATATTTTAAATCCATGGCTGTGATTTTCATTCATAGAAATCATGGACTTTCACCGACTCCGACTTAAATTATTTCATCTAAAACACGTCTGCTTCCAAGAAATACTTGACTAAAACTGCATGCGAGTGCTTGGAGAACACGAAACTGAATTATACCCTCGGGTTCGGTGCGTAAAAACAGGATACTGCCTGGAAAAACACAATCTAAACACTGGAATAGAAGGTGGAGAGGCTGAAAACAAAGAGAGGAAAGAATGTCAAGAGTCATGGTTATTTGAAGAATGTAGATAGCATTAAAAGAAAAAAAAATGGTACCAAATTGCTTCAGTTACGGGAATCCAACCGACAACCCCCCCTGGATACGACCGACTGCTGACCGGCTAATTTGAGAATCCCGACCACAGCGCGGAGGGAAAGTGTGTGTGTGTGTATCTGAGGAGCAGCTATGTTTGCATGACTTGGAGTGTTTGGCAGCAACAGGAGGATAAATTTCTCCCCTCGTCTTCTTTTTGGACAGCGAGGCCGATCTCTCTCCACGTGTGTGTGTGAGAGAGGGAGACAGAGAAAGGAAACTTTAAACAAAAGAAAAATGTTCCTTGGACGCGATCCCTTCTAAAAATAAGTGAACTGGTCAAAGATATCGAGGTATTATCCAAATCTGAGGGGTGGTGTCGTCCCAGACTCCGCGTCTGTGTGTGAGCCGAGGAAGGTAAATCAGGGTACGAAGCCAATTCAGACACTGCACTTACTGGAATCGAGGCCACCTAAAAAGACAGAGGAGACACGCACACACACACACACACACACACACACACACACACACACTCGGCCTGTATTAGCCCTGAGCTCAAATTAAACACGGCTGTCTAGTAATCCTGTTATCATAGGCTGCGGTCGCTCTATCTGTATCGCTTACACTGTATGACAGCCTGCACACACACACACACACACACACACACAAAGACTAACAACACAGGGAATAACACAGAAAGACATAGAAAGCGAAAGCAGATAGAGAAATAACTGGATAAGGATGAATAAAGGTAGAGAGGCTCGTGAAAGGACAGATGAGAAAGAGGAAGTGTAGGAATATGTTCAAAGCTGATTGGCTGACTTTCCTTTCCTAAAACTCTGACATGTTGTGCAGCTCTCGTCCTTCCTTCCCACTTCTTGTTGTCATTTTTCCGCCCCGGTCTGTATTTCGCTCAGGGACAGAAACGCAGAACCGATTAAACTCACTTCAGTGCAGATGATGCGTTTCTCTGCGGCTCTGAAGGATCCTCTCACGCCGGATATCTGACGAGACAACAAACTGGATTTCATGACACGATTTCTGTCACAGGAATCGAAATCACTAAACCACCATTTAAAAAAACTAGAGACGACGGGACAGATTGGATAATAAAATGAATTTCATTGCAATCGTTTAACATGTCTTTATCCGACACATGAAACCTCACATTCTTGTTTTTCACATCATTTGTGAATGAAGCAAACAAAACATGTTAATTAGTGAGTTTCAGGAGGCTGATCTTGTGACCTTTGAACCGAGCCAGGCTGATTTTCTCATGATTCTAGCTTCTGTAACTCAATGCAATCTCTCATTCAACATTTCTTCCATTGATAAAAAAGAGAAAAGGGGCTTAGTTCTCACGCTCTCAGACAAATCAGCTTCCACTACAGCCGTCAATATTAGAAATCGAAACCTTTGTCATTTCAATGAAGTTAAACAACAATTTCTTCAGGTACTTACCTCGATGTGACTTGGTTCTGTCCAGATCAATCACCTTCACCAAAGCTCCCTCTAAAGTCATTTTTGCAATTATTATTCTCGTGTTCAGAATAATAAGTAAACAGAACACCTGCTTGGGTTCAGCTCAAACTAACATATGTTTAAACTTACATATATATGGTGTGGGACTGACATGTGACACCAGGTTTGAACATCTGGATGTACAGCATCTGGATATCAGGTCTAAACAGGGCTGGACAGTTCGGTCAGGATGAGACAAACTAAAAAAAGACGAATCTTGGTGTCAATCAGCTCAGTGATCCTGTTGTGTCCCAGCACGGCTGCTCTTCTTTATTCCTCTCGTCTGTTTGTGCCTTCGCTTTAACCATGAAAACGGCAACTTGCCATGAAATGCTTTCGCTCTTCGGGACGACGTCAAAGCGTTTGGACACAAATGAAACCGCCACTGTCACCTGATAGCTTCACTTCAGCTCTGATCCTTCCTGGCTCCGGCTTTCAGAATTGTCATTTACTCATTTGAGCGGGAGCCTCGTCTTAAACTGAATATTTTTCATGAAGCCAAACGGCCCGTGAAGCACTTCCAAAAGATTATTGAAGCTTATTGTGTAATTCCTAGAACGGCTCGTCAGCGTTCTCCGAGGGCGCTTTTACTTCCAGTCCAAAGAAATGGCAAAAAGTCCGATATCACTTTGCTAATAAGGAGTCGCTTCATCCTTCCTTTGCTCCCTCCATCATTCTGGTCGTGTTCAGGGTGAGCAGGGTTGTATTGGCGTCAAGGGGATTCAGCTCGCCACCATGAAACTGAATTAGTAAAGCTCCAAACCCACAGGAGTCAGGTTTCCTCTCATTAGCTCTGTCCTTTTCTTTTTCTTTTCTTGATTCTGTCTCCTTCTATTTTTCTGCTCGTTTCATTGCTCATCCTTGTGAAGACTCTGACATCAGTGATCAACAGTAGTCAGTCTAATTTATTAATGGAGGCAGGAACCTTGTGACACAAACGAGCGGATCAGTGTTTGATTGATTGATTGATTGATTGATTTTTATATGAACAATAAAACAGTCTAGGTATAAACATTTCCTTTGGTTGGAAGTTATGATCATCACTCCCCATCTCTGTCGTGCTGAGCTCGACGGTGATGAACTCTGGTCTGAACGTTGGTTTATGAGATGATCCAAGTAAAACGACAGCGTCAACTAAATGTTGGACTTTAACGCAGGGATGGATGGTTGAGGTTTCTTTAACCCATATCCACGATCTAACCTTTGCTAAGTCTTTATTCTCATCCAAACCATGATCTTTCCAGAACCATAATCAAGTCATTTTATCCCCAGACCGACCCAAACTTTTTGGTTAAGTCCATCACTTGTAACGTTTTGTTTATCTTGTTGTATATTGTGTATTTGCACAGATCAGAAAACATTTGTATGTAATTCTGGAAATTACAAACTTTTTTTTTTGTCTTTAATTTCTAGGATTTGTTGTGATTTCTTGTTAGGGTGTCAAGGTATAATGAATAAATTAATCAATCAATGACAAAACACAAAATTTCTCTAAGATAAAATAATCGTGAGGAAGAAATCAAACCAGGTCATCTGTTAATTTATGATAAAATATTTAATCATGCATCAGATCATCCATCATCTGTCCACATGAATCTTCACAATGACTGAAGTCGAGAGGAATTTTATGCTTTTCTGACTCTCACTTTCTTACTCGAGTAAAAGTAACGGCTCTGAGTACTGAAGTAAAACATGTCGGCTGCCGAGCCAAAGCTGCAGGTCAGTGGAAGTTCACGAGTTGAAGCGCAGCCAGAGGAGATCCCAAAACCACAGGTATGAAAGCGTTCGTGTGCGGCTGCCACTTTCCTTGTGCAACATATAGTCGCTGTGATGCGTTCAAGGTCCCGGAGGAATGTGCGTCTCTGATCTGTTTGTCAGCGGGGGACATTTGTTAAAGTTCAGATGGTTTGCTTGACATCATGATTACAGGCTGGAAAACACACAGACTACAGAGTAAACACACACACACACATCCTCATCTCTCTATTCCTGTTCTCTCCTCCATCAGTAAAATAATCGAACACACATCTCTTTCTTGCACACACACACACACACACACAGAGTGCTGAGTGATAAATCTGTGGTCTTCTATGAATAGCCAGCTGAATAGCAGAGCTGACCAAAAGCACGCAGCATCCTTGGCCCACGCCGAACATAAACTCTGCGTGTGTTTGTTTTTCTTGAGCTCAATGATACAGATGTTGGGCAAAAGTCACCTCGGAGAAACGGAGGACGCCGACCACGCGTGTGAGTGTGTGCGCGCGTGGGCTGACAGAGTGTGTGTACACTCAGGTTTGCGTGTTGAAGTGTGATGGAGAGGTTTTTTATCTTTTGTGTGTGTGTGTGTGTGTGTGTGTTAGAGCAACGGTAGCCAGCCGCAGGTCCTGCAGAGTTCATGAACAAAGACCTCGTCATCATTATAATCATGTTGTTTGTCAGCGTTCCTCCGTGGGTGTGTATGTACTTATGCTGTCGTGGGATGGGTCTGTGTGTGTGTGTGTGTGTGTGTGTGTGTTTTCCTTGAACTCAGTGACACAGATGTTGGCCAAAAGTCAGTAGTTCACCTCTGCCCCAGCCAGCCGTGTGTGTGTGTGTGTGTGTGTGTGTTGGATATATTTAAATTGTGTGTGAGTGTCTTTCATGTATGAGTCTGTATAGTGTTTGATAAAGGTCATGTTTGTGTGTGCAGGTGTGTGTGTTTTGGAAAGGTGGGGAGTACAAGACAATGAAAAGTGTGTGATTGTAAATGTGTGTAAGTTTTAGAAAGGTCACAAGACTGTTTGTGTGTGTGTGTGTGTGTGTGGCGGGGAACGAGAAGGATGTGGAAAAAGGAAGACGGAGTAGTGGAAAATTAAAGTGTGTGTGAGAGATGAAACACAGAGGTTGTGTACAGGAGGCTGTAATAGATTGCATTTTATTTGCTCTGTGTGTATGTGTGTGTGTGTGTGTGTGTGTGTGTGTGCAATTACTGTACAAATACTGTTGCCTCAGGAAACTGTTCACATTATTAACACATCATGCACATCCAGTCAATCATAACTGAACCTGCACCAGTTTCAGCTCAGTGAGCATGTTTACGTATGTTTGGGTGATGAGATCAAAATGTGTCGGGCAGACGTAGAATTAGAATCGTTTGCTCACTGAGGTCGATGTTTTAGTGACATTTAGCTGCTCTCTCTGCTACTTCTCCCATTCTCTGATCTACAGTTTGCAGGTACCCTTTCTTTCCTCTTTAGTTGCATGGGCACCTGCAAAATGTCGCACAGAGGATAAGTTGTCCTAGAAATCCATGAAACCAGCATTTTCTCCGAAGCTTGGATTCCCTGCGTTGGACATGATGAATGAAAGAAAGCTGAAAGATGTCAAACAGTCTTGATCCACCTCTTTGATTGTGCCAGGTCGTTTTTAGCTTAAACACTCGAAACAGCTCTCTTTCCTCAACTTTGCATTTTCACTGAACCGACCTGATCCGAGCAGCTCTCCATGAAATCAGCGAGGAGTTACCCGGTCCTGCCACACTTGGACCGACCGGCTGCTGAGTCCCTTCAGCGCAGCATCAGCTAATTGGCCGGCGTCGCTGGAGCATCTGGTAACCTCTGGCTGTCCTCAGTCGACTGGAGAGTCCAAGTCTCTGAGAAGGAAGAGAGAGAAACATCTTCATTCTCTGTCGAACCTCGGCCAACTTCAGCTCCATCTAAACATCGTCAAGCTTCACCCTGTTTGTTCCGAGCGCTGGCTGTTAGTTCATCTCTAATGAATCCGAGAATGTGTAAAGCTTTTGGTTAAGTCATGTGGGAGTTATTCAAACGTGTGTGTGCTCATCCTGTTTGTCTGTATCTGGCTGTTATTTCAGCTTGTTGCAGCCTGGTTTCTGCTGACCTTTGTGTAATGGTCTATCTTGATAAATGGGACCTGGTCAGCTTCTGAAACTGAAGGAATAATTAAGAGCTGTGGTTACACTCCGCATCCGTCTGCTGTTTCTTTAGATGCGAATCTGCAGGTCGGATTTTATGCCTTATAAATGTTTGAAACTAGATTTATCCAAGTTCCCTGTTTCCCCGTCAATCGAACTGAATTTTGCCATCAAATCAAAATGTCATCGGCCTGAACTTGGTTTTTTTTCCTTGGATGTTCTGATGGTTTCCAGTTTCTGCTGAAATGTGACAATATGTTGTTTGTATGCCCACAGTATATTTCCCTGGGAGGACCCACCCAACACCAGAACGAGGGAGATAAAACACTCATTGGATATTTCACTACTGGCCTATCTCAGACTTCATGAGAAGAGTCTATAAACTTTAATAGAACATGTGCCTGATGTGACAGAATGATGAAATGGTGCCGTAAAATAAAGAGGTGAATCAGTGCAATTTCTATAAGTGCCACTTTCTAACTGAGCCTCTCGTCCCCTCAGGTCACGTCTTTCTCAAAATTTAGTCACGCATATAGTCGGAGGAGGCAGGGTCCAATAAAACCGAGCCGAGCCGAGCAGGCACGCACTGACCCTTGAATGTCCTCTTTAGGCAGATGGACAAATCATTAGAGTTTTTCATTGCTGTCTATTAGCCTGCCAACAGTTTCCCCTTTCAACTTTAGCCAAGGGTTTAAACTTTCAAAGGTACCAAAATATTATTATGTTCAATTTATATTTGTCAATAACCAAAATAAAAGCCAAAGGTGACAGCTCACGCTGAACATACATATATACATTTGGATTACATGTCATTCGACGTCTTGCTCGGCCTCAGATGGACGAATCATCAGAGACATGGAGACATCTTCATATCTGTGTTTTATAGCCGTCGTCTGTCCTGCCAACAGTTTCATCTCAACTGAAGCCACGTCCTACTGTGTCTTCTGGATGCTCCCCAGCAGCATGGTTTCCACCGCAGGGCCAAACCAGTCCTAACCAGGGCTTAGCTACTTACCATTTATCCCAAGCTGCTCCCCTCAAAACAACATTTCTGGGATTCTCTTCGCTTCTGTTTGCCAACGCGGACGTGTTTGCCAGCTTGGCTCGAGCTTTAAAGGACTGATAGTAGAGAATATGCTACATGCTCTGCTTTCTGCCATTACAGCATGTCTCTGAATTGTCTAGCAGTGATTAGGCTGGATTTTATCAGATCATCAAATGGCTGCTCTGATTTTTATAATAAAATCAGGCTAATGTTTTTTCTTCTGCGTCTCAGCTTTGTTATTTTCTGAGGACAAACACATAAAATGAACTCAAGGGCATGAAAATGAAGTAGTTTCTCTGTGACAGCCTTTGAAATATCACAGATCTATGTAGCTTTAATTCATTTTCAAAGTCTTCCTATTTTTTTTGTTGATTGTTGAACTGTTGAAAAGGCATCACGACTGTTTTTCTCTAGTACCAAACATTTTCTCTCTGGTTTGAATGATGCATCTGCAAACAACTGTGTCCCATAGTTTGCTCAGACACAAGTGATCATGAAGGAGCATCCTCCTTAACAGACTCCTCAACCAGCACCTCCATTTTCCATCAAAGGTCAAAGCCTCCTTAAAGAAGAATCCAATTCCAAGGAAAAGTCCTGCGAGCTGTAACAACATTAACTGCAACAGATGATGGCACCTGAGAACTGTTTCCTAAGAAGTGTTTATAATGTTGCAAAGAAGAGATGTTGATCATTTAACAGACCTGGACTATCACAAAAGTTGCTCCCAGAAAAAAACAACTCTTGACGAACACAAAAAGTTTGAGTGGCAAACTTGACTTTCGCTGCCAACCTGGCTTCGGTTCAGTCATTGTGCTCTGTGCCCACCCTCTAACCTTCAGGCGCTCATCTTCATTGTTAGGAAATAATTACTTTAAGTATAGAAAAACATGTGTAAACAGTGCGCGATGCTCTGACCTGAAACGTGGCGGCACCCTGGTCACCTCCCGGTTTGGAGTCGTCTCCCTGCCCGCTGGATGACACCGCCGTTGGACTGCGACACCATCACAACAAATCAGCCACTGGAACGGGATCAGACAGCCAATCAATTACTGGAACGTATAGGACCCATTATCGGGCCTAACCAATCACATATTTGGCCCAACTGCGCCGTCTGTATCGCTGTCTCGTGTGCTTCTCCCTCTCTCATTTCCTATCAGTCTTCCTCATTGTTGGACTCGTTCTCATACTTTCATCAGGGTCCTCTCGCTGTTTATCTCTGTTTCTCTGGAAGAAGAAAGAAAAAGAGAGGATGAAATACCTGAAAAGAAAGAATGAGACAGAAGATACAAGGACGAGTGCTCCTCTGGCCTTTGGCTGACCTGCTCGGATTCCTGAGTTTAAAGACACCACCGGACCATTAGAGCAGCTCTTCCTCTGCACTTATGTCACTGGAAAGGAACAGTCGCCCTCCTCTTTAAACATTTCTGCACAAACACACACACATGTACACTCACACTCTAAACACCCACTGCAGACTGACCTTTCCTGCTTCCTCCGTCTGTTAGTGTCTCTTTATCTGTCACGTCTCGAGATCGTCGACAGGCCAAGCAGAGGTCACTCCAGCCTGCAGCTTTTAGGTATTAACTTTAAGGCTGAGCTTCATCCAATCTAATGAAGCTTCAATGAAGGGAAATGGTTTTACATGTTGGTGCAACATTGTCCATACATTTCAAATTTTACATTGATTTCAAACAGAAATATTAACGTGTTCCAACCATCAGAACCATGTGGAACACCTTTCTGAGCAAATGTGGATAAAACTGACATTTTCCTGGAGGAGTTTCATGCTCCATGTTGCACACTGCTCTAGAGAAAGCAATGTTAGTGTCTTGGATGATCCACCACCGATTAGACTTTTATGATCCTCTGCACAACCAACAGGAATTTTCACTTATTCATATTTTTGAAACTTTTATAGGTGGTATGATTGTGTACAAAGACAATTCACAGACATGAGGAGGTGAGATTAGATGCAAAATGAGTGCCCGAGTTAAAACCATGTCATCGTGAGCATAACAGTTGATGAGTATCCCACGACTGTTTCGAGTTTTAGGACTGAACCAACTTCTCTTTTTAAAAGTGCTGTATAAACCTTGTCAGCAGACTTTCATACCTGCCTGTTCAAACAGGTGAGACTGATGGTTGTTCAGGTTGTAGCTGTCTTCATGTTTTGGTTCGAGTCCTCGTGGCCTTGAGCCGCCTCCTTTGACCAAAGCAGGATGAATGACAGTATTACACTGTGAAGAAGGGCAGCCAAAAGTCAGATGTCTTTGTTTACTTTGTGTTTATACAGTGACGAGTCACGGCGTCTTGCAGCCAGCCCATCGCAGACCTGTAATCTGCAGCGTGTCACACACGCACATGCAGCAAAGCACGTAAGAAATGCAGCAGCGAGCGACTCCACACACACAAACAGAAGTAACAGTGGCGGCTGATGGTCACTAAAGTCAAACACACACACAGGAACATGTGGTTTAACCCCGGTTTCACCTCGCTCCCATCCCATAATAGACATGACAGAGTAACAATTGTGCTCTCATGGTAACAAGGCAAACCTGAGGTCTGGTACCAGGATGTTTAGCTGTGGTTCAAATGACCACAGCATTGCTCACTACAGAGTGTGTGTGTGTGTGTGTGTGTGTGTGTGTGTGTGTTCACGAGCTCCACATGAAATCAGCCGTAGTGGACAGAGTGACTAAGCTGCAGTTTACATGTTCATGTTTGTGTTTGACAGAGTCACAGCTTCTTCATTTCACCAACAAGACAATGAACTAATAAACACTCGCCGAGAAACGAGTCCATCCGACATCTTTTCAACATCTTCCAGGAAGCTCGTGTCTTAAAAACAAAGACGGAGGAGAAAAAGGCTCAGAGCTGCTTCGAGGTTCAGGTTTGCCTTCAAAGACTTTTAATTTAACCAATTACTCGAGCCTGTCAGAAAACGTCAAACTCTGTATCACGGTCGCGTTTCAGTTGCTGAATGTTTCATAAAATTCATGACAGGAACATCATCATCCTCTCTCTCGTACCCTCGTCTCCTGTAACTCGGACATTCAGCCTCCTTCCAAGAGCAAAGTGGAAAGTCCTCGGCTCTGCAGACTGTGTGGTGATGTTCATTACAGTTGTTGACATTTATTATTTGTTACCGAGAACAGTATCTTTTATTAGCCTGTATGGAATATTATTCATTTGTCAGGTTGTTAAAGTGCATAATCATCTTGCCGGGCCACTGCAGCGCATGTGCTCGTTTAATAAGTGCAAGCTAGTTTGCTGGGTTTTATTGGTCTGTGTGGAGTACAACCAATTGTCAGGTTGGTAAAAAGGCAGAAAAACATATTCCAATTTGCGGTTTCGTATTATTAATAATGATAGAAGCAGTTGTTATGAACTATATAGCAGCACTTCAGATGCCTTCAGGGTTTGGCCCGACTCATGTGTCTGCGGCTGTGATTTGGATGAGGAGTTATTGAACCCCACCTCCCTCCTCCCTCCGTCAGTCCTCACCCTCCTCCATCTATAAATCTCTTCCTCACTCCTTTCCATCTTTTCTTCCTTTTACTTTCACTCTGTCCTTCTTTGATTGCAATACTTCACCTCCTTTTTACTTCCATCCTCCATCTGTAACTTTCACCCATCCTAACTTAGTTATCGCTCTTTGCTCCTTCACTTTCTTTCCATCTTTCCTCCTCCGCCTCCATCCCTCCTTCTCCTTCCTCAACCTCTGACCGTCAGCGGCCCAGACAGACCACAGACATCATTAGTGACATTCATGGAAATCAGTCCTGGAAAAATAACATGTGGCGTTCCCAACCTTCCCCACCAGACCCCCGTTAAATCACATACCGATTCTTGAATTTTCTGGAATTCCCTCCGTCAACATGACGCGTTGTTTCCTGACAGGGAACATGACGAAACTGATAGATTTTTCCAAAACATGTTCAGGAGGAAGCCATTTGTGGTCGTGGCGTTGGTGGCACATTTGGTGCAGAGGGTCAGTGTGTCACGTAGTCAAGAGGAAAAAAATTGATGTGGTCACTTTGTGGGTCCTTGAGTCAGTGTGAAATGTTTAGGAGCGGTCAAAAACAAATACGTCCTCTCTGCTGGTCAGCTGGCGGCTCAATGCATCGCTCAGCGTGAATCAGGAAAACATTTGTATGACTCGGCTTGCGGGGACAACTTGGCCTTGAACAAAAGTTTTCTTAAGTTTTCTTTCGCTTGATTGATGACAAATGAGGAGACTGTCCTCGCCAACAAAAACAACACTAATGGTCATTTTTGTTAAACCGACTCATGTTTCTCTGACATGTGACCTCTCACACTTTGGCTGGATGTTCGGGCGTTTGAGTCTGACTCGAAGCTCGGAGGGGAAGTGTTTCTGCATGAACGGGCCTTGAACACCCACTGTACCACTGGTATGTGCTGGTAGCTGACACACACACACACAGAATAATAAACACGGCCAAACCTCGTCTGATTCACGGTCCCCGCCCTTCCTGGTGTGTTACCCGCTGTCGCTCATCGTCAGCCCTTCAGGACTGAAGCGCGTCCAGAATAAGCCAGAGTCGACCCTCCTGTCTGTTTCTCTGTTGATGGACGAACTCTGGATGGATTCTGATTTTTGCTGCATGATGACTTTATTTGACTTCATATGCCACCTGCTAATGGATGAGGTTCTGGATATCTTGGAAGCAGAAGAGTATAAGAAACTGCAAATGGAATTATGACCATGATGAATCACACTTTTTATTTTTTCATTTCCTTCAATATTTACTCCATCATCCAGAATAATTTACTATATTACTGCTATTTATTTTGCCTGTATGAACTGACAAATGTAAATGTCTGATATCTGAAATATTTCTAATCTGGATTCTGGTCAAACTGTGATGAATACTGATGGGAACACGTTAACCATCCATCATAATGGATCGCTTTAACTTTGAGATGTTATGATAACCATCAGAAATTTATGGACATATTTTGGCTTAAAAATTTGCCACATTCATATCTGTTGTTGTCCTTGGAAGAATCCGTAAAACATTATCTGACACTATAAAACAACCATTTTCCTCAAACAAATCACTTCTGGAAATTTTTTTCAGGAAGCCTGTTTATTTGCCTTCTATCAGTTTGCCTCATGGACACTTAATGTTAAATTCTTAGGTCACCAAATATTCACATGATCCTGCACTGATTACAAAATGATGAACTTTAAAGATAGTGGTTAGATTAACTTTATATTTTCATACCAGCTTCTTCCCACGCGAGCAGGTCGGATCTGATTCCCACGCAGAGCAGGCAGCTTCCTGTCATTACACACCATGATGTCATGTACTGACACATCCACGTACATCACTCACACACACACACACGCCAGGAATTCACAAACACACACATATACAGGATGGACACAGAGTCTAAACCACCACATTCCTGGTTCGGGGTCAGGGCCGTCTCTGGTGAGGACACACAAGGACTTTGGTCAAATCTTGTTCTGGATGTGTGTTTGTGTGCGAGTCGTGTCCAAACTGTATATTTGAAGTAGAAACCGCTGCATAGCCAGAGAACGACATCATCTGGATCTCGGAAGCAAACCCACGCCGAAGAGTTAGGTCAAGTTCAAATGGAGGTTGGTGTCAAACACAGACGATAGAAAATACGAGACCAAACACTTTCCTTCACACACAAACACGTCGGAAAGAAAGAGTCCCACCTGAAATCTGAAAAGCACCAGATTTCATGTGAAGAGTTTTTTTTTTTTTAACCTTATGTACGAGTCACTGCGTCTGAAAGATATGTAGATACACACACTTGGATCTTCAAACAGGCCTCACACACTGTTTTCACCCTCATGATGTTTGCTGTTTCTGAGATGTTATCTCATTTTACTGGAGATATAATCCTGGCATCACTTCCTCTCTCTGTACAAACGGTTCAAGTGTTTTGCAGGTGTGAGTTGTCTGACGTTACCTGTAGTTTGATATCGACTAGTTATACTATGTGCAGCCTATAATAAATACTAATGTACACACGTCTAACTTTATTGCATTGCATCAGATTAACACTAATTTTTTATTGCACATAGACTTTTTATTCTTTATTCAAAGTTTTTAGAATCTCGAGTTGCAGTGGTTGTTGTTTTTCTTACTATTTATGTGACCTTCATGCATCAACTGAAAATCATCAATAGAATCATTAAATTGGAAATTTTCCCATTGTGGAATGTCTTATCTTATCTTAGGAGGTAAACTTTATTATACATTTCCTCAATGACAACATGTCTGCACTTCCAAAAGTGTCGTCTCTTCAACCAATAAGTTCAACAGCAGGAAACTCTTTCTTCGCTCACGGTCCAGCATCAGGTCCTGACTGAGCTTCATGCAAATGGGACGAACTGCAGCTGGGCTCATTTACATCTTTCAGCCTTTGTATATTTCCCACAGAAGTGAAAAAGTGCAGTGGTGCACAGTTTGTGACAGGCTCAGTAAATATCAGCGTGTTTAACCATGTTCGCAGCTCTGAGGTGTTTACAGGTGCCAGCAGGCTAAGATTTGCTTATTAGTACTACAGAAAAGTTGTAGCTGAGGCTGATGGGAAATTTGGTCATTTACCAGCATAAACAGACTGTTTTCAGATGCTTGTGATGAATTTGGGAATAAACCATTTCTCCATTTATCACAAGGTTGGACTGACACATTACAACAAAACATCACATATATGTTATCAACTGTTATCAGAAGCCAACATGTGTAAAGTCTCTGCGTGATTATAGTTATTTTCAAATGTTTCTGACAAAGTTTTTCTGTAGAAAATGTGAGTGTTTGTGGTCCCTGTGGTTCTCCTCACAGAGATGGTTTCAAATCCTGCACATAGTGATTTGAAGATAGAACAATTTCTTATCTAAATGTACAAAAAAATGCATCAAAACCACTTTGTAGAATCATAAAATCTCCAGATTGCTGTTGTAACATATTTCTTGAAATAATGCTTTACATTATATGAAAATAATATCAGCTTTTATTACATTTGTGGTTTACAAGAAACTATTGGAACAAGTCATGCCAAGTCCGTGTGTTCAACATGGCGCGTATGGAAAACACATATGTGCAGTGTTGTCCCTCTGGAGCCTGCTTCTGTTCAGAGTGTGAGGGTCATGTGAAGAGCGAACAGAGATCTCAGCCTCTGATACACACACACACGGCCAGGACAACAGATAGAAAACACATGTGGGAGGAACCGAGAGCGTGTGATAGCAAAGGACAAAGTGTGGCTCGCGATCGAATACTTGCTTAAAGACAAAAAGAAAGAGTGAAAGCATGACGCCATGTTGGCCGTGATCTCATTCTTTGGCCTTTATGAGAGACAATAGATGGATTTTTCTACCAAGGGATGTCAATATCTTCAGATCACTGATAAAAGAAAAGTTATATGAATAAGAGATATATGTAACTGTCCCTGAGTCCATGTGTTAATCTCCTTCATACAACCATGTGTTCACAAAGTGTTGAACCTCTCTCCATCCTGAGTCTTTCCAGGATGAACCTTTCATACCCAATCATGATCCTATCACCTGTTACCAATGAACCTATTTACCTGTGGAAGGATCCAAACAGGTGTTTTCAATCAGGCCACAACTTTCACAGTCTTTAGTTGCTCCTGTCCCAACTTGTTTGAAACGTGTTGCTGGTGAGACTTTAGTGTCCAGCATTAAAATTCAGAGCAGTTTCACTGTGCATGCTGGTATTTTAAAGGCTTCTGTTTTGAGTTTTCATCATGTGGAGCAGTAAAAAAGAGGTAGGAGTGATGTCTGACACGACAGCGATGATATCCTGTAGTATTCAGTTGGCAGGTTTTACTGTGTATTTATCACCTTGTAAGTTTCTTCTGCTTCAGTTCACTACAGCTCAGAACAGAGTTGGTGTATGTGGAGGTGATGTATTAAGTTATCTCACAACTTTAGACACTATTTTCAGTTTCAGTATTTAAATGGTTTCTGAACTATGCAGGAACATATTTCATTATTGTTAGATCATATTTTTTCCATTGCCTAAAGGCTGTTTCAGATGCTTTTCCACTGAATACTTGTAATTTTGTGGCAGCTGCTGGCCCGAAAAGCATCGAGGTGGAAGTTTAAATTCAAAGATGCTTGTATTGAATGTCGGCCGTTGGCGGCGTCGGGCCAAAACCATCAGTATCTGTCTTCAAAATCCCACAAGAGATCTGCTGAGACAGAGAGAGTAACCGATCTGTGTCTCATTCCAGGTATTAGCCATGCCTGAGGCCAGAGGGAATCCTCAGCCAGCTGCTGCGGTTTTGGATCAGGCTATATCCTGGAATAGAATACAGTGATACTCGCTGTGACGAAGCCCAGACAGATTTACTTTGAGGGCAGAAAACTATTCTTGTCTTCAAACTACCCGCATCCAGCCACTGTTTCAACCGACATTTTTGTGATTTTATCCCCCGCAGGCGAAGGTTCACCGTCATGTGTTTGGTGGCTGCTGGTAATTTCCTCCGTTTTCTTACCCTGACCTGCAATCAGACGTCTTTTGTGCACTTTGTCTTCGTTGGAACCAAAGAAGGACAGACGGGAAAAAAACTGAGAAAAAGAGAGACAAATCAGAGGGAATCCTCAGCCAGCCACTGTGGTTTTTGGACCGGGCTATATCCTGGAATACAATACAGAAACATTAGCTGTGACAGAGCCCAGAGAGCCTCATATCGAGAGCTGGAAGCAGAACTTTTTGCCATCAGGCCAGAATAGTGTCTGCATCCCAACATGCAACAGCCACTTAGATTCTTGCAAAAGACGAGACCTTGGAAATAATCACTGGATAATTATTATTCAATTTTACAACTGCAACGTCCGTCGTTATGAAACAGCATAGGTGGCCTGATGTGTGCTTTTATTCCAGGTATTAAGCAGCATCAGACTCAGAGATCCAGTCAGGATCTTGACTCAGTTTATATCCTGGAACACAGACTGATAGAGCCTGAAGAGTTCAGAAACAGGAACATTTATCTGTGTGTCTCTGCAAAATATTTGTTGGAGAAGCCTTGTGATGTAGTGAACACAATGAGTGTTGAGGGATGATGAGTTCACAAAGGTTAAACGATAAATGGCTGCATTCATATCAAACCAAAGAGCTTCATAATTTACAGCTCAGTCACTCATCCTCACACTGATAGAAGCAAGTTATCGTGCAAGGTTGAACCATCTGGGGTTCAATGTCTTGTCTAAGTGCGACTGGAGGACACGACCATTGACTTCTGTCTCACAATGTCATGTCTTGCAAACCATTTTTCTTTTGCACAACAGTTTATAATTTAACAGACGACGTTAAACACAGCAAATGAGGCAGTTTCCTCCATTTCAAACTCACCAGCTCTCTGTTCCCTCGAAGGTCGACACTTTCATCAAGGTGTTCAGGACGTGAAAACCCGTCGTCCTGATGGGCAAGAGAGCTGGTCCTCAAGTAATCTTGGAAATATCCAAATTAAAGTATAACATTAATATTAATTAGCTTCAATTCAGGAACAGTTGAGAAAGTGGAAATCCTGTGGGGCTGAAAACCTTCAAAAGAAAGATTACAGATTACATCTACATTAAAGTACAAACTTAAGCGTGAAGCACAAAATCATCAAATAATTGAATTGGTTTTTAGGAGCCAGTAAAGCAACTCACTACTTTCAGTTTAGTAGAAATAATGTGTGAGATTCTTTGTGCCGCCGTCCAACACGATGATGGATTCGTGCGGCGGCTGATGGTAATTCCACATCTCCCTCAGGTCGGCGCTCGGCTGAAGAACGTCAGAACAAAGTGTCTGCGAGTTACAGATGTGTGTTTAATTCCAGGTATTAGTCCGAGCTGACACTTGAGGGATCAGCCGCTGCGGTTTTGGATCGGGTTAAATCCCGGAACACAATACATCAATATTAGCCGTGACACGGGCCCAAAAGGCTGCATGGTTGAAACGCAAGATAATTCGATTTGACCACTGGCTCGAAGAGAGAGAGAGAGCTCAGAGCTTTGTGATTCACAGAATGAATAAAAGACAAGAGAAAACTGTTTGTCTCTTTCATTCCTGATCCATTCACTGGTCTAACTTGCTCAGATTCTGAATCTCTTATCATCATACGTGTTTCATCATCCATCATATTTAATCCTTCAGTCCCTCCGTCGTGTTTGTCGTCCTTTCTTTCTTCTGCTGTTGTTTTTGTCTCCTTTTCCACTTTTCATATTTCCCTGTTTCACACAGCGTCCCAACTTTTTTGGAATCAAGGTTTTATGTCGTTATTGTGTATTTCCTGAGGCGGCTGATGTCGTTTTCTCGGAGGACAACCTGCTGGATACGTTCACCCTGTTGTTGTGTTTCCTGATGCATGAGCTGTATTGTCACCGCAGGACGAACACGACGACGTTAACACACGCCCGTTAATGAAAAGTGCGAGCGTGTATGTGTGTGTGTGTGCAGAGAAGTTCCTTTTCCTATAGGATGACATCAGCGTGTTTTGGACGCTGTTGTGTCGTTGCTAAGGTCGTCAGCTTCGTCCGTGAGTGTGTGTGAAAGAGACACAGGGATAAATCGAGCTGCATCAGGAGTTTGTTACATTGTGCAAACGCATTAGTGCTTATGTGTTTTTCTGTGTGTGCGAAGACGCTGAAAACATGGAGCGATGTTTAACTGAGGGGAAACACAGGTTGAAAAGAGAGAGGAGCTCTTTAAAGGAAGAGTTTTGGGAAATTTCACAACATTTATGAAAGAAAAACAAACAAGATGTTAATTACTGAGTGTTTAAGTTTAAAGGTGGATTTTTCACCTTCTGTTATTGACACAATCCATGTTTCTGTCCATGTTCACTTGCTCTAAACAGCCTCACTGACTCTTCCTGTGTGTGTTTTATGTGACATCTCCAGCTTTTCTCTTTGCATTTACGTTTTATTCCGTATAGTTGTAAATTTGCTTCTGTTCAGCCCTGCTTGCGTCTGTTTGTAGACCTTAGTTCACGATCGAGAAACCTTTAAAATTCACTTGTTCACTTTAACGTCAGGCCATTTTGAGGTCAACTATTCAACGGGTCTGAAAAGCTAAAGCAATTGACTCCTGTCTGTTGCTCTTTGGTTTTGTGGATTATCTCTATATGTTTCATGATGTTTATGTCGGCTGCTGCAGTTAAATAATAGACTTTTCATGTCAGTTTTCATGGAGTATCCGTGTGTGTGTGTGTGAGTGTGTGTACGGGATGTGGTTTGTCTTTGCTAAATGTCGTAGTTGAGTGTCAGTGTGATAAAACATCTCTTAGCGCCGCGATGAGACTTATAACACATGGTCAACATCACTAATCCATCTCACACACACAAACACACTCTCGGCCTCAGTTTGTCATATTTTTCACACATACTTACACACATTTTACACACAGAACACGCTGGAGCACTTAATCACACGACGGCACAAATGTATTCGCACGTAGGCCTGAACTCGGGCTTGTGCGCACACACACACACACACACACACATCTGCCCCGTTTGTCGCTTCGATGCAGATTGCATTATGCAGAATGCACACACACATTTAAACACTTACATGTGCACACCCACTTGCAGACCACAGAATGATAATTTGAAAAATACAAAACCAGAAAAATCTCTGCAAGGGATTGATTTTTTTTTTCTATCTTTAATCCTCTTTCTTTCATTTTTCTTTTCGTTGCCGTTTTCTCAGCAGTCGTAATTAAAAACACCTGGATCGACTTCTCTCTCTCCTCTGTCCTCTCTTTCTCCCATATCGTCCCCTTCTTCTAAATCCTCGAAACAAGGCCTCGGTCCCAACGCGTCCTGCAGCATCGAAAGCTCCCAACTTTATGAAATCATAAGAATAAACACAGAGACTATTGATTAACTGATGAATTAATCCTGTGAGATGCTGCAGATGTTACCAGCTGTGTGTATCCTTGAACCCAATGTGCAGCTGAAACTCACCTCAAACCACAAGGCAAGACATTAATTTGACTTGAATTTCAAAAAGTGCATCCTGTTTAGTTTTATTTTGAGTCTTGATTGTCGCGTTGCTGCAAACAAAACACATGAAAAACAGGTTCTGACATTAAACAGGTCACATGTGAAAATAGTTCTTTCCTTGATTATTTATTTGTTCCTTTTAATTCAGCCCAGTGTCCCAACGAGTCATGTTCACATCAGACGATTCCAGACCTCATGATTTATGTGCAATGTCTTTAACAGTATGTTCTATATATATGTGTCAGGGTGGATGGTCGGGGTTGTGGGTGGGTGTAGCACATCTGACTTTCAGTGACTGTAATTTGGTCCTATCACTGATAGGAAACCCAAACTTTACATTAGCTGTATTTTCTAAACCTAAGCCACAATCTTTCCCTAAACTCAACCATACTATAGTTCTCATTTTAATATATTGTCCAATATTGACGTTCATGTCTGGTGATAAAGTTGTTTGACTGTTAGAGTTTAGAGCAGCGTGATGATGTGAAGATTTGTGGCTCTGTTTTTGAGACCGTCACCGACTTCATGAGTGAAAATTACCCACAATTGAAAAGTGGAACTAAAGTTTAGTCAAAGTCAGATTCAAGTCAAAGGGCTCAAGAAATTCATTTTCGGCTTTACAGTTCAAACTGGGTCACTTGCTTCACACGGTGGATCGAACTAAACTCCCTGAAGAGTTTGAGAGATTTACGCACAGACACAAAAAAAAGCTGATGCAGGATATTCTTTGTTCCACAACTGCAAGAATAAACTTCACAGAGTTCGAATCTAAATTTGCATGTTGTTCACATGCACTGACTCATATCTGGCAAACTGTTATATAACTTTGCATTGTGTTATTTAGCATCTGGTAACCTTTGGCTGTCCTTCTGAGTCAAGCAGGGAATCCAAGTCACCGGAGGCGAAGATGGAAAGTGTGTTTTATATCACAAATGCAACAGGAACACCCTTGTTTACTTCTGAGCTCCCATTAAAAGTCGACCTTTTAGGTGCGTGACAAAAAGGTTTTCTCAGGACGGCCGAGCGCACGAGCACCAAGCGTCCAGCGATTGTTTTCACAATGTGTCAGATGCTCCCATTCTCGGCATGCGTTTTCCAGACAGTGACAAATGAGCTTCTGATTGAATTCATCAACAACATGGCATCTGGATGAAAGATGATGAGACGGAGGGAAGGAGACAGAGAAGGAGAGAGGCAGCGTGAAGAGGAGGGGGGGGTCTCTGAAGGATTGGGATGTTAAACGAGTAAAGGTGGATTCAGACAAGAGCATAAAAAATGACAAAGAAGAGAGAAAGTTCTTCATTCCTTAAAGACGTCAGTTTACAATCCCAGAATTAATTACTTATTTATTTATTAACCGTCGAATCGACGATGGCGCGATCAAACTTTCGACTGACCTCCGTGTGACTCGCCTCCATTTCTGCGTGTTTTTTTGCAGCTTTTAGTCTCCAAGTGTTTGCGAGGAAATGAAAGCTCCTGTTTTCACTGCACCATGTCGCAACTGTTTTGCAACTGACTTTAGGGTTCGGTTGAGGAAAAGATGACCTCATGGATCGAACATGCGTCCAGTAGTTGAGCGTGTTGTGCCTCTCGACATGATTTAAAGTCAGTCAATTCGGAGTTCAAAGTGGTTTTGTTTGCTTAATTGCATAAAATGAGATGAGCTTTTGATGCCCTGGGGACTTTGGGCCAAATAATGCAGATGGAGTTCAAAGAGACGAGAGTGCGTAAAAAAGTAAATGATGAGGAATATAAATTAAAAGTTCATTAACTAACAGGGAGGCCGAGGTTTCATTTACTGTACAGTTCACTGCTGCGGGTTTTTCTGTACTGATGAAAGATGGAGCTTCATTTGCTTCCATGTTCACTCTCAACAACCAACTGTGCTGATATCAATACTTGTGCATATTCATTTTTATTGATGATTATTTTTCAAGTCGATTGCTGCTTCTTTCTGGTTCACGCGTCCTTGTTTAGCTTGTAAAACCACATTCTGAAACTTCATGAGCTGCTGGAGAATCACATCAACAGAGATGATCAGAATCAGGTTCAACTACTCTCCATTTTTGTGTCTCTGACAAAGCACAGCCATTTGCTACCAAAGCATGTTTGCTGGATTAGTTGTCTGATGAGTCATGAAACTAGGATGAGTCTCTCATCATGGAGCTCTTACTCACTTAATGTATGACTGATTTGGTTTTTATTACCTGGTGTTTTGCCATTTCTACACGATTTGGTGGATGATATTTTCAGATGCTTATTGAGCAGACTCACGAGTGCCACATTCTTGTTCCTGCTTCTGTTTCCAGGTTGTATGATGATGTGAAAAAATGTGGAAAAATTAGGTGATGACGTGACCGTGGAGGCCAACAAATGTGAGGGTATGCACAGTATGTGTCTGTGTGAGGGCGTGTTACTCCGGAGATTAGGAGAGGACGTGAGAAAAAATATCAACCATTAAAAAGAACTGAACTTTTTGGGTCGAATTTGCTGCAGATATTTTGTATAGCATGTGCGATTCTCAGAAAAATAAGATAAACATTACATCAGGGTGAAAAGAAGGTGCTTTGGACTTTGGAACATTTTGGAGTTGTCATCATTGTCATCATTGAAAAGTCAAAAGCGACACAGATGGAAAATCACAGCTTAAAGTTACTGATAATTTCCACAATCAAGCAAACAGAAGCACAAAATTTTCAACTGGAGGGATGTCACACTCAAAGCATGATGGGATTTATCGTGTGAGGCACCTGTTGATGTCGTGTAGTCCATCATTTACACGCCTTCATTTTCAAAGCTGCTTATAATTTGTGGTACCGAGGTTTTAAACCATGCATGAGTGTGTTTGTGTGTGTGTGTGTGTGTGTGTGTGTCATCAGGATCAAATGAAGGTGATAGAAATCAAGACAAACTGTGTCTTTCTCAAATCGATCCCAAGCTTCCAAACCGCTTTGCTCTCACTCGACATGGTGGGCGTTCGCTGAGCTGTGGGCATGGCCGATGGGAAGAGTGAAAACAGTCATCAATCAAAAACACGTATCACTTTACTGCGAACACAAACCTGATGATTCGGACGCAGCCAGACTCTTTTGGCAGGTTTCATGGACGAGCATGGGTGGGTGCAGCGGTGGAGACGGGCGTCACCACCCGGGTGGGATCGTTGCCTGAGGAAAACACGCCTGGCAGGTAGGGCGTCGTCCACTCGCTCCAACATTCAATGTCGGGATGGATGATGGGCGAATGTGATGGAGCAGATTGAACAGTGGTTAATAGCTTCATTAGTTTCACTCTTATTCCTGCATTGTCTTGTTATATTAAGGCAAGTTTATCTAAACATTGTGGTAAAATTTGAGTAATTTAAGAAGCCGCAAATATCGTGGTTGTTGAACTTGACAGCGAATAAGTGAATAAGAATAGTTAGTAATCTGTTGGACTTTAAATCAGACTTCTCTTTTCAACAGAAGCTGAAAGTTTTCATTGCACGCAGCCGTTTGCTTCACAGAACGTAGACAAATCTGAGCTGGCGAGGCCTCCGGTCGCTAAACTGACAACACCCTCCGTCACAGAAGTCGGCCATAAATGTGTGGTCAGACATCTGTTGGCTCCTGCAACAATGAGCTATATATTAGCGTTTAATGCATGGGCTGAGGAAGCTGCAGGGTTTGTGGGAAATGTGGTCAAATCGGTGCATCGGTGCATGAAATTAAATGGAAGACGACCAATAGAAACACAGAGAATTGAACGCGCCCATGTTTCGCTCTTCTCTAAATTGCAGCTCGGATTCGCACTTGACTCGTGGAGCTTTCTCTCTGTCGCACACATGCTCCCAGATGGCTGGGTCTGCAGAGCACAGTGGAAGCATTGTTGCTCTAAATGAATTTATCATCTTGTTTGGCTTTAAAGCTGTTAGCCAGCAGGAGAAAGTCTGTTTCCTTCTGATACGCCGCTGCCTCGAAATGTAAGCATATACAGTGTGTGTGTGTGTGTGTGTGTGTGTGTGTGTGTGACCTGTTCTCTGTCTAACGTGAACCAAGCATAAATATGTCTACTTTCTCTTTTCTGTTTCCATCACCTGCTTGACACAAATAAATAGGCCCTCGTGAGTTATTTCAAAATAAAAGCCCGTCTCGTTGAAAATGGAAACTGTGCAGAAAGTTCCCGCTTTCATCTGAACATGAAAGCGAAGAACTGTGGGTTTTACACTTGAGGGAGGTTGTAGCAGACATATTTTACAGATCTCTCGGACTTTTCCAAAGCCACATTTGATTTGTCTTGCAGTTGAGCATTTGTTGGGTCGATCATGCGAAGACCACAAATGGTTTTCTATCTATATTAAGGGTGTAATTTCTTCTCCGTTCTCCACTCCAGCTCCGACTGAGATGTCCATCGTGTCCATCCCTGTTAAGACTCTTCATCACCAGGCGTGTGTTTGTTTAGGAGAGCACAGCGACCATTTGACTTACTTCAACATGTTTGCATTTGATTAATAGAACCGTCTGTCCTCTAATTTAATCTTCTTCAAAACGTTTTTCCATATAAATCAGGCAAGAAATCGTTCGCATCAGTGAAAACACAAAGCACAAAACTAGTTTTTCTAATTGAGGCACTGAAATCTTCATGGAAATGTTTTCATGGAAGCTTATTCTCCATCTTTTAAGTAATCACTTTTCCATGTTTTCTGATTTTTCTGTGACTGTTTCCTTTATTCTCTCACCAAACGTTTCATCTTTGATCATCCACTCGTGGCACCACTTCACTTAATTTTTTGCTCATCTCTTCCTCTTTCCGCTTATTAACTTTTTTTTTCTCTCAGAATTAAAGCCGGTCACACCTCAAACTGGAGCAGTGAAAGTCATCTGCTCGTCCTCACAGAGGTTTGGTGACGTAGGTCGTCGCAAGAAAGATCACAAACTTTCAATCAGTCTCATGACTATGTGCAAATCATCCTCTTTTTTGTGAAGCAACTCCAACAGAGGAGGTTCATTAAAAGTCGATGGTGCATCACGGCCGATTAGGAACAATGGTGTCGTCCATTTTGAACTCTGCGACTCTCTGTTCCCTCAAAAATCACTTCTTGCTATTGGCTTAAATTTCATGTCAAAGCAAAAATAAAATCGATGCAAGCAATGCAAGAGAATTCACTGATTGATTCTGTTGACAACAAATGTTTTATTGTGAAATTTTAACTATTTTAAACACATAATTCTCCTTTTTTAAATTTATGTTCTTTTTGTCTGTTTTCACGTCCTCTCACGCTGTCAAATGTCTCATTCTCTTCCTCCATCGGCCACTTTACTTCACTTCTTTAGACTAATTCTACTTTATATTTTTCACTTCCTTCTTTTCCGTCGACATTTATAAAAGGCTCCATTGTGAATGCACGCTGACATTTTAACTGTATCAGTTATGTTAATTTGCTTTTGGACACAAACTGAATGTCCACCCGCGCTCGAGCCCGACCAGCGAGAGGCTTCCAGCAGTGTGTGTGTGTGTGTGTCGATGTGCAAATACACACGTGCATGTGTTTATGTGTCTGTGTACATGTGTGTATTCATGCATGTGTGTTTTTCAGGGTAGTTAGGATAATTGGGAATGGGCTCAGGATGCCAGTCTAGGAAAATAGCCGGGAACGTCTCGGCTCCTGTGTGTGTGTGTGTGTGTGTGTGAGGGTTGGTTTTCCGGACTGGAAGCTGTCAGGTGGAGAGGATTGAATATCGGAATGCTGATTGGAGGTTTGTGTGTGTGTGTGTGTGTGTGTGTGTGTGTGTGTGAGACAGAGGATAATTAGCTTAATGGTCAAATGGCTCGGCTAAATCCTGTTAGTATGCCTGTGAAAATAGCAAAATTGAAGGCTCACGAACACACACTGATACAAGCTGGGATACGGTCGAGCGTCTAAATACCAGCATACTGTTTCCATTGAAAAAAAAAAAAAAAGAAAACACATAATGAGAACGAAGCCGGTGGCGTCAACATTCCCAGCGAACATTCAGATTTCATCATAATCACCATCATCCTCAACCATCTTCTCATTTATTGTCCTTGAGTTACCCGTCTCTCCGCTCAGCCGGCTCCTCCTGTCTCTCCTGTTTCACTGGATTTGCAGTTTGTTTGGAGATAGTGCAACTGCAATGTATTTATCATATTTATCATTTGCTCTAATAAAATGTGAAAACATAGTGTGTTGTGCACCCGGAGGAAAAGCTCTGCAAAATCCACAGTAAAATTCACTGAAGGATTTTAAATACTATCTTGAACTTTTTTACTTTCGACGCAATTTGGAGGCAAAAATCTGTTTGTTAGATGTTGAACGATTTCACTGGATAAGTGAGAATTGCCGGTGGCACTCGATGAAAACCAAACAGTTGTGAGAAAAGTAAAAGGTCACAGTCAGTCATCGATTTGATGATTTGCAGATCAAAAGATTAGAGAGAAGATTTCAAACATCTAGGTTTCATATCAGCAGATCATGACTGTGTGTTAAGATACTGTCTCTAAAATCCTGTTGAAACAACGGTGATAGTTCACAGTCAAAGTCAAAATAGCTTTGAGCCTAGTTATAACCTCAATACTCTACAATGTTCTTTGACGAGGCGATCTCTCAGTTTTTGAGCATTTCACTCGTGAAACATCGACATTTAAACTGTGTTTGATTTCTTATTATTTGAGAAATGTTTGTCAAACTATAAACTGTAATCTGATCACGCTGCACTTGGCTGTCCGCGTGTCTGTTCATCTTTCCTCTTATTCATTGTTTTTTCTTATTGCCTCCCTCTGTTTTGTTTAAATTCATTATGGGCCTCCGTTCTAACAAATGTGTCATCGGCCTCCTTATACATTTAACACACTTCCCCGGAGTCTCACGCACACGGAGCTGATCTGAACACCACTTCTCTTCTCTCGCTCAGCTTGTAATAATTAGTGTAAATTGGAAACTTGCGTCGTCAGGGTTTGTTGTATCTCGCAGCTTCCAACTTTCAGGTCATACCCTCGGTGACACTTTCATTTTCCCCGTCTCTGTCATTTTATTCTTCTGTCATTTAATTAACTTTCATTTCCAGTGGGCTTTATTGGCACGAAGAACAATGGTACCCACAGCAAATTCTGCTCCGTCTACAAATTGTAAACAGATTCGGCTTGAAGCCGTGACAAAGCAGTGATTCAGTAATGTCACATTCAGGGATCATCGAAGCAACAGATGCAGCTTTAATTTCACCTCCAGCTGTCTATCTATCTCAGATTTTCAGAATAAAAGCAAAAGTGGAAATTAAAGGTGTTTTAATTAATGCATTTGATTATTGCATCAGTGGATTGTCACCTTATAAAACATGCAGTGGAAGCAGCATGTTCAAAACCTCTGGAAGATGAACAAGCATTTTACAAACCCCAAAACATCCAAAACCAAGACTACATAATTATTCCTTCACTTGTCTTCCCACTGCTATTTTCTGCATAATTTCTCTTATCTTCAAACAGCCTTGAAAACATTTCAGTGTCATGCGACGCTTGAGCACAAATCTTCTTGAGGTCGACCTTCATCTGTTTGTGGAGTATGCATCCAAAAATCCATGGACACAGGTCTGTAAATTACTGTGCCGTTATGTGGAGTGAAGAGTCAGCTCACATTGATCGGACCTGCGAAAACGGTTGTCGGATATCAGAGGCGTTTAAGGGCATCTCCAGCTTCCACAGTTCCACATTAAGTCACATCACTCACAGGGATGCGGTTCAAAGGAAGCTGGAAATGAGCCACTGGATCTGGTCGGTGAAAAGTTGGCGCCTGTTGAAAGCACCTCATCTGCACCTCAAGAGTGACGGATCACGCCGGCGTTTTTGTCTGTGGAACGCTTGAGCTCACCTCTGGAGGAACGCTCGGCCGAAAAGCAACACCTGGAGCTGGTTTCACGAAGAAACTAACACACAGTCAGTTGCACAAAGATCTTAAATCTGCATGAAATCATGTTCCTTACAATAGATGGGACAGTAAACTGGAGTGGTGTGAAAACAAATGCTTGTAGTGCTGAACTCACTCATCAGGGCTTTGAGCTGTTTCCATTAACGCTAATTGTTGCCACAGAAAATTTATCGTGACCACTTTTATTGTTTGAAGATGCATCTGTGCTGATCAGCGTCTTCATGATTCTGCGGTCGCTGCAACGACTCCGATTTGGCCCGAAATCCAGCTGCGCACATCAGAGGTCACGTCCAATCGAGTGTGTAGAAACGCTGCCTTCCTCCCTCTTCTTCTTCTTCTTCTTCTTCATTCCATCTTTGATTGCATGGCTGATTATTGTGGAAAACTCGGAGAGGTCACACACACGAGTCTCTGGGGACGGGACCACAGTCTTGTTTGTCTCTGCGCAGGGACGAGGGAGCCGAACTGGAACGTACATTGTTTTCAAACCAGGCGCTCTCCGCAAATATCTCCCCCTCAGAGCTTGATGGGAGGGAAAGGATGTATTTTCGGGGTGATTTGTGTGTGTGTGTGTGTGTGTGTGTGTGTGTGTGTGTGTGTTGAGGTCGGGGGGGAGCAGTAGGAGGATGGCTTGGTTTTGGTCATGTTGTGTGTTTGCCAACAGCAGAAACCAAAGCACAGCTGAGCCTGGGATCCCTCATTATGGTCTCTTCTTTCTTTTCACTTTCTCTATCTGTTAACCCCTCTCTCTTTCAGACCTCCTCCTTTCTCTTTCTGTCTTTCATAACTCTCTTCCTCTTTTCATCTTTATAATCACTAGATGTTCATGCAGTCAGGAAACTCAGGGTCACTGGGAGAGATCAGACCGTGGCCGAGGCCAAAGAACATTGAAAGAGTTGGTGACAAAGTGACATTTGTGTGACACAGCTATAATATTATACTTCCTCCATTTTGGACTCGTTGGGTCTCTTGGTTCCCCGAAAGGTCGACGCTGTCAGGATGGCTAATGGTGCAAATTGACATGTGAAAGTTGTCCAGTGTCGAATTCCGGTAAATTCATTTTGCATCTGTGAGAGACGTTTGAAATGATTCGATCGGAATGAACTGATTTCAGTCCAGAATTTCACAGTTATAAATTCTGGTTTGACCAAACCCAAAAGTCAGGAAGTGAATGAGACATGAATGACAGTAACTTAGTTAGTTCAAACCTGCCTTTACATGCAGCTGCTCAGGGATTGTGTTTCTTGTCTTTTCCTCTCTTTACTCTCTCTTGTCATTATTTTTTTTTTCGTTCTACATTTATCTTTTTTTACGTCTGAACACCTGTTTAGTGTTTAACTCATTCTTTCTCGTCCCTCGTATTTCTTCTTGTCCTCTCATCTGTCTTATCAGAAAACTATTTTCTCTCTCTCTTTTCCATTTTGTCTGATATTTTCTCACCGTCTTTCTCATTCTTTTGGTTCTTGTTCCCACTTTCTGACCTCGCTGTCTCTCTCTTCCACAGTGAGTCATTACCTGGACTAAATGACCAATCACAGAGCAGCTTCTTACCCTTCATATCTGGTCTGCCTGCAAAAAGAGTGATGACTTTTGGGAGGACACACTCCCTGATGGATGTGTGTGTATTTAGTTTCCGTGTATATGTGTGTTTTACTTTTGTCCTAATTCGCTCACATATACAGCGTGAGTATCTGTTTGTGTCTGCAGGCACATATGATATAAAGATGAAAATTTCATTGTGTCCTCTCCTCTGATTTTCCATCTATTTACATATATGTGTGCTCGTCACTCGCCAGCTTTCCAGCGTCTTAAGCCCCCTCCAGTCTCTCGTGGCATCAGATGAACTTCAGCAGAGGTCTGGGACTCAAACCAACATCCCAGTTCCTACATTAAAGAGCATCATACCCGCTCCTGCTCGCCAGCCAACATTATGACAACAACGATATTTTACCCCGTCGCTTTCTTCTCTGGCAACACGCGGAGAAGATCTGGGATTCTGGGATTTTTAAGGGGGAATCTTCTGGGAGTCGGTGACAGTAGGAATCAGAATCCATGAGATTTAAAAGTTTGGCAGAGGTTTGCTGTAGTTGTTACGTGGCATTTTGAACAGATTACTGCGGCGAATCTGGATACACTCTCTATTTTTCCCCCTTTATTTTCCCTTTTGTGTGTTTTATCTATTATTTATTTACTTACTTGCAACAGTAAATGCTGACGCTGCATTTGTTCATCCTCTGTGGTTGCTGTGCACAGGCAGTTTTCTACATCACTTCTTGAACAGTTTAAGAAGCGATTGTTGCTGTGGCCATAAAATGAACCGTTGATCAAGAAACCCTTGAATAAGAACTTGATTTTTTTGCAAAGACTTTAATGAGATCAATAAATCAATCAATAAATAGTTAGTTAGATCCGATAGATTGGCACAGTCCCTGCACCCGGCAAAGAAATAGTCCAGCACAAAACCTCCCATTAAACCACAACATGTCAGTTTTCACATTGTTTTTTATGCATTAAATAGAAGAAAATGGTGCTTTAGTCTAGACTTCCATCATATTACTGTATCAGTTAATGGCAGTACAACAACATTAGCTAACTACTTCCTCCTCATTACCGAGGCTTCGATTCAAACTGTCTTTCCACTCAGTTTGTGTTGGCGCAGACGCTGCGAACAGCACAGATGCGGCGAAATAAATTATGAACGTGTCACCAGCTGACAAGCTTTCAGCACTTGGCAGCATTAAGATCTTTGACTGCTTGAAATCTGTATTGATGAGAATCACCGGCTTCATGCATCAACCGGCCCAAGCTGAATTAGAAAAATGTACTTGGCTGCGGGAGATGTACCTGGCCGAGCCGCCTGGATGTGAGCGCTGTGTGGGAAACGACGGTTTGGTAAATGACTCTTCAAGTGTCGGCACATGACAAACTCAGAAGGCTGGGATTCGTTTTGTTACACGGTCATGTTTAGTTGAGGGAATATTTTCTGGCTCATCATTTATTGGGAGGCAACAGATTTTTATTTTTTTTAATCCAGTATTTCCAGCAAAAAGAGTTTTAACTGTGACAACTGTGATGTGAAATACTTTTCTGAATTAATCTCATATCCAAAAACAGGAAGCATCCTTCAAGCCCTGGTCGTTTGCCTAAAACTCGCGACTGTATACTTGTGTTTACCTGACAACCGCCCTCTTGTGGTCATGTGAGTAATGACCTCATTGACTTTAAGGCCCGGGAAGGTTTCTTAGCGCCACTCGTAATCCCAAAGCAACCACACCCATGTGTGATGGTGCTGGCAATGTGATTTTTTATAATGTTGCGTAATTTGGAAATCTAATGAAATAAGTTTTACAGATGTAGAGCGCTGATAGATTTTAATGTATTACCTGGGAAACAGCTGCTATTAGTTTCCCATTTCCTCCACATCCCATTAACATTATGTTCATTTAATCATGATTATTTCCTAACCTTCACAAAGTACAGTCATTTTTAGCCAAGCTAGCAGAGTCGCCCTGAAAGTCGGTCGTTTCACCATTTTTGTCCAGACTCAGATTTTTAAAGAAATATCTCAACAACTGTTGATGGATTGATAGATACATTTTGTACAGACATGTGTGGTTCCCAAAGGATGACTTCTAATGACTTTGGTGATTTCCTGACATTTCCTGTAGCGCCACCAGCAGGTAAAAATATCACTTACACAAACACATGCAAAACTAATGACATGTAGCCTGAGTTGTACTTTGTGTTAGAGGTTTACCAACAGAACTAACACACTAAACCAGTCGTGGAGACGACGCAGAGGCGCAAGACTCTTTGGGCATTTTCAAACTTGCAGTTCCAACTTGATGCACCTTAGTTTGGTTTCTTTTCATGCACAAGACAAACAAACCAAAGAGCATCATGTTAGATGTGTCTAAGATCAGAAGACAAATGTCCTGAAGAAGGTCCTGTCTGCTCAAATATCAAGAGGGCAACATACTTAGTCTAGTCCAGGTCAGACCTTGATTCATTCTCTTGTTTTCTGCTAGCAAATGTTGACTTCACTCATCTGCATCCCAGCATGCAAAGCACACCAGGCGGCTCAAACCTGCACCTGTGCAGTCAGATCGAGTTCAGATCACATTCCAACACAAACTCCTGCTGGAGAATTTGTTCCTCTGAAAGGTCTTGATGTTGTTTTGGCCCACGGCTGAGGACAGCTGCTGTGTTCAGGTCCACCAGAGTCTTGTTGTTACTCACACTGCGATGCTACTTTAACCGAAGTAGTTTTCATGTTTCTGAGCTTCGACCTGAGCTTCCTTTGGTTGGCTCGGTATCTCTGATGTCCGTCCTCTCCTTCCACAGAGACGCCCGAGTCAGGTGGATCAGAGCCCGAGACGTTCCCCTGCCTTGTGCCCAGAGCATGCTGGGATACGCCCCAGCTGCCCACCAGCCCTTCAAAGCACATGAAGTATGGGAAATGAACTCTTCACTTCTCTCTGTGTTTGTTTCTTTGTTTTTTTGTCTTTCTTTTTTGCTAATGAACAACAGCGCTGCTCTTCTCCTCCGCTCGACATCTGTCTTTCTCCCCCTCCCGGTTCTCTATCTCTTTTTCCTCCCTCCCTCCTCCGTGTCTTATTCTCTTTTCCATAATAATTAGCTCCCCTCCAGCCCGACTTCAAACCCTGTGGTCGGAAATCTGCATTCCGAGGATGGAGAGAGGCCGAGGAAGACGAGGGGAGACGGAGAGAGAAAGAGGGAGTTGGACAGGGAGGGAGGGCGGACGGCTGAAAGAAGCCATTGTTCCTTCATAAAAACAGATAAGGGCCCAAGAACTGGAGGGCAAGTAGTCAAAATAGTGTGTGTGTGTGTGTGTGATGGCACTGATAAAATGGAGTTTTCCCCAACAATTTAGATGTTAATGGGCTGATAGGGAGGTTAGTCTCTGGAGCCAAGACACAAATCTGATGCACACCTCCTCCGACTTCCCGTATCTTCCTCTCCTCTCTTGTTTTTCCTCTCTCATCTTCTTCGTTCCTGCTTTGTTATTTCCATCTTTCTTTCCATTTTCTTTCTTTCTTTCCTGTCATCTTTCTGTTCTTTACCTTTCTTTTCCCATTTTCTCTCCTGAGACAAAAGCTATCATACTATCTGTTTTTCCTTCTCCATCCTTCCTCCTCTTCCTCTTTTCCTTTTCCTTCGCTCACCTCGAATATGTACCCTCACTTCACCTCTTTCCTCCTCCCTCTCTTTCATCTTCTCATCCTCCTCCTCTGTCTTTCTCTTCATCGTCCTTCTGTTTTCTTTCTCCTTCACTTTCCCCCTCAGCCCTTCATCTCAATTCCTTCTTGAATTCATCACGATTGTTTCAACAATAGTTTCCCGGACTTGAATGTTTCTCTCTTTTTCCGCTCCTTTGATTCCCAATGATTGATCGAACTTACCAACTGGAAGAATATGAGAGATCCATTACAGTGAAGTGAAACATGTATTCATGTAGAATGTGTTTTATTTTTCAGCTAAAATATCAACCAATCGCTCTTATTGGTCAGCGCTGACCTCATCTCCCTGGTGACATGTGACTAGGTTCAGCTTCCCTTATCAATCAGCTCTATTGATTACGGATTCATCTGACTCCCCTCTCACGGTTTGAGGTTACAGATTATGAGAAAAAGCATGAGGAGATCGTGTTTCTTCTTACGGGCATGTCGAGGTGTCGTCATTGATCCTTGGCACAAAGGACACAAATATCTGCACTGGCACAACGTTATCTGTAAATAAAGAATATGCAACGACGACGTTTGCAAAAACTGGACACACATACAGACCTGATCGCTGATCAATAGAGTGATGTCATGGACTGTCTGAACCTGATACAAACCTCATTTCCATGTTCATCAATAATTCATAAAGACAACACACATCCTCCTCCTCCTTCTTCTTATAACTGCATCTGTTTTCCCAAAATTTTGTCGTCTTCTACTTTCAGATTAATGTGAAAACTTACCACCTTTGATAGTCATCTTTTAATTTCATAAAAATATTCACATCTTATTTCTCTCCACAAAATTTTTATTCAATGATACACGTGAATCCACATTTGCCAAATTCTGTTACATCTATATTTATATATATTATTATATTTATCTATATTATTTTTTTTTCTTCCCTGTAAACTCACATGACGTTCTGGGAATTAGGTGGCGCTGATTGTTTTCATGTCATGTGTGAATGCTTTTTTGATATTTTCTTGTTGTTCATAAAGGTTAGTGACGACTGTTCTGAGCCGTGTGGTTGTGATGGTTTGAGGCTACATGTCAGACTCCCAGAAACAGACTGTAGCATGTATGAGTCTCCGTCTTTGAACTCGGTTTGACTCGTTCACCTGCTGAACTTCAGATGCATCATCACAAGTTCACCTGAAGTTCACCTGAAGTTCATGACACCCCCCCTCACACACACACACACACACCTGTGATAATCCCTTCAGTTTATCTGTGATTTCATCTCATCGTCACCTACGCCTCCAGCCACTTCTTCTTCTTTCACTTTGTTCACCTCGTTCGTCTCTAACGTGGCCTCCTCTCTCTCTCTCTCTCTCTCTCTCTGTCTCTCTGTCTTTTAGTTTTGTTTTTCTTTCCTCTGTCAGTCATCTTGTGCAACAGTTTCTTCCTTGTCTCTCTTCCAATTCTCAATGAGTCACACCTTTTCTCTCACTTTCTTTTCCCGTCTTTCTCTGTTGGAAAAGGAGGATTGAATAAACAACAAAGTTCTAGCCGCTTGTGACCACGTTCAAAGCGAAACTAACTTGATGATGTGTGTTTGAATATGAACAGCGAGGACTTCTCGGGGTCATTGGTAGGATGTCCTGTCGTCCTCAGCAGAATGACACACATTTAAATTTCTCTATCCTGAAAGAATAAAAGCAATGGATGTTTTTGATGATCTTTTCCTGAAGCACCATCATATGATCAAAATTAAAATATGTTCTTTGATTCAAAACTGGCCTCAGCTGTACTATGTGCTTATTAGCAATATGAGCTAACAAGCTAAACCAGGATGTAACAGAAGTAAACACTGATGAAAACATGATGATGATGTTAAACCAGTGTAATATTCACAGAAATGACAAACAATACTAAACATTTTATGAATTCTTAAAATGAAAAAACGACTCATGTCACATTTTTTTCTCATCGAACACTAGATATGATATAAAATCTGTAAAATCTATAAAAAACTTTTACCGTGACGGCTTTCATCATGAACAATGAGATTAAAAAAATTGATCAAAATTTCTTCACGTGTTTTCATTTCACCATCATTAATCACATCAAGCTAAATGCTACAGTTATTTGCCTGAATGTTGTAAATCCTCACTTGTAGATTACAGTGTTTTCTTTATTTAGGAATTCCTTTTTATAAGGTTTCTCTGAAGGAATAAAACGCTTTGTGAGTTTCATTCCCTGCACATCTGGCTGCGCGCAGGCTGCTGAGTGATGGATGGACAGGTGGATCGATGACGGCCTTCTCAGGGGGAATTTTCTCGGACAAAACATTTCATGAATCAACTCGAAAGCCTTCGACGTGTAAAATCCTGGAACTGTCTGCAGTTTTTTTAAACGCAAACTTCCAAATAACTTCCATCTCTGCTCGTCTCCTTTGATGCCGATTGTGAAACGAGCTCCGTCGTGCTGCCATTCGTGTTTTCTTTGGAAGTTTGTCATCAACAGACTGCAGCAGGATGCACAGATGTGTTGTGTGTCAGTTTTAAAAAGAAATTCAAAGCCAGGTTTGCACATGTTTGACAGGCCATCGTGCAGGGAAACCCCGCGTTACTGCAATGAGGAAAATCACACACCTCATACATACTGAAACCAGTTTATCAACAGATGCTTCTGCCTTCCAGGAAACGCTGACTCTTACTTACAAGGAAACACTTGCAGACAATGAGAGGAGCAAGCAAAGCTCAAGTACAGACATGATTTTATTTGACCTTTAATGAACCTGAATGATGTTGGACTTTTGAACAGTTTCTCGTTTTCTCACGCTCACCTTCCTCTCTTTGACTTCAACATTTAATAAAGTATAACTACGTTTTGTTCTTTGACACCAGCTCGTGTGAGACTGATGTTTCCTCTTGCTGCTCACAGTTTGGTGCCAACGGTTTCTGCTGCTTCCGGCTGCGGACTCACTTTTCTTTCTGAGGAAAAAAACACTCAGGTTCTCTTACGGAAACAGTGTTTACATTGAGATGAAAAAATCAAACTAGATGAAATGCAAAATCATTTGCCCTCAACACATGTGTCACTTTATAAACCTTCAACAGCAAATTTTCTCCGGGCCCCATAATCCTGACTAACACATACTTGTAGGCCACAACCTGTCTGCCGGGTCACACCAACTCTTCAGAACTCTTTGACTGAATATGGTCACACTAGTCAAATGTAAGTCAAAAATTAATTGCCAGGAAACATCTGTAGCTTTTATCAAATCAGGAAGCAACTGTCACTGTTAACACAGGCAGCTGTGATTCATGGTGAGCTGTAACTTTCCAAACAAGGTTCAACAAAACCAGAACCAGAACCCAAAAAATAGAAGACAGATTCATCATTTTAAACAAGGCTACAGTCTAAAACCAGGCTGGTGACTGTGTGAGAGTGCAACAACTCAGAATGACAATCTAACAGCTGTTTACCATGTTCAACATGTAGTTTAATCAGCACTAAACACAAAGTGCACCTGAGGCTCATGGGAAAGTCTTTAGCTTTGCAGATATTTGGTGATAAATCAAAGTGAAATTGATGATGATGTGAGATGAAAAGTCATCAAAGTTTACAATTTCATCCTGAGGCGGACATGAACGTATGAACAAAATTTCAATTTCAGTCCATCCGATACGTGTTGAGACATTTTACTAAACGCACAAGATGTGAACTAAAATCCATCAAAGAGTTGATATATTTCAGTTTGGACCAAAATGTTTCACCGACTGTCAAACAGACTGATGTATGAATGTTGCCATCCTGAGAGCGACGCCACCAGCATGGCTAAAAATGAAGGTTGAAATCTTGTGAACAGACTTCTTATAATTCTATAAATTTATGGGATGTAGAAGCAGTTGAAATGACAAAAAAACAAGGGGACAAACAACTGTGTTGCAGGCGACCAAGTTAAATTTGGCCCCCAACGTACCTGAAAAGATTTTTTTAAGGGTTTCGTTTTTGTTTCAAAATTCTTATATATTCCTCTTCTTCTTTCATTTGAAAAGTTTGTAATTTTCATCAATCTGACCTAAACTGCTCAAAGACACAAGAGTCCTGCATGAAGTTTGTGATCAGCATTATTCACTTCTCTCATTTTCTCCTGCTTTATCTTCACCGCATCATCCTGTCGTGAGATGGGTCGTCACATCTCCCTCAGCAGCCTCAATCTGTTGACTCGGTCTTCATGCTGTTACCCATGATCCCTCGTACCTGCAGCCGAGGGTTCGGTCGTGTGATCCTGCATCAGGTCTGATGGATAATAACTGTGGTTTAATCCTTCAGACGGGACGAGAGTCACAGCTGAGACGACTCTCACATTCTCCCATCTGCCACTTTCTCTTTGTCTTTTCTTCCTTTTGTTTCTCTTTGTTCCTTGTTTTTTTTTTTTTTTTTTTTTTTTTTACTTCACAAATGTAGAACAGAAATGTCTCTTTCTACTTACACAGTATATCAAAACTGTCTCAGAAGAAATTCAGCATTGGCTTTTTTGGTCAAAGACATAAAATGTTCCTATTTTCCAGATGATATCTTGCAGTTGTGTGGGAAATCGTCGTTGCATCTCAGTTGCAAATGTGAACATGATGTTGTTGCTGCTTTCGGACGAACACGACAAGTGTTTGAAATGATTCATGTAAAAATCATGTTTATTTGGAAAGGAGCATCTTTTTCCCCGAAATTGGTGATTGTGAGTTCTTGTTGCCGCAAATTGCTGCAGTGGAGGTGACGAGTACAAAATTAGTTTGACCCACAGAGTCACAATAACCACATGTGTGGGAGTTTTCCTTTAATCACGAAGTTGATCTTTCCTTAACTTTAGCCAAGTGGTTCTCGTTGTCTTCATGCAATTAACCTTGTTTCAAAGTAAAACCCATTTTGTTACCTATTTTCAGACAAAATGTGGAAGTAATTTTACATTTTATCTTAAAACATCATGTGCTCCAGCTCTGTTTGAGTAAAACTGTTAAATAAGTGGGATCTTATTTTGGAAAGAAACCCTCCAAAATAAGATTTCCCTTCTGGTGTGGTAGCTGATAGCGAGAGAAAGAACAGTTTTTAATTTCTTAAAGTTAAGAAGTTTTTTCTAACTGAAATGTCACATATAATAGTTTTGGGTATTAAAGGAGAATATCATCCAGGTGCAAGAGAAAATTAGAGAAGAAGGTTTTATCTTTAGTTGAATTTTACTCATTTTACACATGAAATCACGAAAACTATCACACAAACACTTGTACTTCTACCCTTAACTTTAGTCCAACCTAACCCTCAAAACCAAGTCTGAACCCGCAAACAGGCCTTTGAAGCTCTGTCTGTACATGAGGACGGACCAACATGTCCTCCCTTTCCAAAAACGTCCTCAGTCCCATGGTTTAAGTCTCAGATTGTTCTCACAGTGACAGATGTTCACACACACCCTCGGTTCCCTCGAGGTGGATCATCTTGGAGCACTTAGTCTCTCCTGACGGCAAAACTACAAACAAACAGAGCTCAAGTCCTTGTTTTTGTCAGAAGCTGTTTGTGTGTGCGTGTTTGTGTGTGTGTGTGTGTGTTTTGTATGTGTGCATTAACAAATACTGTGTGTGTCTAAATCTTTAAGCCAGCGTTTCTTTCATTCATATTTTATGTTCATGTTATTTGTGAACACGTGTAAATTTGTGTGTGCTTCTTTATCCTTGTGTGTGTTTCTAAGTGTGTGTGTGTGTGTGTGCACTCTCAAAAAAAAAAAACACGTCTTTGAAGTGTGTGTAGTTTTCTACATCATTGTAATGGCTTTCTCTCTGCCTCTGTCTTCCATCAAGCTGAAGGAAAACTCCCGGCGAACATCACGGCCTGTTTCTTCTTGATGTTCACAAACCACAACGATCCGCTGGCCGGGAAATAAAAACAGATATGGAGGCATTGAGACATCAGTCAGTCAGTGCGCTGAGAGTCTGAACCAGGCCGCCACTTCCTGTGTGTTCCCCCAACCTCGGTCCCATTGTTCGGCTCATTTTGAAGAGATCAATAACAGGATGGTTAACATTTACCACAAGAAACACAAAACACTGCAAAACAGTGAAGCAGTCAGTTTCAAATACAGCTGAGCTTCAGTGTCACTTTAGTCATAATTCAGTGTCACGTCTGTGATCTTCCTTGTTCCTATGTCTCTAAAATGATGTAAGTCTAAGTGACATTTTCGTCACTTAACGTTAAGCAATTAACCATTTAATCGCTCTGCTCTTTGAGGAAGATGTGAGCAACGACTTCTACCCTGAGAACTAATCCCCCAACAAATATATACATGAACATTAAATCTGCAGAATAATGGTGCATGAATATGATTCATGGTCAGTAAATGATGAAAGAGTTAGTGACTGTTGAGGATGAATGAATAGTAGTAGTCAAAGTATTCTTTGGGAGCTTGGATCAAAGTGTCCAGTGTTTTAATCAGCTCAGTCTTCCTTGCAATTTTGTACATTTTGGACCTTTTCTGAAAGATTTACGTCACTTCCAAGGCAGGAAGTAGTGCACAAAAGGTAAGTTGTCACATGTATGAGGGACATATAACAGACAGCAGACCAGAATGAACAGTGGCTCTGCTTCACTGTAACCATGTCTTCATAATACTCTAGTTGTCATGTGCAGATATTACTGGAATTAATATTTCGATGGTGCTGATTTGAGCAGGTGGATGTGTGATAAAAATACTGTTGATGGTTATGATGCGTCTCTGCAGTTTAATTAAATTGAACCTGGTCTCAGTTGTTTCCATTGACAAGTTTTCTGATCATTTAGATTTACATGATTGTGCTTTCAGTCCTCCAACCTCGTTCACATACACGTTACACGACTTGAATACTGGATACTTTTATTTTTGTTCATGTGGTTTATAAAAACACACAGCTCTTCTTTCATACTGTAGCATTTATGCATGTTTTACTGATTCTGGAAGTGGTTTCTATGTCTGGATCTTTGAAGAAGAGGAGAATACAAAATTCACTATTCAGATATCTTTTTACTTTATAGTTTATTACAGGAGTACATTTAACAATCACGGTAACAAAAAGAAATGGAAGAAAGTAGAACAAGACATTCATATTTAAACTAAATGAACAAATTTTCCTGTAAAAAGAAATACAAATATTATGTACAGATTGACATAAGACAGGTTCAGAGAAACCAACAGGTGAGAGGAAGTGTAGTCGCATGGCACTTAAAAAATAGACATACCTCGCAAGTGCTTTCTGTTTTCCATAATTAATATCAAATAAAATGCAGTGATAATAAGTCTGAATAAAAACAAATAATAATTATTACAGTAATCAAATCAACAATATTAACATTTTAAACATTGTTTACAATATAACTGAAATACATAACATTCTAAATACATCCAATATTTACCAGAGACCTTCTCATTTAGGCTAAAAACTCTAAATCTGTAATAGAATAAAAAATAGCATTTCAAATATCTTATAACAACAATATTAATCGTACAATAACATTAATATTAGGTTATTAGTAGACGTAAATAGCTGATTTTCCCCATGGCTTGCTAAAGAAAGGAATATTGTACAAATTAATATACACTATAACCTATTAATGCTCTTTTTGCTTTCACAAAATGCAAACATTTTAATCAGCTTATATATGTATATATATATGTGTACATATATATACACATATATAAAGGAAAGTAATGCAAATCTCACCTGATACAAACTATTGCAATCTAGAACTCTCAATTAGAAAATGTACACAAGAAAAGCAGCAAAATAATTCTATTTTTTATATTTTTTTTATCATGAAGAAATCAGTGGTGTGGTTGGTAGAAAGAGTGAACAATGTCTAGCACAGGCAGAATCCATCTGGAATGCTTTTGGACAACAGGATCGTCCAATAAGAAAAGCCCTCTGAGCATGACCCTGCCCTCCCCTGAAACCTCATTGGTCCATTTCTCTCTCACGCTTCGGTTTGGAACTTCGAACTCTGTTCAAGGATTCAACAAAGTCCAAGAGTTCGGCTCAAAAGTCCCAGAGTCCCGTCGCAGAAGCTGCAGAAGAAAAAAACTCTTCCTCTCCCCCGAGAACACACAAAGCTCTGAGAGTTCTGATTGTGCAATCACCTCAAACAATAAATCTCTTTTAGCTAATAAAGTTGCTTAAACCGTGGAATTTATTTTGTTTTGCATTCTTAGCGTTGATTGGAGGAGCAGCAAGACAGAACGTCACCTTCTCCGCAGAACTCAAAATGGCTGCCCCGAGGAGACGGGAAAATAAACACAGCACACGAAACAAACACAGAATGACGAAGCAACACTCAAGCAGCATGTATGTAGGTCTTCTCCTCTCCACCTCCACCTCTGTCTTTCCTCCTCCTCCAGCTCAGGAAGTTGCGCCCCAAGTTCTTTATCATATCCTCGAAGTCACTGTCCGAGAGATCTCAATGCAACTTGTAAGTTTATGTATGAAAGCACAGGTTCAGAGAGTTTACAAAGAAGACCTGGACCTCATTACTGTTTGACCTCGATTCAGTAACTTTTATCTTGTCTGACGCCAATTGGGATTCCTGTTGGGTGACTCTGCTTGCACCACCAAATTTGCTTCCTTGGGGGGGAAACAAAACGGTTGCAGAAGGTAAAACATCAAGTGAGACCAAGCGCTGTTGGAAACCCCTGATATAGTTTTGTTTTGCAAACTAACTGACAGCTTTACAAAAAGTAATCGGTCCAGTTCTGAAACTACAGCGAGTAAGTGACATTATTTATGTGCAGTCAGTCAGAGTTAAATATCAAAAAGCAAAGGCTTGTTTGTTATTCACCACAAATGTCTACTCTGCACCTGAGTTCACACACCACCAAGATTACTGGGATATGTTCTATATAGGCAACATTTTGAGTCAATGCTGGTGGGCAACCTGTGTGGACTGAAGAAGAGAGATAAAGATGGAAGGATGACATCTAAAGCCTCTAAATCCTTGTTAGGGTTTGTATTTTGTAATCGATTTGAATTTTGGAGAATGTAAAAGTCATAATGATCCTTTCAGCAATGAGCTACCTCTCAAGAACTACCCTGAGCAGACACTTATTCTAAAAACTCCCTTGTTGCTTTCTTCTTTTAATTTTAGTTGCAGGCCTCTTTTTCTCAAGCACTAAAGCGGTTCTCAACCTCCATCTCCTGAGAACTGAAGCTTTACTGTTCGATGCATGAATGGAAGCAATATGGGAACTGCTGTGTTAAAAATCAACAGGATCAAACAGTGTAGAGGTCATAAGAAAGTGAACTAATTGCCCATTTGCATCAATTCAAAATGTTTTGTGTTCTGCCCCTTAAAATACACAGCCAGCATCTCTTCCCCATCAGAACTACGTCGCTCATTTCTAAGCGCAGCCCTTTCCTTTACAGATGGCTTGAAGAAACGGTGCAGCACCAACCTGACAAGCTCCGCAACACAGCGTATCTGCCACAACCTGCTACCCAACGTGCTCTTTTTACTGCATCTGTTAGCTAGTAAACAATTCGAATCCTGATGGTCCTTTGATTGAAAACAAAGCCGCTACTAATTTCTGTCAAATCTTTTTCAACTAAGCATAAAACATGAGCTGAATCTGGGTGGCACCTTCAAGAATCCTGGCTCAAAATTGAGCAATTTTGAGCGGAAAATCCACTTTCAGTCTATATATCCATCTCTTTTACCCTGCTAGACAACTGAAATGGTTCACTGCATTTGATTAAGCACAAGCAAAATGCTAAAATATCATATTCTTTCATCCTATACCCTGTTTCATCCATCTCACCTTCCTCCCACAACCGTCTTTACTTTCACTTTTCGATTTTCAACACTTCATTTCCCCGAAAGTACCACCACACTTCTCTTTCTCCCATTGTGCACTACCCACATTCTCTTTCAAATTATATTACATAGCTTTTTTTGTACATACATTTTGTTTGTATATTTCTTTAAAAAAATACACAGAATAGAGCATAATTAATAACTTTTTTGGCAGCTTCTTCCTTTCTCAGAGGAAAGTCCCAATCATCAACAGTTGTAACAAGAGATGAAGACTTCTGCTTTTCTTTTAGTCTGAAAAGGAACCTCCAACTTGACAGAGCAAAGGTGGAGAAGAAAAAATAACTCTGAAATTCTTTCTTTCCTTCCTTCAATCTTTTCCCTAAAGACTTCTTCGATCACTCACCCCCCCACCACTCATCAACTCTCTGCCCTTCAAACAGTCGCTCCCAGCAGCTCTTCTGACTTGGCCATGATCTCGTTCTGGTTGGAGTCCAAGCCGTAGAACTTGACCTTCAGCCCATCGACAGGGTGGACCACGGGTACCGTGACCACACGTGGGAACTGCCGGGTGGCCAGCTCGAAACGGCTGGTGCTGGCCAGCTCGATAGCCAGGATGCGTAGGAAGAGAGTGGCAAGCTGCTTGCCCAGGCAGGACCGGATACCACCACCGAAGGGCAGGTAGTGGAAGCGTCCCTCTTTGTCTTCTCCCCGCTCTTGACTGAAGCGGTCGGGGTCGAAGGCGTCCACATCCTTGAACACAGCTGAGGTGTCGTGGGTGTCTCGAATACTGTACATCACACTCCAGCCCTTTGGAATCTGGACTCCCTGGAGACAGAAAGACAGAGAAATGAAGCCAGTGAGCAGAATCTTAAGGGTTCAATCATGACTGCAAGTAGATTTCCTGGGTGTAAACAATTCTGGAAAAATTGTCTCGCTAAGGCCAAAGAAATGGGAAGTTGAAGATGTTTCCGACAACATATTTCAAAGCACATTTCCAAGTATTGCATTAGAAAAGGTTGAAGGTTTGCGCCGAAATTTTTTGCGACATTTCAAAAGTTCACTTCACATTTGCTTGACGTGATTCCAGTTCTTGTATCTTGGTAAGAATGAGGGACTTTTCCCTGATCAGACTTCTTAAGTTGTTCATAAAGATCTTAAATACTTTGGTCTAACTTCTAATAAACCATTCTTTTGAAATGAGATGCCATTTTTTTGTCAAGGCCTTGACTTTTTGGGTCTGTTGTTTGATTGGACTATATTCTTTTTCATGAAAGACATCATCATGTTATGCATCATAAGAAAGATATTAAACAGATATCAATCATTATGTGGCTACTCACGTCCAGTTCGAAGGTCTGCATGGCGGTTCGGTAGGCCCCTGAGACGGGCGTAAAGAGTCTCAGCACCTCCTTGATGACACAGTCCAGGTACTTGAGGCTCACAATGGTGTCCAGCCTCAGCTCTCCTTCGGGGCAGAGGCAGCCATTGTGGAGGAGGCCCCTGGCTCTCAGCTCCTCCCTGAGGCGCTCCAGGACGGGAGGGTGGCGGAGGAGCTGCATGATGAGTGAGGTGCTGGCGCTGGCCGTGGTGGCGAAGGAGGCAAAGATCAGCTCGATGGTCGACTCCTGTGGGACGATGGAGAGACGAGATGGTGAGCACTGTATCACTGGAGTCACTTTTAACTTCTAAAGTTTCGTTCGACTCTTCCCCACAAAGGGTTTAGAAAATCTAAAATGTACCCTCCAAACACAGTCTCCCTTACTGTCTATTACTATTTAATTCTCAGACAGAGTTTGGAAAAGCCCGTCCTTGATATGGAAAGTAAAATGTAATTTTAGCTTGAGCACAAACTTTGTGTGCTGAACTGAGGGCGTTTGAGTTGATTTGTCTTTACTTTGTGGAGAAGCCAACTGAATTCTCCCCCGGCTTCTGATGGGCTAATTGCTTGTCACTTGAATAAAGGATCTGGAGAGCGGAAATATCGATGGTGTTATTATGTGCTGAAAGGTGAGAGTGGATATTAGCCAAATACCCGACCAAAGCCACGATTACTGTTTGTGCTGTGATTTACGATTGAAGACATTTTCTCACCCAGCATTTTATAGAGTAGCCCAGCTTTTTGATTTATTCTTTTCAAAATGTGAAATCATTTTTTGTCAATAATTATTAAGCCAAAGTGTGAGCAAACTCAACCCGGGCCTTCAACCTTACGTTCGGGCACAAATCCACAACCCCACACCTCAAGCTTGCCATTCGTTTCATAACAGCGCAGGGCCAAAAAAATCCAGAACATAATAAAAGTATGTTGTTTTTAATTCCTGAAAAGTAGCGTGTTTGGAAACGTGAAGCCGGCGTCCAATAACAACATTGAGCGCGCCGTGCCGGGCCCATTATTAAGCTAGTGGAATAAATAACAGTGAGGCCGGGCGGCACGACTCTCATTATAAACCTCTCATCTGCCATCGTCTGCGTCGAAACACATCTCGGCCTCACCCTATGTGTGTGTGTGTGTGAGTGTGTGTGTTATATATGCATGCGTCAGAAAACTGCAGGAGAGTGCTTCAGCCTGGGCCTCAGCGACAGGGGCTCCCCAGTTCACTGTGAGTGTGTATTTATATATGTGTGTGTGTGTGAGTGTGTGCGTACAGGAGGCCTCTTTCAGACCCCTAGCAGGGGGAGTGTTGACTTATTTTTGGCCCTGGACTTAACCCAGAAACCACAGAGAGCGAGAGAGAGTTGAGTTTCCACAGAATTCCTCAGAATTACTTTAATAGGTAAATAGAGGGTGTGCCTGTGCACGAGTGTGTGTGTGTGTGTGTGTGTGTGTGTGTGACCGTCTGACTGTGGGCATGAGCTTAGCATCCCTGCAGTCATATTTTACATAGAGATGTGTATCATAAGTCACTTTCATTGCTTATGATCCCGAGATGATTTGTTGGACAAATTATGATAATTGTTGATGTGTGTGTGTTCGTTCGGCCCAGTCAGGTTCCCTTTGGCAGCACTTTGGTGGGTAAACAGTGACTGTGTGGAGGTTTGAACACAAACGCGTCAGAGTTGTATCTGTGCTGTGTGAGCTAACGCTTATTGTGCATCTGGCTCCGTTCACCTTTTCTTGATGCTCAGGTGACGGTCGTGAGTAGATGTGTTACCTTCAGTTCCTGCATGGTGAGCTCGGAGCCATTCTCCTTGGCGCTCTCCATCAGGACGTCCAGCGCGTCGCTGTAATCCTTCCCCTGGGAACACAGCGGCTTCTCCCTGATGGCCTTCTCTATGCTTTTCTGCAGGGTGTCTCGTGCACGGATACCCTGCAAACACATACCGAGGAAATTTAACACCAGTCTACAACAATGGATACCAAAATTTCTTTTACAGGAGGCATTTATTTAAACCAATTTCTCACGCTTTTTATGTACTCAAAATTTAAAGTATCTAGCTTGTAAGGATAGTTAGCAGCTAAAAAGAAGTAGCGGATGTCAACACATACCTTCCTGTAGCCGCTAAACGGCAGGTCTATAGGGAGGCTGAACAGGTTGTCAACAAAGTCCTGGAAGGTGGAGAACAGATGTCTCATCTCCTCCTCCGACACCCTGAATCCCAGCAGCACCCTCACCGCCATGGTGAACGACAGCCGCTGGCTCTCCCTGTGGACAGACAACCAATCAGGATCTCTGTCACATCCAGTGTTAAGATGCACTAAATGCATTTATACCATTTCTCCATGCGTGTTTTTGCAATTCGTTTCTACCCACATTGATAATCTTCCACTTTATTGCAATGGGTAGAAAGTGATAATGACCTTTCAAACATATGATAACCTGCAAGAACTGGCACTTCAATCTCACAACAGAAGTCAGTGCTTTTGCATAATTATACTGTTTCAACCTGCTGCTGCAACTTTTCTGCTTTCAGTGATGATCGATCTTCACTTCATACATTTGTATTTGTGATGTTTCTACTGTCATGAGGTTTCTATACGCTGCCCTGGTGTTTCTAATGCACTATTCTGACCTGTTGTGATGACATTACTACCTGCACATGATCCTACTGCAAACTTCTGGGTTCAATAACAATGACATTTCTGCCGTACCTGTAGACGTTGATGGGCTCAGGGTTGGAGCTCCACACCCGGAGGCTCTCCTGGATGACCTGCTGGATTTTCGGGAGGTAGGACTCCAAGGCATCGTGGCTGAACACTTTGGCAAACACCTGCAGAGACGGAATAAAAGGCATATAGAGTCATTTAAAATGCAGAATGTGGCTTGTGTGTTTGTGACTGTGGCAGATAAAGATCAACCTGGATTTCCATTAAATGCTCATAAATTTTACATCTTTGAACCTGAGCAGAGGACAAAAGCACCGATTAACCAAACAGACTGTATACATCGCTCTCACAGTGAGTATGAATGCACACAAGCAGAATATCTTTCGGAAACATGTGAGCGTGACAAATCCTGCTTGACGGTGTGTGAACAGCAGGAAGAACACATTTATTCTGTTATAATATTTACATTTATTAACTCCACCAAGGAGGATTCTCAGTCCCAATCGTTTCATACCATTTTCCTGTAACGTGCATGAACAATTGGACAAACTGTTGAATGAACTGAGCCACTTCCACCAAAATTAGTTGACATGTGCACATTTCAATGACGAACCTCCAAAATGTTCTGGTATTTAACCACTGGATCGAACTGCAGCAGCATAAAAGGCGGCTTTAACTCAGTGGTCTCAACTCTGACTCACTTGACATTTTGCACAGTTGATCCTTGTACAAATTTCCTAATATTACCCTTCTCTCCCTCTCTCTCCTGTCATATCTCTAGAACATTTTATATCCATTAATCCCCTTCTCTCTCTTGAATTATACCTAGACAAGACTTTCCATCGAGTGTTCGTTCTTATTCATTTTTTGTGATGCTGATTCCTTATTCATCCGCAGATTCTCCCCCCCACTTCTTTACAGAGACTTATACATTGTGGAGGTTTTTCCCTGTAGTCAGCAGAAGTAGAATGACAGGCAGAAAGAGCAAGAGAGAGAAGGAGGAGGGGGGAGTTAAGTCTTTCCTGGCTGCTCGTAGTATTTCTTAGTATGAATCAGTCACCAGTCGTCAGCGTTGTTTGGACAAATAACATTCCATCTGATTTAACCTCCAAAACTGCCCTGAAAACAGGCTTGGAAATGGTTGGACGACGCTGGAGGAGAGAGAAGGGAGCAGGCCGGACTAGAATAGAGCTTTTATATTAATATGAATCAGTCAGTAGCACTCAGCGTTATTTGGATAAATTGCTTGCGCACTTAACCTTTAGCTCTCTCCCTCTTATACTTTGGTCCTGAACAGAAGAGAATGATTAATGTCACGGCTGGTTGAGGTGCGAAACTCTCCAAAATCTCAACAGTTGAGCTTTTAAACGATGAGTTTTGAACCGCAGAGCGCCGTCTGATCCTCCTAATTAACTGTCACAATACGAGGTTTTATTCGATCGGTCGCAGGAAGGCGACGCAGCGCACTCAGCTCACTACACATGTTTTGCATTTTCTGCCCAGTGAAACGAGACTGGAACATTTGAACAAGCAAATTTTATATGAGACATGAAGACTTCTGTCTGATGATCAGCGGCCGCTCGATCAGACCCTCGATTCGCTTTAAGAGCCTTGCGATGGCTTTGGAAATGCTCGTTAAGATGTGGGTTGAGCTCTTGCCTGTAGATTTGTCTCGCTGTTCTTTTTTTTTTTGTTTATTTTGAGTCTTTACGAGCTCCTTCTTTATTTTCTAACCTGCTCATAATTGCATCTCGTCGTGGTTTTTCTCAATTAATTTTATCGCTGTGGCTCTTTTTTATGACTTTCTTTCTACTTTTTTACAACCAGATTAACTTAACTACACTTAACACAAATTAGACTTCACTTTGAGTAAATATGACGGGGCATTGCAAAATGACATGATGAGTCTCCTTAATAAGTAACAGTGGAATTAGAAGCTTTAAAGCACAACATGCACCAAGATATATTCCAAATGTTTACATGCTGAAGTAACGTGGTCATGAGACAAAGTGTTCCTGCTTCTCTTCATTGAGACATGATGGAGGCTGAGAGCAAAGACAGCAGCTTCTAGTGGGATTGGAGTCCAGGCCAGCGAGGGTACATGCGGTTCCTGAGGTCGAAGCTTCAGCCACCAAACCATCAGTCGGGCACTCGTGCTCTTATTTTGTTCTACCTCATTTTCCTCTCATTTTCTTTCTCCCCTCTTGCCCTCTCTTCCTCCAAACCCTGCTTCCCTCCCTCCGTCGCCCTCAGGATGAATGAACAATAGTCCACTGAGCTGCTGCTGCTGCTGCACGTGTGAATTACGTCTATGCACTGTATGGATATATATATATATATGCTGTGTGTGTGTGTGTGTGTGTGTGTGAGGGAGTGGTTAGTCCAGATCACAGAGCTCTCCAGGACGTTAGCGGCGCTACATTTCCTCTGCTGCCGCACCCTGAGGCCGCTGGTCACAGATCAGCTTACATGACCTGCTCTCCAACCCGACCACAGGGAATTACATCCACTATCTGACCTCAAACCAGTGCGAGCAGAAACACAAGGCCGTGGACGTTTCTCTTCTTCGTCAGGGAGTCGGGTCAGTTAGTTCGGAGCCGTTGGTCACTGTCGGTTCATCCATTCTTCAGGGTTGGGTGTTTGAGGATCAGGGATTTCTGGAGACCACTAACTGGATTTGGATGAATCTTGGACGACGGATGCGTCTTTAAACTGTCTTCCACTATTATTAAAATTGCATTGATTGTCCTGTGGGGATTGCAATGATTACATGTTAATACAAGGAAGCATATTTGCTGCTAGATCGGCCCAAAACAGACGTCTGTTGTTGGTTACATCAAATAATGTCTTGTCATTGACGTAATTTGACTTATTGCTTTGTCCATCAGCCGTTTCTTCAGTCATTTAGTCGATGTCTCGTGTGGTTATGTGGGCGGTTTTTCACTCATTCGTTTAGTTGTGTTTGAACGTCTGTTAGAGATTCAGCTGGTTCATTCATTCATTTGACCGGTTTCTCGAGCAGATCGGTCGGCCAATTGGTCATTGATGACATTTTAATTAGTTCCCATTTAATCAACTGTTCACTTCTTCTTGATCAATCTTCAGTTGGATCTCAAAAAGAGAAAAAAAAAAAAAACATTGACGAGAGTCCGAAAAAGTGATTGGACCAAACACTCGTTAAGCCAAAAGAGGTTGTGTAACGTTGTGAATTTAGCTATTTAACCCGTCTGCGCTGGATTATGCATAATTGGTCAATTTGGGTGAGTACTTTGCGTCTTCCTACACACCCACACACACACACACACACACACACAGCAGGGTTGAGCTACTGTAGGACCAGTGAGTCAGTCAGTCGTTATGTGTGTGTGTGTGTGTGTGTGTGTGTGTGTGTGAAGGCCAAGACTCTGAAAGGTAACTACAGGTCAGACAAACACACACTCAGACACACATGTGCACGGTATCTCCCTGCACGACCTCGTTGCCAATCAAACCCAGTTTTTTATGCAGCGTCACTCCGGGACGTTCCAAGTTCCACACAGGACGGGGGTGGAGGTGGTGGGTGGAGGGCGGCGGGGGGGGGGCGGAGGAGGAGGGGGGGGGGATTGTTCAGTACAACAGTCATTTCGCTGCACCACAAAAACGTGACTGTCTTCTGTTGCCTGCGGCGCAAAGACACAGGCTTAAAGACACACACTGTCACACACACACACCCCCAGACTCACACACACACACACTGATACAGTCACACACACACACAGACACGTTCGTCCTAATAACGTCCATATGTCTTAAATTATGTGAAAGTGCTGCGAGCTGCTGGTTCCACAGACATGTAAAGACTCCTTTATTCTTCTCTCTGCCCTCCTTTCCCTCCTTCTCTCTCTCCTTCCTCCCACCTCTTCCCGTCTCTCCCTGCCCCTTCATCCATCCTTTCTTAAAATACTTTTGATTCTCTCTCTTCCTCTTCGTCTTTCCCCGCGTCTATCATCACGTCAAACCAAAAAAAGAAAAAAAAAAACAAACGGCTGCTGGATGAAGCTCTTTAGATCGAGAGGTCACGTCACATTATTTCAGCTTCTGACAGAGAAAAAACGTCTTTTCTTTGATGCCTGCAAATATTTCGCATTTTATTACTTTCATATCCAAAATTCTTATCCAATCCAACATTTAACTTCTATTTGTTCCATTTGATGAGACACTCTTTTGTATATTTAAGGGAACTATTGAACCCTGTAGTTACTAGTTACTTTGCAGAAGGAGGATTACATGATTACACTGATTACATTTACTCAAGTTTTATTTTTTAATTGTTACTATTATTATTGTTATTTATATTTTTCCCCACATCAACCAGCTATTTACATGTTAATGCATCAGTAATAACATCCTGATAGTAAAGTATTTGAGATGAGACATCATATATGAGTATTTTTATGTGTATTTTACTGATGATACTTGTGCAAGTTTGAATCCAGGACTTTGTTTTTGTAAAAGAGAAAATTAGTACTTAAGAATTGAAGTATTCCTTCCACCAGTGCAGTATTTTAATGTTGTATTACTGTAATGTTTTGCAGCCATTATACATATATTTAAACTTTGCTACAGCCCATCATTCACATTTCTTTTCATTAAATCTGACCTCAGAGGCTGCAAAGCAAAGAGGGAACAGACAGAATGGGCTTCAGCTCAGTTAGAATTGGCAGTGCCCTCTACTGGTGATGGGCGGAAGCACAGGAGACAGACGCACCATCACACACACAGGAAAGTTGGACTGAACTGAGTTGAATGTGAAACATACAGAAAGAAAACCGGTTAAAAGTGACGCTTAAATTGAGGCCGAGGTCAATTTGAGTCGTGTTTCTTTCATTCCCGTCCAATCTGTTTTTCCCTGCTCGTGTTTCTCCTTTTCCTAAATTTAGGGATGTTCCAAAAACAAGAAAAACAAGGAAAATGTGGAGAGGAGGAATGAGTTTAAACAGTGGAGGAACAGAGAGAGAGAGGTATGTCAGGAGGGTGAAAATAAAGAAGCGGCTGCCACTGTCAACATCACTGTGTGTTTTCATGTTGCCTAACTTGGATTCACCCGCTGTTATTTAAATATAGAGGGACGTTTTTCCACCGCAGGTCCGGTTGAGCTTCAGCGTGTTTACGACAGCACATGAACTCTGGGTTCTGTCACTTTATATCGTCGGACGAGGTGAAGATAGGGACCTTAATCATAGATTCTTTGATTTTGTGCCATTTGCATGATGGGAACTAAAGAACTGAGGTAAAATGAAGCTCACCTCAACATGGTCCCAGGTTCGATTCCACAAAAGGTTAAAAGAAGCAAAGATATTTATCAAAGAATCACGTGACCTAATTTTGAGCAACACATTGCATGTAAAGTTGGTAAACAATGTCTTTATGTTCCTTGTAACGAACCCACAGACAATCATCACCAAACCTTTCCTCATGTTTTCTGCTCTGAAATTTTGCTTCACTCTCGACCAGAGTCTGAGTCTTTAAATAAGATTTTGGTAACGTGGAGTTTGCACTTTGACATAGAGTCCAAAAACACGCAGATGAGTTCATGATGGTATGATAGTGATGTTTGTCCTGCTTCTGCCTCTGACTCTTCTTCGACATGAGTGAAGGAATCTGTCTTCAGGAATCATAATAACAATCTTGACGTTTGACTCGGAGCCTGTATGTGAAGTGTCAAAGCAGCAACACTGGTTCCAAACTCCAGCTCACGACCGTCCCTTGATATAATAACGAAAGTGATAAACTGGGTCTCGCAGCACAAACACATTCTTTGGGTGTTGTTTTGAGACGAGGACGATGCGTAAGCTCTGGCTGGCCCCGTTTGGCCCCGACCGACCTGTAGTGGAAAACCAGGCTGTGGCTCTTTGAGGGAGTTAGTTTCCTAGCTTAACACGGGGTTATATGGAAACTGGCTGGCTCCGTCGATCCACCGAAGGCTAATGTGCTGTGTGAAGATTGTTTTTCCGAACGCAAACCGCGAGCGGGGCCGACGCACGCACGCACACACACACACACACACACACACACACAGTGAAGCAGTTCTGGTCCAGTGGGTCAGAGAGAAAGCCAGTCGCTCATTCTTTCTCTCAGTTGATGTTGTTTCGCTTCTGTCTGTTGACTTAGTTTTATTACCCAGAAAACAGGAACGAGCGCTGCCAACCCACACACACACACACACACACACACACACACACACACACACACACACACACACACAATCCTTGACCTCTCTGCCCTCTTTGCCATCCTCGCTCTCTCTTTCTTTCAGTCGACCTCCTCTAATCAAAATGACTTTGTTCCTACAGCAGCCGCCACCTGTCCTGTCGAGATAAATACACATAGAGATAAATATATCACTGTATTTCTTTCTTAGGGTTTGTTTGCCCTTGTTGCACCTGCCAATCAATCAGTGTGGGCGGGATCATGCCTACATATTCGCTAACAGCGTCCAAACTCTTTTCTCCTTCTTCCATTTCTTCAAAAAAAAAAAAAAAAAAAAAGTGTGTACTGGACATAAAGGCTGATTTCTGGAAAGGAAAGAGCTACGACAGAGAGAGGGTTTTATAAGAGGAAATGGAAAAGCTTCCATTTTAATTGGGCGGAGGTTGAAATGCGTTTATGCTAAATCAACTTTTAGACGTTTGTTTATATGAACGTGTCGGATTTAATTATCGTATTGAATGAATATAAGACTGTATTTTTTTCCCTGGGAAATACACTTGAGCATGAGTCATCTCATATTTGAGGACTAGACAATTAAACACTTGACAACATTGGATGTTGTTTTTGAATGGAGAAAGCACCATTGTCACATCGGCTCCCTCAGAGAGCGTTGCATTATGGGTTGTTATAGCCTTCATGTTGCTCTGCTAGCGAGTGTGTTCGAGTCTGTTTAGTCATCAGCTCAGATTAACTTGCAGTTTCTATCGTCACATGTCACAGGACAGAAGACCGAAGCTTCTCCGGACGTCTTTAATCAAAAAGACAAATGCTAGAAAATAATTTTGACCACTTCCAGGAGCCTGACGGAGAAAAGGGAAAAGGACTTTCTTCTTGGTTTGTATCTAAAATCTTTTTCCAGAAACAGGTGATGGAAAGAGGGACGATCTTATACTGGAGCCGAACTCTGTAACGTGACGCTTCATCACTTGATCTCTGTGGGGAAAACCTCTTTCCTTTTGCCCTTTTGCCTCCTTGTGAAGGTCAAAGGTCGTGGGCAGAAAGGCAGCAGGTATGAGGTCTTGCTCAGAGGCTCCTCAGCAGCGTCAGGGCTTCAAACTATAAGCAGCATGACCGACCTCTGTCTCTGTGTGTGTCTGTTTGGGTTGAGAGCAGGGGAACGTTCAGGTGTGTGTGCATGCATGCCTTCATATGTGTGTGTGTGTGTGTGTGTGTGTGTGTGGGCCCCCCACAGAAAGCCCCTCTTTGTGCTGTGTTGGAGGCAGCCTTCCTAATCAGGGGTCATTACATGAGGTTAGTGCGGGGGTCTCCAGGGAGAGGAGAGGGGATCAGAGCCCAGATTAGACCCAGCCGACCCCTCGCTGTCCCCAGGCACTGGGGGAACGAAACCTGACCCCGCCTCCAAACCCCTCAAAAAAAAAAAAACCTCCCTCCTTCTCAGAGGATCCAGAAGTGATTTACAGGAAAACACAGCAGACTGTGCTTCTCGTTCTGGTCATCTACGTGTGTTTATCTGTGTGTGTGTGTGTGTGTGAGACAGAGGGAAGGTATGTGCCCCGGGGATAATAGGAGGGAGAGGTAAGTGGCTGATTACCTGAAATGGTCCTGGCACAGATGAGAGAGAGAGGGAGGAAGTAAAGAGAGACAGAAGGTGAAAAAGAGAAGAAGAGAGTCAGATGAGGGAGGCGGGCGAGTACTGACCCCAATCCCTCTCTCTCTCTCTCTCTCTCTCTCTCTCTCTCTCTCTCTCTCTCCCTGTAGGTGAGTGGAGGAGAGGACGGAGTGATGAAGCGAGGGGTCGTTCTCACGCTTCAGCGGCCAGAACGCTGCTGATAAGGCTGAGAGGATGGGATAGCTTTACACTGATACTCTCTCTTTCTGTTTGTGTGGACGAGTGTGTCCTACCTTCCTCATTGTGCAGCAGGTGACTCCAGTGCTTTTGACAAATGTGTGTGTCTCTGCTTTTTGTTCCAGTCTCAGTATTGATGAATGTGTGTGTGTTTCCTCCTCTTGCAGCCATTTTCTGTCCTTCTTGCATGTCTGTGTTTTTACGCCCGTTTTCTAGTCCAGTTTTTGACGCTCAGAATATCTCTGTTCATGAAATGCTCCAAAATGACAAAGGGTCGTTGCAGATAAAAGCTGCGATGTCAGTGCAACATTTGGCATCTGGTGCTCAATAAAGAAGCCCTAAAGCCCTTTTTGTGTTCTGGAGAACATTTGGAAAATAACCCCTGATCACCACCAGGTCTTAACTCCCTAAACCTCCAATAAATTCTCTCACCAGTTTCATTATTTATTAGATATGAGCTCTTTGATTCTGCTGCAAAAACCGATGAGATATGAACTTGAGGTTTTCATTTCACTGCTGTATTTGCTCACATGCTGCAGAGACAGTGGAAGTGATTCTGCTTGATTTTCATCCAAGAATGAAAATGTGAGGTGACTAGTGTCGTCTTTAAAACCAAGGCAGGTGTTTGATGCACATATGCATCCTTTTGCATGCTGTAGTTTGACTCTCTCTCTCTCTCTCTCTCTCTCTCTCTGGGTGTGGTTGTGACTGTGGCTGAATGTGTGATTGCAGGAGTGGAGACAGCTGCGTGGGAGGCTGAGCCACCTGCACCTGATCACCCACCTCCTGCTATTGAAGACTGGTTCAGACATCCACTCATCGCCAGAATGGAGACTCTGCTTTGCAGTCAGTGTTGCTGGCTCCCGGCTTCAGCCTCCAGCCTCTAAACGTTGGACTCTGATTGTCCAGACCGGCCCCTGAACCCCTGTTTGTTAGCTGCTGTCTCTTTGGTGTGTTACACGCCCTCGCTCTGCCAGTAATTATTACATACTGTTACTTTCAGGGACGTTAGTTTCGCTTTCAGAGGAACGGCAGCCTCTATTTGAACTCCCTCACCACAAACCCTCATCTTTGTCTCTTTTGGTTTTCGCTTCTGTTCAGTTGAATCTGTAAATAAACCTGAGTTGATCTTGATTTTGAGTTTGTGTTTTGTGTCTGGATCCAGCGTGTGCGTGCATGCGTGTCCATGTATTTGCGTCTGTCCTGACCTTCCTCCTCTTGCGGTGGATGTCTCCGATGCTGTTGGCCAGCGAGTTGGGTCCCAGCAGCGTGGCGGTGCTCTGGGGCCAGTCCACCGTCACCAGCGTGTGCTCGCCCATCAGCACCTTGCGCACGTTCTCGGCGCCCGTCACCCGGATCAGGGGTCGGCCCAGCAGGTGGGTCTTGAACACGTTGCCGTATTTCTGTCTCCGCGACGCGTGGAAGCCCGAACCCTGGACGAAGAGACAGAGAGGAGACGTACAGATCAGTCTGAGGAGCTCAATGGATTTGGACCAAAACACAAAAGTCATAGATTCTGAGTAGCTCTTCTAAGACATTTTCCACTGGACAAATAATGAATGTTCAGGTTATTAATCAATACCTGAGACTCAAAGTTTGCTTCACTACGAACTGGTTTTCAGATCTCAGTTTTTCAGCCCATCAAACATCAGTTAAATATCAACTAATATTAACAAAAATCTGCTTCAGGCTGATGCTTCATTCTTGAATCACCGCGTGTTTCATGCGCACTAATTTCAATCATTCATTCGTAATCATTCCTAAAGATTTATACAAGAAGGTCGGCTGACTTCAAACTGAAGCCTGACAAACGTGGGAGAGAAAGAAAGGACACCTGGGCAGAGACAGGGCCGAGGAAACGATGTGAATTTTGCTGAAAGGTGGAATTTCCCTTTACCAGCAGAAGGTGTGAGGAGGGCGTCGTTTCGAGGAAATCCCCGAACACTCCACCCTGTTGAGATGATGTTTAAAACACGCTCTTCCTGTTCCTCAGGTTGATGGAGATCCCCCTCATCTCCTATTTCTGATTGCCTACTATTTTACTTATAATTGTCTTGATCTCTCTTTTTTTATACTCAGCTCAACTTGGCACGTAAGAAAATGGAAATGTTAGAAATTGGGTTTTCAGGCCGGCTGAGATTGAAAAGCTGATTTAACATCACACTGCATGTTTGCTTTGTACAGAAATAATCATCATCATTAACCAAACTCTGAAACGATGCTGATACACAAAAGGCAAGACGTTTATTCTTACGACTGCTTTTTACGCTTGCTATTGATTTAAAGCAGCCTTTTAGGATCTGACCTTCGCTCCAGCTTTGATCCTCACCTCTAAAAGCTCTGAGTAAGTATTTTTTCTCTCTGTGGTTTGGGGCCCAAACAGACCATTTCGGGTGAGTCCCCACATGCTAAAAGTTACTGATGTTTCCATCGTCTCGGCTCCCAGAGCAAAAGTAAACTTATCCACGCAGACTGCAGATGTTTAGGGAGCCCGTATACAGCAGGTTAATTCAATGAGAACTGATTTAAGATGCCTTTAGGATGTTCAGCTTGAACACCAGCCAGCGAATAGTTGAGGTTAAAGGTTCTTAAAACATTTTCAGCTCAGGCTTCAAGTACAGTAAATGAAATTTCTCATCCAGAAGCTCCAGAATGTAAAAAGATCTTGGATCAAGGATTTGATCACTTTCAGCCTCAGTTCATCCTTTTAAGCTTTTTGCCTCCTGAGATTCAGTTACACTTTTCTGTGTCTATGACTAAGAGATTTAATGGCGAAGAGATATTTAACATCTGACTCTGACAAATGAAATTACATCTGCTCGCAGCCATGTTGCATGTGACCAGTTTAACCAAACAGTGGTTATTCATCCTCACATTATTTCCATTTTACGACCACGTAGATCGGATAATTTCAAGACCTCAGTTTTCTTACGTTAAGCTTTAGTTTTTTAGTTTATTTGGCCAATTTTAATGCCAGTTATCCAACCTGTCTCCATTTCAAGAAAGTTCTTCTTGCCAATCTAAACCCTTCGTATCTGCCAGGAAATCACGTGATTAATGTTTCCAGTTTGGTTGAAATGAACTGAAGAAGAGCAGATGAGGTGATTTGCCTGAGCAGTGATCGCCGTCATTCCTTTGGCTGAAAAGAAGAAGTCAGAGGCCTGAAACTCAACCTGAATCTACAGATAAACCAAGAAGGAAGAGGCCAAACAAACCGACAGCTGATCTGGAGGAACTGGAGCAGAGAAACAGAGGCTGATGCTGAAAACCGTCTTCGCTTGTTCAGACTGGGACCCACCACCAGGAGCCTCGCAGCCTGTTTCGGGCCCCCGCTCCACAGTTTGAGCCGCCCGGCTGTCAGCAAACCCCCAGAGGACCAGAGCTGGAGTCAGTTAGCGAGCTGACCCGGGTTCAGCTTTGACGCTGACCTCTAAACGGTCCGGGTCACGGCAGAGTGAGAGGGAGCCGACCCCAGAACTGTAAATGGGCTGTTTGAGTGAAAAGAATATATATCAGCCGGAGGGCGGCTTACTGTGTTACACTCACACACACACACACACACACACACACACATCGGGCATAAGCACTCGCAGACAAACACATCATTCACACACACAAGCGCACACACACACATACAGTAAAAACACACGTGCACATGCTCCAAATTCAGAAAAAAAAATGTGCAAAGCAAACAAACACGCAGAGGCCGAACTGCAAATTGCCGTGACAACACTAACTGGTTTGACCCCAGTTTACTCATGGGGAAAGAGATATGTACGACTGTGAGGCTCACACACACACACACACACACACACACACACACACACACGGGTAACACGTGTAAACATACGCGCCAAAGAAGCAGCACTATGAGGCGCTGTAAAACAGTTTGGTCCCACGTTTATGTGAGTCAGACTCATTTCTGCTTCTCTTCCTTTTGCCTTTTTATGCTGATTTAAATTAATATTAAGAGCTTCTCACTCCAGGAAACCAACAGTATGTTTATGTATGTGTGTGTGTGTGTGTGTGTGTGTGTGTGTATAGAAGCCTATGTCTGTGTGTGCGTTCAGTGACTAATTTTAGCAGGTAGTTTGTTTCCTGTTTGAGACACACCTCTCACAGCCGCAGTGTGTGTGTGTGTGTGTGTGTGTGTGTGTGTGTGTGTGTGTGTGTGTGTGTGCAAACACAGCTTCATCTTTCATCTTTGTCCGACCGAAGCTGCAAATTTATCCTCGCAGTGATTCTGGTTTACGGTGTAATTTGCGGCTCGGAGTCCTGCGGCGACATTTTAATACAATCAAACCAAAAAGTGCTTCGGTCGCCAAAAACTGTTAAAATGTAGGAAACACAAAACGAACTACCTGCTAAGTTGCTCCCGAGTGAAAACCTCAACTAAGTATGAGCATGTTCAGTGTTTATCTTTTTCTTAATGGATCATAGGATTAAGCTGAGTGGTAGTTGTCTGAGTGAGGAGCAGCTCATGAGCTATATTGTGTTTATTTCTATCACATTCAGGATCAGCCTTCGAATAACATCCTGCTCGTCAGGATTTAAAGCCCAACAGGTTGGTGGAGGCAGAACAGCTGACTTTCATGCAGGAGATCATTTGCCTTTTTATTATCCGTCACTTTGATCCATCCTCAATTTTAACCAGAGAATAGTCGCCGTGCTCAGGTGTTTTAAAAACACTGGCAATGAAAGTAATTTGTCATTGAACACAATCCAGGATTTTTCAGAATCATCTTTGTTGGTGCCGTTTGTCGTCTTTGGTGCATCGATGGATCAGAATAATTTCTTGCAGGTTTTTTAATTGCTTTGCCTTTCAACTCCACGTGTTTCGTCGGACAGGTGCGATTTTCTTTGTCGCAGAACGCAAAGTGTTCAGATAAGAAACACTTGTCAAACCACCGTCGGCGACAGACAAGACGTCCTCAGTCTCGCCTGCTCTCGACCCTCAGCTCATCTCTCGCACCTCACGTCTTAACGTTTCTCTGTGTGAACTGGGTCTAAATTGAGCACAGATGCTTCAGCCTCCTTCGCAGCTCTGGCTGTTTCACGTCGCTTTGAAAACTCTGATTGCCCGACGGCTTTGATAGATGAAAAATGCTGCTAATTAGCATTTGGCCCGACGCTCCCCACCTCTGCGTCTGTCATTGCACTTAAGCTGCTTCAGATGTTAAGACCTTCTCATGAGGTGACAGCATTTATTTTATCCACACTGTGAGAAATTATTTTACTTTTCTCAACATGCATGTTTTCTCCCAGCTGCAGTGCATGCTGGTCCACATCCTGCTCCTGTGGTCGCAGATGCTTCGGTGATGCATTTCTTCCTGTCGAACGTTGGTGCAAAGATGACGACTAGAAAGCAACTTCTCTTTGATTTTGAGGGATCGACACCGAAACTGGAACAATTTCTAACATCGACTTTCATCATAGTTACTAGAAATAATCCGATTCAGGTTGATTTTAAAGAATCCGTCACTCTTTTCTCCCTTGTTCCTTCACCTTTGCAGATTTCGCTTTCTCTCTCTCTCTCGATCTGTCTGGGTACAAACTGTTGACCCGAACTGTTTTCACAGCTCCTGTACACTTCCTCTTTTTACTGTGGCATGCACACACACACACACACACACACACACAGCCACACATTAGCACACACACCAGGTCGCCGGCTGGCCTCTGGAGCCCTCGGGGTGTGTGTGTGTGTGTAAGAGTGGGGTTGTTTTCCAAGCTACATTTTGCTGCCACATGGATGTAGAGTGGTTTAGTATGTCTGCCTGGCAGGCCTGCTCACACACACACACACACACACACACACACACACACATAGTCCAATTCGAAGGGAGTTCCTCAGGCAGCCAGACAAGGCTCCCTTTCACACTCCAAGATACAGCATCAGATTGGGCCGATTGTGTACTTTTTGTGGTGTGTGTGCACGTGTGTGTGTGTGTGTGTGTGTCTGTGCAAGTGCAGCTACGTGCATTATGTGTGTATCTCTTCGTACGTTTCCATTTCTCTCTATTTTCTTTTCACACACACACACACATTTTGGCAGCTCACTGAAGGGTTTCATCTGTCTTATTCCCCACAAGAAAACGGAAAAAAAATTGTGCGTAAAACAAAAAAGTTATACAAAATAATGTGTGTGTGTGTGTGTGTGTGTGTGTGTGTGTGTGTGTGTGTGTGCCCGCCAGGGGTGTGGTCTGGATGACATTTAGCATAAAAGGTGAGAAGTGTACACCCCCCCTCCCTGCCAAAACTGGCAACACACACACACAGAGCGAGCATGGAAAAGTTGTGATGTAATGACGCCACACTTCTCTTGCAGGAGAACACGTACATAACCACACACACACACACACACACACACACACACACACACACACAGAGTGGCAGACGTCGCCGCAGAGACGCAGGCGTCACAGCTTCACACTGATTGCGCAGGCTGAACACACACTTTCCCTCCAAACGTCGGCGAAGCGAAGGAGCCTTCGCTGTAAACACTCGCTTCGTTTCGCAAAAGAACCCAGAAACCAAAATTGCTACCACAACATTACGGCTGATTTTACCGCCGAGGTCACAGGCAACAAACTCTGATGTGAGCTGAAAACCATAAAGAGGTTTCTCTTAATGATGGCGGGCATAAAGTTTTAAAGCTTTTTTTTCTTTTCCTTGTGGATGTGTTGCCCGGCGACTGAGAGAAGTAGGAGCCGGCTGAGGAGGCACAAAACATGAAGTGTGCATGTAAAGAGGAGCCGTCGTTGGAAATGGGAACAAACTTTGAGCAAAGCTGGAATCAAAAAGTTTAAGTCTTGCTCACGCTGTTTTTCAGCCTTACATGAATTTTGCTCTTATTTGCGATGCAGGTTCAGAGTCGAACTCTTGTATGAAACTGAATTTAACTGCTTCAACTAAATTGCAAATTCGATGCTTCATCAGCCAGTCGAGATGCCGCCGTCGTCTACGAAACGCAGCAGACAGAACAAAACATGTTTTCTTCTAGATTTGTAAAATGAATATTAACTTTAAATAACACTATTCTATTTTATTCTATTTTGAATATTTTTTGCTCGAGTCATCAGGCGTCATTTCCTGAGAAGCCACATTTAAATCAGTGATGTCAAGTTTCTATGATGCCCCTTAATTTCTCCTACTTTCAACAAACGACACAACGAAGTTTCCAGCTTTGTTCCTCCTCAATGTTTACATCCGGGTTTGTCTTCACCTCTACGATCACACTATGTATAATATAAAATCAGTTCCACGTTCTGTTCGTCTCTCTCAAAACTCCCCGTTCACTTTAAAGTAAAAATAAAAGTGCAGGTTTCGAGCAGCGAACGCGTCATCAGGTATAAAATCCTGCAGGTCAAGAATCAGAGGTCAGAATAAAGGTGAAAGGTCAGGACCGATGTTTGATACTGAAGAATCTCCCTGACGTGTTTCCAGCTTTGTGTGTCCGTCTTGTAACCAGCGTCCACAGAGTCTCTTTCATATTTTTTGAACAGAGATTTATCAGATATTTTACAAGAACCTCAATAAAGGAGGGACAGAGGAGGAGGAGGGGGGGGGGGTGAGGATTTTCCACACACGCCGTCCAGACACACACACTTTCATTACACATTCACACACATACGCTCAAAGTTTCACCACCACGATCAGAGAAAGTCTCATAAAATCTTCCCGTCTCTCTTGTTCTCTCTCTGCAAACACACACACACACACACACACACAACACACACACACACACACACACACACTGTCCGAGCAGGGCTAGCGTTTGCGCCGACCGTGCTAAAAATACCCCCGTCTGTTCTGTTGGGGTTGGCCTGGGGGCGAACCTGGGCCCCGGCTTATAAATGTCCTCTTTGTAGCTCAGTGGAAATGTCCAACAAATGACTCTTTTATTAGGGCAAGACAAAAAAACACAGCTAATTATGTTTACTCAGATCAACCAGCTCTCTCTCACACACACACACACGCAGCGGCTAACTGGGGGGACAGCGAGTGTGTGTGTGTGTGTGTACATTCGCAGCAGTTGTAAAAGAGAAATATTAGGGCGAGTGTTCGGAGGGAGCAGCGAGGGATTTTCTAGAAACAGAGGCTGATGGGAAACAGCAGCAGGACATGAATGACAAAGATGGAGCAGGCGATGATGTGAGGATGGACGCATTTTGAAATAAAGTGAGCAGAGAATGAACGAGTTTGGATTTTTTTTTGTCATCCTCCGTTTGAAATTCTTTCTCGCTCTTGTTCCTCGAAGTTAGTCGAAAGCATATGAATGTGTTTTCTCATGATCCTCTAAATCCCTAAAGTAATTTGCAGCAACATAAAAGCATTTGAATTTAAATCATAATTTATATTCTTCCAATGTTACTCTTAAAGTTTTGCAGCGATTGCTTTAGATTATTAGTCCCTCATCAGCTCCTTAGATTCGATTTTTTAAGTTTAACTCAAATCAGGATTTCATCTGAAAACTAAATTATTCTTCATAAATTCATCCATGTTTCTCTGTTGCGTTGCAAATCGATTTTCACTTTATATATTCATTTTTTTTATTATTGTGCATGAGTCACTTTCACCACATCTGTTTACAGCTGTTACGCAGCGATTGATAAAATATCTATTTACTTGAATTCAAGGCACCGACTCCTCTCGCTGCAGGAGCTGAAGGTCCAGCTGAAGCCATTTGTTCGAGCTTTTAACATGAGAGAGACGATGAAACGACGATGACGCATCTTTGTCGGCTTGGTGAGAGAAAAAATTAATTAAGAAGATTCAAAACTCAAAATTTTGCCCCTGCTCCTTGACTGACAGGTGATGTTTTATTTGTGGGGTAAACGAGTGGAGAAACACAACGACGGCGGCAGAATTTGTCAAAAAGCCGCAGCTAACGTAAAAGTTAAAAATGAAAAGTAAGAAAGCAGCAGCGGCAGCCGAGGAGGACGAGAGAGAGGAAACGAGGTCAAAGGCTGTGAGGGAATTCCTTCTTTCTTTTCAGCTGTCAATCATTCAGCCGGTGCCAGAGATACCAAGGAACCAGTGTGAGCTTTTATATGTGTGTGTGTGTTTGAATGGTGCGATAGGTCCTCGACTTGACAATGAACCCCGTCCCTTTGCGGTCACGCCACCACATTAGAGCGACAGAGAGGGAGGGCGAAGGGGAAGGAATAAGAAAGTAGGATGGGGAGAAAGGAAAGGAAAGAAGGAGGGAAAGTGTGAAAGAGGTGGGCGCCAAAAGAGGAGCGAGAGAAAGCGAGCGCAGAGCGTGGCAGAGGAGGCGGAGAGATGGGAAGGCTGCTCGTTTCAAAAAGGACGGATTAGCGAAGTAGGGCTTCGGGTGGTTCGGCCAAAAAACGAGGAGAATGGAGGGCGAGCGAGGGAGAGAGAGAGCGGGAGAGAGAGAGGGCTGGCCCCTGACCCGGGGACATTATAGGGAGGGAGATTATGGTTGTTCAAAACTCTCTAAGCACTCACCCCGGGACCCCAGCTAATACCCTGACACACACACACACACACACACACACAGCGTGGAAGTCGACAAATAGATCTGATGATGCTGATTTTTATTATTGTCAATAAATCCAATGAAAAGATCAACGAACTCATCACATATCATCTGTGTGTCCAAAGCCCGACTGGTCTTAGAGCTCCGTCCAATAACTATTAAAACACATCAGTGAGCCACAATATCCTCACACACACCATCCTGCTGTAAATACTCACTGAGACCAAGTGTGGATTCATCCGCCGCTGAAAATAGTCCCAACAAATGCACTACTTCTTCCTGTTTGAGTGACGCTTTCTAAAAACTTAAAAATTAAACGCACGTGTTCGCGCTAACTCGACGGACGAACACGTTGTTGGCTCATGAAATTTGTTGACATCAGAATAAACAAATCATGTTTTTAAAAAAATGCAATCTCACACAATGTTTCACACACACACACACACACACACACTCTCATTGAGAAAGAGAGCTAACATTGTGCTCGATACTCGGCCGGGACAACGGTGCTGGAGGAGGGAGCAGTGTGTTCTCGGGGTGAAAGAAGGGGCAAGGAGAGCGCTGCCAGCACCTCCTGCTAATCTGAACAAGAGGAGGAGGAGGAGGAGGAGGAGGAGGAAGGCCGGGATGGATGGATGGAGAAGAAGAGGGAGAGAGATAAAAGGTAGACGAGAGCGATGCTTTTTTTTACCAAAACAAGTTAAGATTTTTGATTTACTTGTTGTCGCCGGAATCTTTTGCGATAAAAACCGCGGTCGAAGCGATGAAAGCGTTTTCGTTTCTGAGTCGAGGAAAATAAGTGAAGAAGTAAAAAGGAGGAGGAGACGCAAGAAATTTTTATGAATTTAGAAAGGACGGAAGAGGCAAAGAGAATAAATATAGTGACAGGAGAAATCGCTAAAGAGGAATAAAGTGAGGAAAATATAAAACGGCGCAAAACAAAAGTTGTATTTACGAACAAGAATAACAGAAACAAGCCGAGCGCTTGATTATCATCGATTATCAACCAATAAATTTAATTAAAAAATAAAATAAAAATAAGAGCGATGTGCAGAAAAGATGGAGAAAAAGTTAGAGGGGTGTGAGAAGAAGAGTCCTCGGAGGTTCAAGGGTCCTGCTTTGAATGTTAACACTGTTACACCACACACACACACACACACACACACACACACACACACACACGCAGGGCTGCCCGCTCAATGAACTATGTATCTCTCACCCAAAAAACACACACTTGAACACACACACTTGCCAGTTCCCTGTCGCTCCTGTAGGAAGAAAGAAAGAAAGAAAGAAAGAAAGAAAGAGTTAATCATGATCCGAGCTCACACACTTCTGTGCACGTGTGCTGACTTCGTGTGTGTGTGTGTCGGCTGTGTGTGTGTTACATATATGTGCTCATACGCTCATAGTATTTCCATGTACTGTGTGTGTGTGTGTGTGTGTGTGTGTGTGTGTGTGTGTGTGCGTCAGGACTGTGTAACCGCAGCTATGCAGCACACAGCGAGCTGGACCGCAGTAATGGAACCTTAGCATAGATGAAGCCACCAGGCCTCACAATCCCGGCTCTGTCTGAGCTGGTTAAAGGCACAATCCGCCTAAAAACAAAGATCCCACATGTGTCGTGGAGCAGAGAGGCTCCGAGGTGATCGGACGTCTTTGACTGGAAAACTCGCCGCGCGACGCGAGGATGGATTTCAACCACCATCTGGTCGTGAGGAGGTTTTAAGACGTGTGTGTGAGAAACGGAGCAGGTCGACGTTAAACTGAGCTTTTAGGATTCAAATCTTTCGCCGCCCGACTTTTCCCATCAGATCGTTTGAAGCCGTTAAATCAAACATTCGATTTGATCCTGGAGTTTGAGCTGGTTAACAATTAAAGTCAGAACAGATACTGATTTGATTTCCGGTTTATTCACAATTTGGTGTAAGATGCCAAAAATCTTTTTCATTGTTTTCATCTTCAAAGCGCTGAAAGTGGAGTAAATGTGAAAGCGTCCATGTATCTGTGGTGCTGAAAGCTGTGACATTAACCTTAATGTTAATGTCAAAACTTGAAACTTTCAGAAACTTTCCAACAGAAAATGTATGACAACCACATTAGATGGTTGTTCAGATTAACTGTTCTCATAAAGACGACGGTACTTGAAGGCATCATGAGTGAAGAGATGAAAGTAAATCATCACCTTTACTGACTGTGAAATACTGAGGCTGGAGACAGGTGTAGAAGAAGAAGGAGAGAGAGAGAGAGAGAGAGAGAGAGAGAGAGAGAGAGAGAGAGAGAGAGAGAGAGAGAGAGAGAGAGAGAGAGAGAGAGAGAGAGACAGAGAGAGAGAGAGAGAGAGAGAGAGAGAGAGAGAGACAGAGACAGAGAGAGAGAGAGAGAGAGAGAGAGAGAGAGAGAGCTGTCATCACTGTGTGAGATGAGAGAGTGTTTGGTCTGCAGGACTGTTATTACTCTGCCCACCGTCATTTACACTTCATCACTGCAAAACAGACAGAGACAAGAAGACAGGCTGGCAGACAGAAGGACAACGCATTAGTGTGTGTGTGTGTGTGTGTGTGTGTGTGTGTGTGTGGACAGTATAGATGCATATGAGCTGCTGTTCACGTTTGTCCAAACTGTAAAAGGAGGAAACAATCACTGATAACACTTTGCACCTTCTGTGTAGTAATCTACAGTGTGTGTGTGTGTGTGTGTGTGTGTGTGTGTGAGACTCTCTGGCCCATTCACAAACTTAAATCACACAACACACACAAACACACAGTACAGTCTGAGTCTCTGTGCCATGTGTTCATTTCCTCTGGTCTGACCCAGATTCAGTCCAGCCTGTCTGCACCGAGCGTGTGTGTGTGTGTGTGTGTGTGTGTGTGTGTGCGTGTGTGTGACGTATCGGGATCAGACCGGGAGAAGCTCCATCCAGAAGAGCAGACATGTTTCCCCTGTGTGTCGATATCAATTCTGTCAAACGAGAGAAGTCGCGCTGCAGCGCCCTCCGATGGGCAGATCAGTGACTTTTTTTAAAGGTGTAAAAAACTTCATTACCCAGAAATCTTAGAACATTGTTCTAGCAACCTGTACTGATACAAACAAGGCACCAGATTGTTTTAATTTTACATCTAAACCATCAATTAATTCAAAACCACATCTGGGGAGCTTTGCAATCTGGTGACCTCAAGTGGCCGCAGAAGGTAACTGCTTTCATTTCCAACAGTTTGCAGAGCTCACAATTAAAATCATGTTGCGTTATTCAAGAGAAGTTTGTATTTGACGTTAAATGTTCATGTTTCTGTGCAGAGAACATTTCCGTCTTTCAGTCTGACCTTTGATTTGTAAATTTCTCTTGTCTGAGTTTAACTTTTCCAGTCCGACAAATCTTCAGATGAGATGTTTGCGATGTCGTGAGCGGTTTAGAAAAATTTCGTGAGATGTAAAAACGTGTTTATAAAGAAATGCACAGATTCATTCCTGTGTTTCGCTGCACGTGGACGTCCGTGCACCTGTGTTCAAAGCAGAACGGTGCATCTGTGTGTGTAGCATATAATGTGTGTGCATGACTAATGTGTGTTTATATCCATACATACATGAATGTGTAGGTTGTGTTTCAGTGCATGTGTGTGTGTGTGTGTGTGTGTGTAACGTTCCTGCTTGGCATCGACCCTTCACAAAGCTCCAGCTCCTAATGAGAGCAGACAGCTCTTTGGCACAGTGACCAGAAAACTAATCCGAACTGCAGATCGCTTTAAAATGGATCCGTCACAAAAATGTGGCTCCGCCGCCGCCGCCGCCGCGAGTGGAGTCAAAAATATACTGTTTGTATATAAACGCACATTTAAACAGAAAGAGTGTTTATGTAGGAAATCTGGACGAGATGTTAACGAGAAAAGAGGAGACGAGAACAACAGAGAAGTCGAACAAATTCAAGATGCAAGAAAAATTTTTTTATCACTTTTGATCCGTAAAAATTTAAAGCACCTGGATACAAACATAAAACTCCTCTCGTTCACACAAACTCACAATCTGCGACTCGGGATCGACGTGTTCACAGACTTTCCATAGCTGTTTAATCGTCCTTCGTTAAAGTCGCTATCATCAATGTTTATTTGCTCTTTTTTTAAACTGTCAAGCTGCGACTTTACGTTTCGTTTCTCAGCGAAAAATCAGTAAAACAATCACGATTCACAACCTGATCAGCAGCAAACAGACACAGTTAGAGAGCAGCCGGTGAACAGAGCGGAGCAGCTGCAGAAACTGGTGGAGACCAAACACGGAGCTACAAGAGAAGAGAAAAACACGACTGTAAAAAATGATACTGCTGCTGCTGGATGTGGAAATGAGCAGCTGTTTGCTCATGAGATGACGAATCAGCTTCAGAGGTGATGATACGTCGATGCTGTGTTCAAAGAAATCAGTTATTGCATGTTCAAGTATTAAAAAGATGAACTAACAAACCGAGAGAATCCTCTATGAACAATTAGTCTCCAGCATTAAATGACCAAACAGGTTTTTAGTCCGTCCTTGTTTTCAACTTTATGCAACTAGAACATCTTCAACATCAAAGAAAGATAGTTTCACGGTTAAAGCAACTCGATGTGATTAAAAAAACAAGACACAAACTTTGCTTTGTCAAACCTGTGTTCTGCTTCTGAACATGAGCAGAACTCATCATAGTCGCTTTTCAGGATTTGTCGTTTGTGAATTTTGAGCTGTGAGTTTGTCTCCTCTTACTGAACCTTTAACTTTCACAGAGACTGAAGAACGCGTCACTGCGACGTGTAAAGTCTGTTGTTTGGTTCCGTATTCCAGAACTTGTCTTTATCAAACCCTGCTGCAGCTCAGTTCATCTGTTCTGACGCTCTGAATCGAGAACACTCCTGCCCTCAGAGAGACGACTTGTCTCTGAGCTCGTCTGACATGTCGTCCCCACCGGCCGACTAGTAGCTGAGACATGAAACAGGATCTGGGCCGAGGGTCCCGTCAGATCTGCGTCTCGGTCTGTCTCAGTCTCCCACAGAGCTGATGACCGTTCAGCATCTTCCTCTCAAACACACAGTTTAACGTTCATGAGGCTTCACCTGCACTTTCAGATTAAGGTCAAGACCTCGTCCTCAATCCAGCCTTTGCTTGTTTGGTCCTCATAAGTACAGACACACTCAGCCTCCATCTGACTGACATGCCCCCCCCCCACCATAAACTTGGCCGTGGTCCTCGGTTGCATTCCGGGAACGCGTATCGGTCGGTGTCAGATGTGACGGAGAGGTCGAAGCTGTGCGCAGGTTCGGACCTGCGGTTTGAGGCTTTTCCTCCGGGGTCAAACTACAAACCTGAGCTGATCAAAGCCAATTTTTATGTTCACTTTTCTCACTGTCTTTCAGTCTAAACACAAAAGTTCAGCTCAGACTCAAACACATGAGATCAGCTCCTCTGGTTTTGGAGCAAACAGGTGAAGCATCTCACCAATCAATATCAATATCTGCCAATGAAAGCTTCATCTATCAACACATCACTACAACAGGATTTTCCTTCTTCTGCAGCTTCACACCACCTGTCAATCAATCTGGGTTTCTGACAACATGCTGGGAACTTTGGATTCAGCAGAAAGCATGAGAGAGGAAGAGGAGGAGGAAGAGGGAGGTGTGCACTTTATCCTCATCTCAACCATTTACCTCCAACCCACTTTCCTCAAATATTCATCACATTCTTGTCATTTTTTAAACATTAAGCTTTGGTTTGAAATGGCCAGAGTTTTATATTCTCTGCTCGACTCCTGCTCAGAGACACCCTCGGTCACTAATTGCCTCCATATCAGAGCCTGACTGCGGCTCAGCCCTGATCTGATCTCCCGCTGGAGCCACAGGACTGACAGACAGATTACGCCACTTTAAACTAATCAAGAGTGAAGTGAAAGTCTTTGATGCTCGCGGCTGGTTTGTGCGTAAAAGGCGCGGAGGACGTGGATGAAGCGACAGAAATTCACCCAGAGACACTTATTTTAGAGGAAAACAGAGATGAATCCAGATGACATGAGACTTTATGAGTGGATTTAACTCTGCGCATCTTGAAAGGATGTTGAGCCAAACTGATGAAAGCTTCAAAATGTTGGAGACTTTTGTTGGAAAAGGCGCAAATTAGCTTTTTTTTTCTTGTTGCTTGAACTGATGGATGTTTGATTTTTGCGCATCAACAACTGGATGCAAAATAATGTGTGGAGCAAAATGTGCAATAAATGTGAAATAGTTGTTGCTCTTTGCCTGCTGATATGAAGTCTATCTCGGTGCGCTGCTGCAGACTGACGCATCAGAAAGTTGCTGCAGGAGCGCGCAGAGTAAAATGTGGAAAAAGTGTCAGCGTGATGAATGAAGTCAGGAGTCAAACTGCAAAATAAAGTCCGCAAAGTCTCAAAGAGCAGAATAAAGACACAGATAGGACTGATTCGATCATGCACGGATGAGGTCTCCGTGCAGACCCGGCTCCACCGAGCCCCCCTCCCCGCCCCGAGGCGCGCTTACCTGCAGGAGCCAGTGGCAGGTCTCGCCGATGAAGGGGAAGCCCATGGATCCTTTGGGCATGGGGAGCTTGCAGTTTTTATCCCGCGTCGCCGTCCATCTGAGCTGCCATAGCTGCTGGGACACGGCGAGCAGCAGAGCCATGGACACCAGGCAGGCGGCCAGGGTGGCCAGAGCCGAGACCAGGTCGAAACTGTCGAACAGCATGGTGATGGAGAGCCCGGCGGTCCCTCTGGAGCTCTGGAGTGAAAAACTGCTCAAAGTTGTGCTGAAGCTTCTTTAAACTTTGTGTTTGAGGCAAAAATGGACAGATGTGGAATCCAGGAGTGATTTAAAAGTTGGATTTCTGAAGTTGTTTCTGTGCGTAAAAGTCTCCTTTTACGCGCTCCAAACTCTTTTCAGAATGAATGAACTGTGGCGTTTTCTGTCAGACAGACTCGATCTCTGCCTTCAAACAGTCACAAAGTGGCTTTTCTGTGCGTAAAAAGTGCAAATGTGGAGGAGATGCTACAGGTGAGAGTCACAGCAAAACAATCCAACCATTAAAACTCACCTTGTTTTAATGGTCTAAGCATTGAGGAGAATAATGGCACGAGACTGGGGACTGTCCTGAGGTTTGAAATCTCATGTTTGGTCTCTTTGTGGGGGTTTTTTTAAAGTCTGCAACAGAAAAATCTCAAGGTGACACGTTTATGTCAGAAGCTGTGACACCGTGGGACACGTGGAAAAAGTGAAGCCGAGCTCCTGGAACCAACAAGGGCTTCACTTTCTCAAACTTCTCGAGGGATGGAAAGACTTGGTTGGTTTTTTTGGGGGAGAAAAAAATGAACGAAAACTCTTCCAGGAATCGCGTCTCTCTCTCTCTCTCTCTCTCTCAACTCCCCCCAAAAAATTGTTTTAAAAAAAGCCTCTTTGCAAAAAAAAAAAAGTTTTAATCTCTCTGGAGCAAACACGAGGAAGATGAAGTGAAGTGGAGACTTTTAAGATCCGTGAGCGCGCAGGAATGAAGAGATGCTCAGGAGCCTCCGTCCTCCTTCTCCTCCTCTCACTGTCTGTCGTCCACCCTCTCCTCTGTGTACCTTTCTGTTTCTCAGCTCTCTCTCTCTCTCTCTCTCTCTCTCTCTCTCTGGCTGCCTGTACAAGTCACCCTCAGTGTGTGTGTCTGTGTGTGTGTGTGTGTGTGGATGCGTGCGTAAAGAGTGTGTGTGCGTCAGGCCAGAGGCACCAGTGAGTGTTTATATAGTGCGGAGGCAACTGGAAGGCGAATAGGCGGCCAAGGGCTCCCGTCGCCCCCCTCCAACCCCACCCCACCTCCCTCCAGCTAGAGAGGCAGAGAGACTCCCCTCCCCTTCCCTCCTCCTCCTCCCTCCATCCCTCCCCTCTGCTCCACCTCTTTCAGCTCCTGGAGGACCCCCTCCCCCTCCTCCTCCCCCCTTTTCCCCTCCTCTTCCTCCTCTCTCCTCTCAGGAGGAGGGGTGGTGTAAAGTGAGCAGCAAGCGGCGCAAGAGGAGAGGAGGCTTGGAGCGTGCTGGAGCTGGCAGAGGGCCAGTGAGGGAGGAGGAGGAGGAGGGAGGGAGAGAGAGAGAGCGAGGGAGAGAGAGAGAGAGGCAGGGCTCACAGTTCAGGACTTGTGTCTCCGTGCGGGACGTGCGCTCTCCTGCGCCAATCACCTGCAGACTGACACACACAGCAGGATGGATGCAGCCTCATTTAAACCAGCGAGTAGAAGCATTACACTGCAAATCCATAACACATTTCATTGTAATTGGATTAAAAAAAAGTGAGATGTTGCTCTAAAACGATGCTGGTTCGCTCCAGAGTTGATGGATCCAAGACGTCTCCGTGCGTAAAAACGCAGCTTTTACGCACGGAGCCTGCTGCGTCTTTGTAGTTTATATCCTGCTCGTTCACTTCAATATCCTCATGTTTTCTTCCACCCATGCTCCCGATGCATCACGGGACACGAACCTCGGACCTCAGACCTCAACTGACATCATTTGGCTCCAGAATGACTCGGTGCCAAAATGGTTAAAATCTGTGCAAATGAGTGTAAACGTCGTTGTGACGTCACAGTTCCTCAGTGATCATTGATTTACAGATTATCTCCTGATTCTCTTCATCTCTTTCTCATCTTTAATGCACAGTGGAGCCGTGTCAGGCTCAAGGGCACTTCAACAGAGAGAGACGGGGAGAGTTCTCACCAGTCAGTTTCTTTCTTTCTTCCTCTTCAACTCTTTCTCCACATGTTTCTTTTCTTCACAAAGACAAAACAGTCAAAGATGAGAAACTCGCTCTTTTACTTTCTTGGACAATCTGTTGTTTATTTTTTCTCTTATTCTTTCTTTCTGTCTTTCCTTCCTTGTGTATATTCTTGAACTCCTCAACTTTGGGTTTCTTTTCCTCTTTTTCTGACAACAAAGAGTCCTGCTGTTTCTCTCTCTCTTTCTTCTCTGCTCGTCTATACAGTTGCATTTTTATCATATAAGCTCTAACAGCCTGTTTATTGGAGTCTCATTGTCTCCTCATCAGTCTCCTCTCTCCTCTGTCTCCTTCCTCCTGAATCAGAGATGACTCCATCTCTGATGACCTACAGGCCGAACCGACCGACTTCGAGCACAGAGGTCACGGGTTCGACTCCGGCTCTCGTCCCCGGGGCCACGTGTCCCCGTCCTCGGCTTCTCCTCCCTGAGCCTTCAGAAAACAATCAGATCAATGAGATGCAGGCGCCGGGGGAAGTCGGGCTGTTCTCTGCTGCCGCGCCACCTCCATTCCAAGGAACATGACTGGCTTCAATTAGGTCCTCTGACTGTGATCGGGAATATTACTGATATAAGAGAGAGAGAGGGCGGAGACTCTGACTCCATCTGACACAGACACCTGCGAAAGGTCGTTCAGGTCAGAACCAGGTTAACTTTCAAACTCTTTCCTCATTCTTCAATTCATCTTTAACCACATCTGCTCTTTCTCTCATTACTAAGTCTCTGCTCTCATTTTCTTTGTTATAATCTAAACTTTTGTTCCTCTTTGTGCCCGGCTCCCTTTCTCCTTCCTCTTCACCCCTCTCCTCTTTTCTTTCTGTCTCTTCTTCCTTGATTCCCTCGTTCAGCTCAGAATGAGGAACAAGTCTCAGAGGGATTTCAGATATTTCACTGAACAACTTCAGGTCCTTTCTCTTTCTCTTCTCTTCTCTTCAGCATCTCACACTCAGTCTCTGACAACGGCTCAATGCTGCCGCCTAGAGGAGGAGAAACACATGGCAGCCGGCCAGAAAGAGAGGAGGGCAGAGGTGATTGAGAAGGAAGAAGAGAAAGACAGGATTCAGATTTTCTCTGCTGTTTGAGTGAATGATGTGAACTTTGTGTCTTTGCCTTGTGGAAGTATGAGAAGTTTAGATTTCACACACACACACACACACACACACACATACACACTGATATCTCATAAACGATCTGCTGAATTGAGAGAAAGCTTAAACCCGTCTGAGAGGATGAGATGAGTCTCAGATGAGTCACTTATTCTTATTCTTGATTTTTCTGAGGCTCAATATTTGAAGGTGACTCAAGAAATCAGGAAATCAACAATGCACCAAACTCACGTCAGCATATTTAAGTTCTGCAAATGTGACAAACTTTTGTATTTTTCCATTCTGGAAACATATTTTCACTATATGCATTAAAATTTTAAAGGTAGATTTTTGTCTCTATCAAAGAGCGCATTAGAACTTTTTCATCTTTCATAAGCGTCGACAAAGACACAATATCCAGATCTGAAAAAGCTTTAAAGTCAAATGCTTAAATGCTAAAAGAAAGAGCAAGAATAAGGAAAATAATCACAGAAAACTTCTAAAGCTAAAACATTAAAAAAGCAGAAAGCAAACAAAAATGCACAAACTTCAAACACATTTTAAAAATACGTAATAAAAACGATGATGTACAGAAAAACGCTCAAACATGAAAGATGCAGATAACTGTTGTACATACGTGAAGCGTGTTTGACCTCAGTAACACGCCGGTGGATTAGTGAGAAGAAAAGACTGTATGTGAAGTGTAATGTATGTAAATCCTCCAGCAAAACAGCCTCAAGGTGCAATCGAGCACATTCCTGCACAGAAGAGCCTGTTTTTCAAAGCCGGACTCGCAGATTATGCAAAAGGTTACTTAAACCCTGAAAAGGAAGCTGTTGGACCTGAAATCATACAGTTTGAATTTATGTGTTTGTAAAGTGTGAAGAGTTTGAACATGAGCTTCGACCCACCGGATGATTCAGTGAACAATTTCTTTCAATTATTGTGAAAATTGTAGAATCCCTAAATGTTAATTATTGTTTCTCTGAGCTCGACACTTTGTGCAGGAAGTGAGTCGATCGTGGAAACTTCCTTGCACCATTTTGCATCTTAACATTATAATATGACACAATAGGGGTTTGCTTTTCGGCCATGATTCACATTTAAGTTTCAGTTTTAGCCCTGGAAGGGAAAAAGTTTGCCCCCTGCTTTAACATTAATATTTAAGACCACGCAGTGGTTTGCCAGCGACCATCCCAATGGTTCCACTTGGATTTCACAATAAAAACCTGAACGCTGGCCTCACATTCACCTTCTGACCGACGTACAGTAAATCATCCCACTCAGTCTGCAAAGCTGCTGCGTCAGAGCGACATGAAAATGAAATGTAGGTGAGATGGTCGCTGCAGATAGAATCAAGATATTGGTATCGTTTATAGAAGAGTCAGAAATGAAGTTACAGAAGTTAAATAAGAATCTTCTGTCACAGTAAGTATTTGTTGTCACACAGCGTCTCTGTGGTCGACTCTGACTAACGCCTGAACAAACAGAGAACGGGTTAATAACCATTAGATTTGTCTTATCAGTTAAACACACAAACACTCGACCACATGTCGTCTGTGGTCGTGTTGGACTGAATGACTTCTATCATTAATACCAGGCAGGAATTCTTCGCTGTGATTGTGGCCGTGACAGTGATGTAAGAGACGTCGCTGGCAGCGTTAAAGAAACCATAATGACAGAGGAAGAACATAAGTAACTACTGCATATGAAGTTCAGGAGTTTAGTCCCAAATTTTGGCTCGTGAACAAATCAGGATCCGACAGGAGGAGATGGAAAAAGCTGTGAAGGACGTCTGTAAAAAAAAAAATGGATGTATGGATGAAAATATATTTGATAAATTAAACTAATATCAAATTTAAAAGTTTTGATTCCAAAAAAAAAAAAAGGGATCAAGTTCAGTTGAAATTAAGAAGAAGTGAATCTCAGAGTTTGCAGGAGTCAGAGAGTCTATAAAAGCAGCTCTGATTCAAAGCTGATTCACAAACTTCCGCTGTGACTCCGATTGAAGCGATTGCGGCGACTTAATGACCTTTTTTATTTGGGAGTTCAGCAGAGGTTCAAACCAGCTCCTGCGTAAACACACGACCAAACCGCCGCCTCCTTCAGAACCTCGAGCTTTAGGTGACCTCATCCGTTCCATTACAAGGTCGCGACCTCTTGTGTAACGCGTGAGACGTTCCAGCGTCTCCAGCCTGGGTTCGGGGACGGGGAGGTTTGCCGGTGCTTAGCCCATTAACGCCGTAATGCGTGTAAGTTAGATAATTAGCTCTCACAGCGAGTGTGTGTCTTTCTTTGTATAAGCACAGACGCCTTATCTTTACATTCCTCAGCTATGTCCGTTTAAGCTTTTAACACTTTACCCAAACACACACTCGCTCGCCTCAGTTCGCCCGAGTGGAGACGGCGAGGGAGAGAGAAGAGTGTGTCAGTGTGAGAGTGTGTGTGTGTGTGTGTGTGAGTGTATGATGATGATGTGTGTGAGTTTTGCCAGCGAACGTATTTTCAATTTCCTCCGACCCCAGAACGACCTTTCAGAGTCGAGGTGTTTGGCTTTTGGTTTTAGAGGATTTAGTGGGACACAGGAAGTGAACATGAGCACGCACACACACACACACACACACACACACACACAGGACAGGAGAGAGATATAATAGTGTCATAATATCAATGTGATTTTTTTTGTAACAGCTGTTTCACAAAAGTCAACATTCGTGGTAAATTCAATATATTAGTTTAAGTATCACAACATTTTTATGATGAAGATATTTAATGTTTGATGCCTGAGACACAACTGGTTCAACTGATTACAATTTAGATCAACTTGTAAGTACTTGTACTCTAAGTAATCACATTACAACGACTGTAACATGTTGAGTGAGACAGTTTCTTTTATTATTATGGATAGATTTTCTTCTCTCTGTCTTGTTTTGTGTTTATTGCTGACGTGTTTTCATCAGCTGTTTTACTGGTGAGTAAAAAAAATCTGACATGAACGTTTGACAGGTTCATCAGAGAAAGTAAAATATCTAGAAAACAGAACAGTAATGAAACAAACGCAACATCTGTTAATTCTCCTCATGAGAATAAAGCAACAAACCTGTGAACATCGATGATATAATTTAAGAATAGTTGAATAATACGTTGCCAAAAAAAAGTTGCTCTATCAGGACGAACTGATTCTGAACAATTTCTTTTTTCAGTTTCATTATTTAATTTGTTGTTTTAGGTTCTTGATGACGAGATTCCTATTTAACTAATCTAAGATCTAATCCAAGAGCAAGTCAGTGAACCGGCACAGGAAGTTGCACAATAGATCCATTTAGAGCGAAAACACACAAACACATTTAATGTAAAATTCAAAAAGACAATAAAACAATAAATAGAACAAAACACAGTCAAGATGTGATGCATTAAAATTAGACTCGATGTTTGAAAAAGAGTTGGAGGGCAGAACGAGAGAGTCAACAACAAGACAGAGGTTTAATAATGTGGTAATAATGATCTCATTACCACACACACACACACACACACACACACACACACACACGTTAGTGGCACCCTGGCGACCCTGCAGCCTGGGTTATATTAAATACAATGAGGTCAACGAGGTATCATCACATACTGTCGACTGACTCACCTCACACACACACACACACACACACACACACACACAAACCACAGATTTACAGTAACTCAACATCCACAGTAACACACACATTTACAGGCAACACGGTCGAAACACAGCCAAACACTCATTTATACTTTACAGAACATGAGACATCATCATCATCGTTTGCCTGCTGTTGGATTTGCCGGTGTTCCGGTGAAGATAAGATAAGATAAGATAAGATAAGATAAACCTTTATTCGTCCCTATGAAGTTCCTATGAAAATGCACCTTTCAACACACAATCCCTCATTTCAGGTGTTGGTCTTGGGTTTTAGTTTTTCACTCAGTCGTAGCAGTTTAATTAATAGATAGATCGTATCTATTTGAGATGAGACCGAAGGATTTAAGAGGTTAACAAACACCAGAGTAAACGTTAATTAAGACGCTCCGACAGTGGAAAAAGTCGATCATCGCTTTTATTACATAAATTTGAAATGGCTTCGTGAACCTTTCTCTCTGTCATCACAAGCTGCACCGATTAGCGCATTTTCTCATCGTTTGGTAACGTCCATTAACCGAGTACGAGCTGAACATCTGGGCAGATCCATGGTGAAGACAACAAACAAGAGACGAGCCACCGTGAAGAGAAACACACAGACGGAGAAGCATTGCCCGAATGAAGCGAGACGTTAAAGTCATCAGTAGTTGCAGATGTGTCTAATGGTTCGTTTTACTGGGAGGATTTTACACGAGCTTCGTTCTGGATCCTCGTGTGATTGAAACACATCGACTCTAATGAACTCTGTCCTCGTGTGTTTCCTGCTGTTCATAAACACTTGTGAAGGTCAGATTCATTAAGTTTACAGCTGTTTTTGTGCCTGTGGTTGCAGATCCAGACCGACGACTTTCCAAAACAACACAACAAAACCATCAATGCGCAACGTTCCTTCGTCACATCTTCGTAGATTAAAGTCCTGCGTCTTTAAAAAACAAAGGCCGAACCTGAGCAGAGGACGAACTGTGGCGATGAAGAGACTCTGTGCTGGGTTTGATGCCCACAGGATCCGGGGTCAGTGACTAACTGTGGTTAAACAGCACAGGATTTCATGCAGATTCCTTGAACTAATTAAGTACAAAGTGGCCGTTTCCCCTCCTCGCCAAATTTTCTGGATGGGGGCTTGTGGGAAGACTTCTGAGTAAAACTAGGATGTGGGTTTTTTTATGTCGCTCCACAAGGTCGGTGCGCGACAACTTAACTAAGGCTTCATTTGATCAGAGCTGTGTGTCTGCAGACGAGACGGCTCAGCTCAGCCTCTTACAATGAAAAAAATCTTTTGTGGACCTTGAGGTTGTGGGTTTAAACCCTCAGGCTTGTGGTAACATCTCTTCTCTCAAACATCCCTGCTAATGAACCCTTGAGCTGGGCGGCAGCACTCCTGTCTGCTCAGAGAAGTCGGGATCCAAACAAACTGTGTTTCCTGACAACAGTTTTCTGAAGTTGTTTCCTGAGTCCATCTCTTTTATCCATCCATGTGTTCACAAAGTGTTGAACCTCTCTCCATCCTCGCTTGTGAACGACTGAGTCTTTCCAGGATCCAAACAGGTGTTTTTGGATCAGTCCACAACTTTCACTTTCAACTTGTTTCAAACATGTTGCCGTCAAAGTCCCAAGTTTTTTGGAATCGGTGTTGTAAGGGGTCTTGACATCGACGGTCCTTGAGCAAGATGTTTGTTGTAGAGAGTCAGACTTCCTGTTGATTATCATGATTCACTGATGATCGTTTTCGTCTGAACTCCAGAGCTGATGAAGCTCAGGAAGCTTGTAGAGGAGCAGGTTGGTGACTGACAGGTCGTGGGTTCAAATCCTGTCTGGATAAGAATGTTAAATGTATTTTTTCAGGGGCAAAAGGTCTTGTGTTCTTGTGATCTACATTCAGAACCATTATTATATTCAGATTATTTACACATGAAAACATTTCTCTCATATTTCCCAGATGACTCTAATGAGTCAAGATGAAAACTTCAGGGTCATGGCCCGACTTTAATTATCCGAATTAAACTGAGCTGAAATGAAAATCTGAAGCGTCTGAACTTGTGAGAATGTTTAGTTGAGACTTATGATTAAAGGTGACGAGACGTTTAAATCAGAGCTCTTGGAAAAATGGAACAGACAAAGAATTTACGAGGAGCCATCGCCCCCATTTGTTATGATTCATTTTACCAAAATGTCGTCCCTCCTTTCTGCAGAATCTTTGTCTCTTTGTCCGTCGAGGCTCCACAGGGAACCATCAGGCTACTGGTGCAGAGGGTTTGAATTAAAGGAAGTATCTCTTTGTGAGAGACAGACGGACTTTAATCCGCCGTCGCCAGCTGTCGCCGGGACGCGATGACGTGACGAGAGGAGCTGCTTTCATGTGACAGAGAAACGCTCAGAAGAAGAAGCGAAAAAGACGAGTAAACACAAAAACGATGTGATAAATGACAAGAAGAAATGAGGCGCGGAGGAGAAGACGTGACGAGTTTGGAAACAAAATAAGAAGAAGACAAATGATCTGTCCTGTTTTCTCTTTTTCCTTCAAATTATCACTTAATATTTCTCCCATTTTCTCATTGAGTCATCTGTTTCGCTTTCTTTCTTTCTCTCCCATGTTCCTTAAATCATTCTTCATCAAGTTTAAGTTTCTTGATTTTCCTCACAATTAACTGAGCTGGCAGCTTCACTTCAGTCCCTTTCCACCAAATCTCACGTTCCTGATGAACATGGCGAACATTACACCTGCTGAACGTCAGACTTTCTCTCGCTTTCGTCAACATTTTCTGATGATGGTTTGTAAAACTACGAAACAACCATCTCACCTGTCAGCTTTGGTTTGTCATGGATCAGTCGCTCACTGGACAAAGAGACAGATCAATTCAGACTTTTCAGGATCGGGTCTTTTTCAAAAGTCGTATTTTCATTGGTTGGAAATTACGACCTGGTATTACAACTCCTTTTTTGGGAGGAAATCTTGTACTTCAGCACAACTTCATTTTCATTTTTCCTCGAGTTAAATATTTTGTTTAAGCTCAGTGGAAACTTTCAGTCATGTCTTTGCAAAATTACCACATCGTGCAAATAACCAACATTCGTTTTCGTGCATGAATTCATGACAGTCGTTTTCAGTCTCTCTCTCTGATGGATGGTGTGGATCAGGTCTGACGCGGCGTCCGACCGCAGGCTGGCGTTTCACCGACACGCAGCTCGTAACCTGGCTGATCCACCGACACGTCTGTGAAGCGTCTGCGTGTCCTCGGGCGTCGGACCTCCTGCTGAGAGTCACGCTGCTCGGTGCCAACCAGGCGATACACACATCCCAAAACTATTAGTCTGCTCTGCACAGGGGGCGAAGAGTGTGTGTGTGTGTTTGTGTCCAATATTTCCCACAAACACGAGTTACACACGTACAGAACACACACTGTTGTTAATCAGAGGTTTATAGACAACACATGTGGCATCAGTTTCCCGTGATGACACAGCGCCGTCAGCGAGAACACACAGTTCACCGGGTCAACGCGGCGTGTGTGTCAAAGTGTGTGTGCGTGATTTTAAACGGTTAATTGGAGCCCGGTACGAGTGTGTGTTTGTGTTGAATCGTGTTTTACGAGTGTTTGTATCTGACTTGAACACTCATGCTGTTGTATGTAGGTGAAGAGGCAAATAAAGACATCTGGGCTCAATGACTCAGCTCTGTGTGTGTGTGTGTGTGTGTGTGTGTGTCTCCTTCATTCATCTTTTACTGTTTATGTCTTGAACGTTTGTTGTGTTTCATTCTTCATGGGAAAAGTTCGAACTTACTCAATTACTTTAAAAAGTACAGAGTTGCCGTCAGTGTAATGACAAAAATATGCATCTAACCTCGTTATAAGACGAAGGACACCACAAATTTAAGCTGGAACATTTTGTTTATTTTGGTCTGAAGTTTGCTCATGACAATAAAACAACCCGATATTTACAGAAAGAAATAAGTCAGTGAATATTTAGATTTTCGGAAAGTTAATTGTTGTTGTTGGAAAACGAGACGACAGAAAATCACATCAGCGTCTCGTCTGGAAGCAGCAGGTACGAGAGATGAGAGAGACACGAAGACGTGGTGCAGCTGGAGAGAACGTGACGATCGGAGATGAAACACAGGTGAGTCAGCTACCAGTTCGTCGTAGTGGCCACCTGCGGTACTGCAACTACTCTGAAGACTCGCCTCCTCTAAAAAGCATTTTCTCCGTCTGTAAAACAGGAAATCTGAAACTTACTTACATGAGGTTAGTTATCACTTATTTCTGTCCTGAGTTCTTAAATCGTAAGAGTTTGATATTTTAAATCTTCTTTAGGATTCAACAGCTCTTACACTCGACTTTAACAATCTGACAGTGTTCAGCTGTCTCATGTCTCACTTAAGACGTCTTGTTTACTGTGGAAGCTCCTTATTAATGTGTGAACCGCAGGAAGAATCAGCTTCTGCTCGGCTGAAGCCAACGATGATCCTGAAGAATGAAACAGAAGTCGCCTGTTTCTTTAACACTTGAGGAAGAAAATCTGCAACTGTCAAAGGCTTTTCACAGACTTCTAGTTCAATGTTAAGTTACACGAATATGAACATGTTAAATCTAAATAAATGAAAATCTGCCGTAACAATAATTCAGGTGTGATCATCTGAAACCTTAAAAATATAAAGTGGCCTAATGGTTGAACAATGTTGTGAATCTTTAAACTGCAGGGATCAAACAGTTGTAATCATCCGACGTCCTGCGACAGAAGGAAGGCGACTGTTAAAGGGTTAAAACATTATAAGAATGTGAGTAATGGTTTCAATGCATCTTGTGTTTCATTACCACGACGTGTTTCTAAACTCAGCTGATGATGCAAGAAAACATAAAGCTCTTAATTCACCGCAGCGAAACTCTGATCGCACAAAAGAACAAATTAGCAACACAGTTCATATGTGTTGCTCATTTCCCAGAAATCATAAACCGTAATCAGTTTGTCCGTTTCCCAGCTGGGGAACGGTCTCTCTCTCTCTCTCTCTGTCTCGCTCGCCCACGTCCACACACACACACGTTTCCGAAAATTTCCCCAGAGACGTCTGTATCGAATCAGATCTAAAACGGCAATTACAGTAATGCCGCTCGACACTTTAATGTTCCTGTATTCACCGTGAATACCAAGGAAAAAATCCAGCAAACACACACACACACACTTCATAACAATCCCCAAAACTCAGAGCTATCAGGTCTCTGCTAAGCTTTAATAATGGCCTCCATTATAATTCACTTTTCTTTATATGTGGTCAGGAACGAAAAAGGAATGAACAACTGGCAGAGCTACACACACACACACACTCACACACACACTCACTCACACACACACACACACACACACACACACACACACACACACAGTAGTAGTCTTTAGTAAGAAAGAGAATTTGTTGGTTAAACCGCAGCTATTTCGGGGGAATATTAGTAAAAATCGCCGCGGATGAAAAGTGAACGCGATGAAGAGATAGGAGCTGAGAGGATGAGAGAGAGGAGGGACGGAGAGTTTCAGAGGACGGCCGGCGTCCACAGAGACACATGAACAATGTGGTCGTCCTGCAGCTGCCAGTTTTAAATCCAGTTACTTTAACAAATATTTTCTGGTGTGTCGTGCTGTCGTGGGAAAAATCTTCCAAGTCAGAAAAATCAACTCGCTGTTTGATTCGTCTGGGATGATTATGAAAAGAAAACAAGGAGGCAAAGTATGTTCAATCAGCTGAAGAAGAAACACACAAATTTAGACTGAAAAATTTAAAAGATCAATCAGAGGAGAAAAAAGGGAATAAAAGCGACTCCAGAAATTGAGATTAAAGGAAAAGTGAAAGAAGAGAAACAGAAACTCAAAATGCGTTTCTCTTCTTATCCTAAAGAAAATGTAATGACGAAAGAGAGAAAGTGAAAGTGACACACACACAGTCGGTGTTTCTGTAACCTTTGACCCCACGGGCTCATCAATAACCAGGAGGCCGGGAGACGTGTGTGTGCTGTCTCATCCGTCTTCATTAGACCTCTGTGCGAGTGTGTGAGTGTGTGTGTGTGTGTTACAGACACACACATGTAGGATTCATTCGTGCAAGGAAACAGTTTGTTAAGAAGTGAAAAATGAAAATTGAGCTTTTATTTTGAAAACGAAACTAATATTTTGTTTAGCTTTGTTGTTTTTGAGCCTTGAGGTCAAAGTTTAACCTACTTTTCATTCACCTGAAACACAAATTCTCTCTTATCTGTTTATCTTCGTCTGTTTGTGGAGGAAGAGAAGTTCATCGCTCTCACATCTGATGGGCTGATTATTTAACTCTATCTCTCACACAGGAGCCGGTCGATATGCAAACCGGACCCGAAGCAGGAAGTGACGGCGCGTTGAAAGCGTCAGCGCCGTGTACAGACGGGTGAGGACAGAAAGACGGGTGAGGACAGAAAGACGCCGCGACAGATAACAGAAAACTTCCGACACTGTGTATGTGCAGTACATAGTATTACCAGGAAAACTGACCTAAAGTACTCAAAGTAAAAGTACTCATGTTGCAGTAAAATGCGTTCTCTCTCGTCTCTCATGTTTCTGCTGCATCATTGTGTCTGTGTTATTTTCCTGCTGTGGATGTTGAAGGTTGAGCTACAGACTAATGTTATTTCTACTAACATTAACAAGGACATAAAGGAGGAAAGGAAACAAGGAAGGACATAAGACTTTCCTTCCTCTCTTCTTTCACCTGCCTTAGTTGATGTGTGTTTGGAGGAAGTTATTCTAGTACGTTATACAATGACTTCCTGTTTCTATACTTGGCTGTTTGTCTCTTCCTCATCGGCCAGAACACAGTATCAGACCTGAGCATCACAACACACACACACACACACACACACACACACACGCAGAAGGATCTGATATAAAGATGAACAGGTAGATTGTGTTGTGTAGCGGTGAGTGTGTGAGAAAAACACTGATATCAGATGAGATGAGATAGTGTGTGTGTGTGTGTGTGTGTTCCTCCATGACCTTGGATGACCTTTCACCTCTGCAGGTCACAGTCAGATCAGAAACCAGTGGAAGATAAAATGAAAATAACAAACATAAAAATATATTTAAACATTAAAAATATGAAGAAAGTATTTTATAAGTTTAATGATTAGATTTTTCATTTTCATCTTTGAGTCTAGTTCATGATAAAATTGTCTTGCAGTGTTAGAAAAAATGGATCGACACCAAAAACCTCTCAGTTGTTTTAGTCCAAGACTCAACTTCTAATAAATATTTATTATTATTTTAATTTGTTGACCGATTTTTAAGATGTTCTGATCCTCGCTGACAAAGTTAACGACCAAATTTACTGAACACTTCTGAACACAATTGTGTCCTAGTAGCAGCTTTGAGAGGCTTTTATACACAGGCCCATAAATCGATTAGAAATAAAGCTGCTCCTGAACATTTGGCTCGTCTTGAAAAGACAAACGACGCAGAGGAAATATGAATATTGTTTTATTGGAGTCTGGACGCTCTCGTGTGTGAGAGAGAGAGAGAGATCTGCTTCTTCTCACACGTCAGACCACATGAATCTGAGACACTGTCAGCGGCTAATAATGAGATAACACACACACACACACACACACACACATCGTCCTACTGTCACACATCTTGTAACACTCAAAGTGTGTGTGCAGCAGAACGATGGGATAAATGTGCTCATTTACACAGTTAAAGAAAGAGGAGGCCTTGAACTTTCAGCTCCTTCGCTGCCAGAGCTGCTCTCATTTCTCCGTCTTCTGTTTCCTTTACTTCAGCTTTCAGAGCTAATATTTCATGCAATTTATCACATTCAAAAAAGCTGAGCAGAAAAAGTTTGATTCAAAAACTAGGTTTTAACTTTACAGCTTGAGTTGTGGAGATTTGCTAATGAACTGTTTAGATAATAGTGGAGACGGATGAATATTTGTTCACCACAACCTCTTGAAATATTTTCATCCTGTAGAAACAAACTGTCTCAATGTTACCTGAAATCAGCTCAACGTACCTTTTATTAGTTTGGGAGGAAAATCTGCTTTAAATACAAAAAGGTCGACAACAAACTTATCTTAAATAAGCTTTTTTCTCATAATAATTTCTTTCAAAATATCAAGAGAATAAAACAGCGAGATCAAGACAGATGCCACAAAACAGAGGCCTCAGTAGTTTATAACAGCGTATTATCATTTATTTAATATAATCAATGCTCAGACTAAAATTATCTTGCATTATTTTTGGCCACTTGAGCTTGATTCCAAAAAACATCTGCAAACAAAAACATCAGATCAGAGCGAGACCTTCCTCACAAAAATCCATATTTCCAATTTCCACCATTAAAAGTTCAACTGCAGTCGTTTCCTTGAACCAGCAGCTGTTTTTACATTTCTTGATTGACAGATTTGGTCTCCAATCAAACTAAATGTGCTTCTTTGTCAATTAAGATAAACCAGTGCAGCTTTAAACAAGCACATTTAATCTGTTTTCAGTGCGGCGGCTTGTAACCAGCTGTGGACGTGGACAGAAATCACATCAGCACTGCAGAGATTTTCTCAAAAATTTCAAAACCTGACAACCAGATCGTGACCAAACAAAGGAAAACAAGGAAGCAAAATCTGCCGAGTCCGCTCCTCCCGCGAGGTGATAAAGCAAATGCCAACTGACTCATCAAGAAGAAATCTGCAACTTTCATTAGCTTCTTCTTCTTTTTCATTCAGGAAGCGTTAACAGGAGGGAACGAGGCCTTTTAGTAATTCAGCTTCATCAGTGCGTGAATGTTTCAGGAAAATATTTGAAACTGTACAACAGAGGACAGAGTTCAAAAAGTTCAGAGTTAAAAAAGGGGAAGTGGAAAGAGAGAGGGAGGTTTTTTTTTTTTGTGAGGAATCCCGAAGCTTTGAGCGCTTCACCGCTTCTCTATAGACTGGGAACACACACACACACACACACACACACACACACACACACACACACACACACACACACACACACACACACACACACACACACACACACACACACACACACACACACACACACACACACACACACACACACACAGAGTCAGCCGAGGAAACCTGGAGCATGCAGAGAGTTTGTGTTGCTTTGGATTCGAGTCGCTGCCCTCCACTGAAAACACACACACACACACACACAAACACCTCCCACCTTGCAGCACCAACACACACACAAAGTCGTCGTTAATCACATTCCTCGCTGCAGACGCCCCCGCTGTCTGAAAGGTCAGAGGTCGCCGAGATGAGAGACGGGGAAAGAGAGAGAGCCGGTGACAAGTGTTTGGAATCAACTGCAATTAGTTTCATAATGACGATATGACGTCTGTCATTTCTCTGCAGGAGGTGAAATCAGTGACAAAGTTCACTGACTCAAGAACTGAGGAACAACTTTGAGAACTCAGCTTAGCAGAAATGTCAAACTGTCAGCAAACTATTATTTTGAATCCTGAAGTGACTTGAAATTCAAAATTGCCTCATTAACATTTCAACTACAACAATCTTTGCACATTAACCTTCCTAATACCAAACTGTGAAAATACTCTTCAATGAGTAAAAGTCCTGCATTCAATCCTTAAGTAAAAGTATCATCAGCAAAATGTACTTTAAGTATGAAAGTAAAAGTACTCAAAGTTCATAGCTGCAGTAATACTCTATATCATATTTCTTTTAAAAAGGCATCATAAGATAAAAAATGTTTTTAGTTAAAATCAATGATTAGAACTTAAAAGAAAACCGATTCATTTCATCTAGCTTGAAGAGAAGACGATGTATCAATGATCACAGTTACACTGCAGTGAAGTGAAAATTCACAAAATAACGACAAAACATTCTCAACAGTTTTTCCATTTATTCATATTTGTCTGTTGGCTTTTGTTGCATTAACTTTAGTTTCATTTATTAGTGGTTTAATACAACAGCGTGTACAGTGCTTCTGTCTCAGCAAAGATTTCTGCTTACAAAGTACAAAACAAGAGCAGCGACGACATCCGCAGCGAGACGACTCTGGACGCAGACAGACGGGTTAGAGACGGACGTCGGTTTGAATTCCTTCGCTTGTTACTGCCGCAGTGCTCTCGAGCAAGAAGCCGAATGTCTAAAATCCTGCCAGAATGTGGACGTCTGAATTTGACCAATCAGAAAATCAGATCTTATAGTTTGAGAAAAGTTTCCTTGTAATTAAGAGTAAAGTTCTAATTCTGAGATCAGTGGCTCTTCTCAGCCGCCGCCAGTGGCTGAGAAGAGCCACTGACGGCGGCTGAGAAGAGCCACTGATTGGTCGTCATTTTGACTCTTCGATAAAAGCAAGTAACAGCAGATAGTAGTTGAAAGCTCTGGAAGAAGCGAGTAAGAGACTTTGAGTTCAGACAGTTCAGTAAACTGCGTCCAGAGTCTTAACGCCGCAGTGTCGCTGCTTTATTGGAAGGAAAAAAACAACAACAAAATACAGCAAAGGCACATTCATGACAACGGCCCGATTCCCTCACTAACACCTACAAACGATCCACAGCTGAGGATGGAAGAGAAACACACTTGGTTTCACAGTGCCGACACAAACTCGCAGAAACACATGATGTCGCTCGATCGATCGATCCAATGCGACGACCGATCGAACGTCCGAGCAGAAGACTCAAATTCCCTTCTGACGCCGTAGGTTTGAATCCCTTTGATTTTGATTCACACACACAAAGTTATTATTGCACCCAAGTTCAAAAAGAAGCGACACAAAGAGCAAAGACCCATATTAGTTCAAAAATAATCTAGTGTAAATGTAATTATGTGCTGTGCTTCAACTAAACAAACCTCCGTGTGTTTGAGACACAGCTCGGCATATGTTCATGGAAGACAGAAAAGTGTGTGTGCTTGGCATTAGTACGATGGTTTCTATACAAATTAGTTCCTTTCTAGTCAACAAGGCAACAAAACACCATATGTTTTACAGCGGTTGCCAGGTTGGGGCGTCACCACCCTCTTTAAGACCCAGTTTTTTTTATACATGAAGAGTAGAAAAGGCTCAGCAACATCCCGTCATTCAAATATGATCAAGTTTAACCGAGGAGGAATGGGTTGCCATGTTTGGACAACACCCTCCTTTTTAAATCTTAAACACTCAATGTGCTTTCACAAAGAGGGAGTAGAGTTGCCAGATCTGAGCAGTGTCGCCCATTCAAGTGTTTGCAGGTTGTATATTAAGAGGGTTGCCATGTTGCGAGAATATCCCCCTTTATTAGACGTTAAGGGATCCTGGAGTAACATTCTGTTAGTTCACCACCAATATCTACGTTTTTTGATTTCAGTGCTTTTCTGACCAAAACCCAAAATGATGGACGACCCTCTGTGATGTACATTCAATACGATCTGTCATTGTGCCACAGTGAAGGGGAGCAATGTGGAAGACATTACAGACGGTCTGCGACACAGGAGAGGAAGTAGAAAGACGACAGACTGCTCAACCACCCAGTTAAGTTTCAGGAAATGAGGAAGCTTGTGGTATAAAGAATAAAATCTCTTATGAAAGACTCACACAGATTCTCACAAACAATCCCCAAAGGTATCTACAGCTGCTCACGGCCACAGCGAACACGTTCCCGCCCTGTCGAGGCTCGACAGCATCCAGAGACTGAGGCAACAAGTAGAGCAACACAGTGGAGTCACAACTGGAAGCTGGAAGATTCATTTGAAGCTTAAAAGATGATTTATTTATAATGTAGTTTTACCTACTTTTGAGATGACCACAGCTTTTCACCAACACAAACCACCGTCTCCTTGCATGCTCTGAACTGCTTGTCATTTTTTTTGTCTCGAGATTTGTTGATAACAATACTGAATCACCAGAACATTTGGTGTTAAGAAGACACAACAGCGTTTGGTTACTTCCTGTCTTCAGTTTTGTTAGATGGAAAATATTTTGGAGAAACCAATAAGACAATAGAGAGCTCCTGTTTTTCCTGATTAGACGTCTCAGTTTAGATCGAGGGAATGAACTTGAACAAATTAAAGTTCAGCTCATTTGAGACGTTTGGAACAACTATGATTTAAGAGTTTCTCATGTCAGATAGCAGGTGGAAGAAGTGAAGTTAAAGTGAAACCAGAACTATCTGAATACTTGTTGTAGCTGCAGCAGTTGTGTTAGTTGTTCCAGAAGCAGCAGGTGTTAAAGACCAACAGGAAGTGGTTTAGGTTGATGGAGTCCAGTGGAGTTAAGGTGCATAGATCAGCCAGTGGTTGCAGGATAGAACAGATCAACGAGGTCTGCTTTTCATCAGGGCGGAGGGTTCAAATCAGCCAATCAGACGGTGGCTTCAGGCCTGCTGGCCAATCAGGCGGCTCGCTCTAGGTGTGGTGCTGCGCGATGAGGTTGCGCAGCTGTTTGATGACGGTGTCGATGAGCTTCTGTCTGTCTCTGTCCGTCTTCCTGAACTGGGCGAAGACGTTGTTCTTCCTGCTCGTCTCCTTCATCCTGGCCGGTGCAGAAACAGAGGAAGAAGAAACAGGGATGAAGTGAGCAGAGTGACAGAAAGGAGGAGAAGAGGAATGCAACATGGGGATTATAAAAAGAGAGAAAGCGAAAGTAGAAATTAAATTAGTTTTTGTTTTGGTATTTCACATTATATTTTACATTCTCAGTGTTTGAATGCTGTAAGTAAACTGATACACTCTGAGTCAGGAAAACACACACAAATGCATAATCGTACGAGCATGCTCGGTACACACACACACACACACACACACACACACACACACACACACACAGTCGTCTGTTAAAGAGGAAAAAGGCTTTAAAGTGTGTGTGTCAGTGTCACATGAGACAGTGTGTCTCAGTGTTTCGTCACAGAACACTGGATCCTTGTGGACCTCCAGGAAGGTCCCAGCAGACCAGACAAGCCCCAGCAGGGTGCTTCCTCCTGGGCACAGAGGGACCACCGGGTCTGGACCCTCTGGAGCCCTGGAGACAAAATGCTGACCCTGATTAAAGAAGATGTGCTGGACCGCGCTGAACAAAGGACGGGGTCATACGACTGTGTGTCTGAGAACGTGTCTGTGTTTGAACTCCACAAACTCAGACTCTAACTAATGAATGCAGTTTATATACTTATATATACACATCAGGTTTAGTATTCAGTAAACATGCCAGAATCCAACGCTACTCACACACAGCACAGACAATACTCACGGCTTAAATAACCTGTCACAACACGACAGACGGGACAGACAGGAGACAGAGAGAAGCAGGTGAGATGGAGGTAGAGATGGATTGAGTTTGAAAAAGTCAACTAGTGCTTTGATGCAAATTGTGACAATTTGTTTCACTTTAAATCAATTTATTTGTTTACTTCCATTAAAAGAAGAGGTGAACATTTGGGGAAATATGCTCATTTGCTTTCTTTTCAATAACAAGCTGAGGAGGTTGATATCAAGCTCATGTCTGTGTGAAGTATGCTATATAAATGAAGATGCCCTGTCGTGCCTTAAATGGATCAATCTATAAAATATCACAACTGACCTTCATATCGTTTTGTTTGACCAGCTGCGAAAATCTCAAAGATATTCAGTTTACAGTGATATAAACCAGAGAAATCCTCCAATTTGAGGAGCTGGAATCAGAATTATTGGCAGTTTGATTTGGAAAAATGATGAATCCATTATCAAAATTGCTTGAGATTAATGTTCTGTTGTTAAAACTATTGAAATGGATTAAAAGAAGGAAACGAGGAATCCAGGAACAGGAGAACAGATAAACCAGGAAAGAGTGGAGGATCAGCAGATGAGTGGATGAAGGAAGGGCTGCTCACTTCTCCAGCAGAGCCAGCGCAGTGTGGGGGTTGACGCGCAGGTATTTGCAGGTGGGTTTGCCGTAATCAGCCAGGTAGGTCGACCAATCCCACTGCGTGAACAGGTCCAGCAACTAGATGAAGACAGAGACACGGAGATTAAAAACCCGGTGACTCAGAAACACAAACAGTTTTACCGTTGTTTTTGACAGTTCTCCTCCAGCTTGAGACGCTGCTTTGACCTTCTGATTGCACGGTTTGATTACTTTCGACTAAAGTCTACTAGCAAAGACATTTCATTTCAATAACATTTTACTGTTGCAATAACTTGGCAAAACCCTAGTTTGAAACTAGAGTTGCTGAGAACTTTACACAGCTCTAAATGTTTATGTTAACACTTAACAGATGATTCACTGAACTCACGGCTCCATTTTTGGCATTTCATAATCTGGACACATTCAGGTAAATAAAACAGAAGAGACAGAGCAGAGGGTTGCAGGAAGGATGGAAGGAGAAAAGGCGACTGAGAGGAGGAGGGCGGTGAAGTCTTCCTCTAAATGACCCATATTTAAAAGTGTTGCATAACCTGCTGCCGCCCGGCTGAACTCTACCTAACACACACACAGAGACAGGCCCAGGCAGACGTACACACACTCCGTCTCTCTATCTCCGTCTGTAAAACACACACACACACATACGAGCAGGGAGCCCCAGTGAACTCTGGGTAACACCAAACACACACACAGACCCAGAGAGAGAAACCATATGTGAGCGAGGGATGAGAGAAGAGGAGGAGAGGGAGGGAAGGAGTACAGAGGGATGGAGAGCAAAACCACATGTGGGGGGAGAAAATGAGAGAGTAAAGATGGAAAGAGACAGACGGAGAGAAATGATAGAGAGAGAGAGAGAGAGAAGGGGTAAAGGAAGGGCAGATGAAGATGGATAGATAGCGAGTGTCGGGCGATGGAGGTGCGCCATCAGGCAAACAGGAAGGAGGACGGTGGTGACACACTTTCAAAGTTTGGAGAGGAAAAAAAAAAAAAAAGAATTCTGTTTTTAGCCTCCGATGTTGCTGGATCGCACAACTGCTCAGTCAACATGATGCCTAATTTTTGTCCTACTGACTTGGCAGATTGCTTCCTGAGCTGCAGGACATCTGCTCGAACAGGAAACACAACCAGGGCCATTATCTCCACCAACCGGGACGAAGGATTCATGGCACTAGATCACAGCTGCTGTTATGAGGAAATGATGAGACAGTAGCTCAGATCAGAAGGTCACAGACTTGATTTGAGAAGTATTGATGCTCTTACTTACGTTTTCTTCCCTGCACTACAAATCTTTGATATCTCACTTGAAATACGACTGAAATGACAAATCGATTTTCAAAATAGTTGGCGATTAATTTTCTTTTTGAGTTTCTTCATCAGGTGTTTCCCTCTGTTATTATAAGAAAACACACCATAGTAATGTCTCAGATCTGGATCCTCACTATAATTTATGTTTTATCTATAATTTAACCACATGAACATGAATATTTTACTTAATGAGACCAGACAGAAACATTTATGTAATTTTAACTAAGGTCTGACTAATGAATTAGATCATGTACATTTACACCAATTTAGAGCGAAGAGGTCGTGGCTTTCACCTGAATTCACCTCATCAGAGCTATTCATGAAAACAGGAAGTGTCCTAAATGTTTTCTACGGAGTTATTAAAACTGATGTTTCCTCTGACTCTGGTTTCAGTGGGAGACTACAAGACGAATGGCTGATCTGGACTTCCTGATCTTTTCCTCCCTCCGTCTTCCCACACTTCCCTTCCTCCCTCTGCTCCTTTCACTTCTGTATTCACCTCTCTCTCTCTCTCTCTCCGGTTTGTCCCCGAGTTCACCCTCGCACGGCCGAGGTTTGACCTGCTAATCTGCCCATATAAACAAGTACAAACACACACACACACACACGCTGCATGAAAACAGGCTCCATGTGCAGACGTAAACAGGTACACGCACAAATAAAGGCTGTCAGTTAATTAGATACAGACACATGAGAAAGTGTGTGTGTGTGTTAGCATAGCAAACACACACTCACACACAAGCTGTTTTTGATGGTGTTTGTCAGAGTGTCACCATCTGCTTGTGTACATGCACCTCGCTGTGTGTGTGTGTGTGTGTGTGTGTGTGTGTGTGTGTGTGAGTGTGTGTGAGTGTAAAACACAAGGTGAAGGCATGCCAGATAAAGACAGATACTGTAGCCGTCTGTTTGGAGGAAGTAACCCTGAAAAGCCGTGTTAACACACTCTCACGCACGCAAAGAAGATGTAGTCGGCAGGCGGACAACATTCAATCACACTCACACACACACACACACACACACACACACACACACACACACACACACACTCAGAGATAAGCTGGCGACTGCGGTCTATGAGATTTTCATGTTATCTGAGGGCGGATCGCCGTCTTTACACTGGAATTACGCTCAGTACATCTCTCTGTCCTTCTGTCTTTCATTGGAGAAAACCGAAAACAAATGAGAATGAAAGACAAGAGAAGAGATGAGGAGATAAAGGGGAAGTTAAAAGAAAATGTAGATGGAGGAAGAGAAGAAGAAGAAATGTTGAGGATGAGAAAGAATAAAGAACAAGGAGAAGTTGGGAGGTGAAGAAGGAAAGGAGATGAGGAGGGAAGGAAACAACAAAGAGGAGGAGAAGAGACAGAAACAGGCGGAAGTGAAGGAGAAGAGGAGGTGAGGAGTTAGAAAAGAAGAAGAGAGAGCAGAAGACGTGAAGATGGACACAGGGGAAATCAAGAGAAAGAGATGAAAGAAGGAGGAGAATGTTGAGGATGAGACAGAAGAATGAGCAAGTGGAAGTAAGGGGGTGAAGGAGAAGAGGAGAGGAAACAAGGAGAGGAGACAGCGACCTGGAAGGAAAGGAGATGATGAAGACGATGACGGAAGAAAGAGGGAAAAAAGGAGATGAGACAAGATGAGAAAACGAGAGAGGTAGGAAGAAGAAATAAGGAAGGGGAGACAATGAGGAGAGGTGGGGCGTGAGAAGATGAGAGACGAGAGGATGAGAACAGAATGAGGAGAAAAAGGGAAGAGGAAATGAAGAAGGTGAGGAGGCAAGGAGATGAGAGGACAAGAGGGAAAAAGAGGAGAAAAGTAAGAAGAGGAAGAAAAGCAGCGATGAGAATGATAAAGAAAAAAAGAGAAGAAGAGATGAGAAAGGAAAGGAGAGAAAAGACAAGAGAAGCGGAGGAGAGAGTGAAAGAAGGAGGAGCAGAGGGAGTTCTGGGTGAACTTGAGGTCAGTAGGTAAGTTTGGTTGGAGGAGCAACGGAGGGAGGAGCGACGGAGGGTAACAGCAGTAGGAAAAGTGCAACAAGAAGGGAGGACAGGAGGAGGGAGGAGGAGGAGGAGGAGGAGGAGGAGGAGGCCGATAAGACTGATGGAAATGGAAAAGAGGAGGAAGAAAAAAAAAAGGGAGAGCGTGGGCCTTCCAAAAAAAACGAGCCACACGCGAGCCAGCAGGTCCTCCTGGCAAACACACACACACACACACACACACACACACAGACACACACACACACACCTGACCCCCGATTCACCCTAGACACACACACACACAGAAAACGGCAGGTCTCTCTCTTCACCTCTCGCTGAACTTCTCTCTCCGTCTCGCTCCCCCTCTCTCACCTCCCCATGACCTCCCCCGCGCTATCGCTCCTGTCTCCACACACACACACACACACACACACACACACACACAGATTATTGCTTCCTCTTATTCTTCTTGGGGGACGAGCAGAAAAACAAAGTGACGTGTTACCCTCACATTTCTTGTTTGTTTTCTCTCATTTCTCCTCCGCTAATGGGGCTCGCTCCCTCCCTCCCTCCCTCCCTCCTTCTCTCCTCCCTCCCTCTTTTTGTTTCCTCACTTTCTTGCATCTCCCTTTTCTCTCTCTCGACAGTCAATCACTCCTTTCGTTCCGTCCTCTTTCCTCCAGTTTTCTTCCATCCCTTCTTCTTTTCTCATCTTCTCCCTGGAAACTTTACTCTTCTTCATCCTCCTCCTCTTCTTCCCCAACTCCATTCATTCTTTTATCTTTCCATCTCTCGTTTCCATCTTTAGTTGCACTCCTCCTTCTTCACCTTCTCTTTCTTCCCCTTTTCACTTTCTATTCTTCTTTCTTTCCATCTCTCTTTTCCTTCCTCCGTCCACTTTTACCTGTTCTCCCTCCCTTTTCTATTTCTTCTCCCTTCGTTCTCTCCTTGTCACCTTGCCTCCTTCTTTTCATCCCTCCTTTCTTTTCCTTTCTATCTGTTCTCCTCCACCCACCGCAGCTTCCTCACCCAGTTACCTCCCCTCTTTCTCTCTCCCTGTCACCTTCACTCTTTCTTTCCATCTCTCTCTCGCTCCTCCTCCTCCTCCTCAGTGTTTAGCAGACTTGTTAATAGTTATTCCGGCTGTGTGCAAGATTTATTTGTTTGAGTCCACCATGTTCCCGTTCCTAATGGCCAAACGTCAGGGTCACCCAGAATTCATCATGTTTACACCCTGCGCACACACACACACACACACACACACACACACATGATTATGTAATGTTTCTGCTATGAAGCAAAGAAATTTGCGAGCAAACGCTGAAGCAAAGGAGACGAGAACATTCTTAAACTCTTCGTCTTCACCTGCATAGTTTCACTCTTTCTTACGCTCCATTATCATCCCTCCTCTCTCAGCTCTCTTAGCCGTCCAGCGCCTCCTAAAGCTGGCAGGGTCAAAGGTCACTAAAAGCAGGGAAAGTGGATTTGACTTTTATCAAGGAAAGCAGCCATTTTGGCACCCGTCCATCCCAGAATCCACCGTCCTCCATCCATCAATCATCCATCCATCCATCTATCTGCTGCACTTTGTCACTTCTTACGTTGACCAGTCGACAAGAAAATCCAAAGGAAGCCAACAGCGAATACAAACGCAACACTTGTCTCTTTCAAACTGAGAATTATTAAAAATTAGGCCCCATTTTAACAAAAAACATTGTAAAAAATTGCGAATCCATTCAGTTTTTGTCTCCATCAGTCGACCTCTGCTCCCAGTTCAGACATGTGACCTTCAAGAGGTCAACAACAACAGACAAAAAGCTTCTGACCATCAGCAAGGCAGAAAAAAAGTTTTCTTTGACACCTGTCTGTCATCAATCATCTCCGCCTCCTTTCCTCCGCTTCCATTACCGAATCCACATCTGAGATCAGAGTTCAAAGGTCACCACCGGCACTGACACCTGTCAATCGAGCCTCTTTCTGGCTGTCGACCTGGACTATGTTTAAGGTCGGAAAGAAGCGAAAAAAGAGGAAAGTGTCTTGGCTGTTTGTGGAGGAAAATAAGGACGGAGCATCTTGACAGCTGTTCTCAAGAGTTTCACTGAAAGCAGAGAAAGTGGTTTTCACCTTTATCAGACTAAAACAGCAACACCTGTCTGTCATCCCTCAGATCATCCCTCCCTCCAGTCTGTATCTCTGCTTCTCTTTGCTTACGTCTCTCTCCAGCTGTCAGTCTGTGCCAGGTTTCAGGGTTGAAAGGTCACTAAAGAGAGTTTTCTTGTGGTCAGAGAGCAGATTATTTTTGACACCTGTCCATCAGTGTCTCGCTGACCTGCCACAGGTTTCTGGGACAAAGGTCTCAGAGAGGAGGACAAAAACGAGACATGTTCATCAAGTTGAGATTCTTTATAACCAGATGACAATGTTGGTGATATTACATTTGAGTAAAGTGACAATAAATATTCACCAATACTGATCCACAGTGGGTTTTTTTGATAAAGTCTAAGTGACTTAAAAAAAAACCCCAGAAACATCCCATGTGAGAAAGTCTGGCTAGAAACAAACGTGCTCCGTCTCATCTGCAATAGAACCTGACTGAAAAAAGGATTTTACACTTAACCCCAAAGCCAGCTCTTGACCTCTGAAAGCAAGAGGTCAAAGGTCACATTCAGAGGTTATCAGGCGACTCTGTCCGGCTGCTGGTGAAAACCTTCTGCTCCGCTTTTACTTAAGCTCCAACAAACAGCAACTTTCTTCCTTATTGTCAGTTTCTTTAGCGCTTCCTAACATTTGTTTTAACTTCACATCGAGTCTATAAAAACGCCTCCTCAGCTCTTATGACACTCAGACTCGTGCCCTGCAGCTTGGACAGTATCGCTCCATCTTGAACTATGAATGGAATGAAGGGAGCTTGGATGTTATCGCTTCGCAACAGGGAACTAATTTTTTTCTTTCTTGCAGGAGGGCCAAAAATTAAATTAAAACCAAAAGCTTGTATCTCTGTACATCTGCCTGCAGCCTCGTTCCTCCGACCGCAGCGCGCGGCTGCCAGGAACCACAAGACAGCACAGCCTCCACTGTGATACTCCTTCAATGTACATACTGTGCTTTATTAATCCACACCGGGGCGACTGCTCCTCATGTGCGGGGTAATAAAATACAGCAAAGAAAAGATAGAATCACAACACTTTATCACTCCCTTTGTGACGTTCCCCCACACGGAGAGGTCAGAGGTTGGCTACAGAACAGCAACCAGAGCTTGCTCAAGGGCACTTCGGCAAATAAACTACAGTCAGCAACAGACTGAAGCTGGTAAATATTAGGCCTGGATTTGGATGGTGAATCTTTTCTGCAGTAAGTACAAAGTTTATATAGTTTGGGGATATTCAAGCTCGCAAAAAAATGAACTAAATGTATGATGCATGTTCTCCCATTCACAAATTAAAGTTTTGAGAATAATTCAAATTTACTACTTAAAGAAGAGCTAGAAAATCTTTAACACGCTTAGAGAGTTGTATTTAGAAATGTTTGAACCAGTTTCTAGTTGATCACTTTAAATATTGGTAAGTATAAGTGATGATAAAAGGCAAAAATAAATGATGCAAAAAAACATGAACTCCATTTTTTGTATTGCTTTTCACTGCAAACTACATCAAACAAGCAGCAGCAAACAGTCATAAAACTGGAAAATGGATCTTTAGTTAATATTTAATCATTTATTTTTTTCATTGTTGTAAAAATGACAAAACAATTCAATTTTATAAATGTAGAACAAACCTGAATGCAGGCCATTTTTAAATGTTACCCCAGTTCCATATTAAGAAAAAAGATCTGCTCATGTTATCGGACGATAATGTGAGTTTATTGAAGCAACAGAGAAAAAATGTTTGCTCCTATTTGAATTATTTACATCTTCACATCGCAGGTGTTTTTCTCTGAACAATAATCCACCTTCCTTACATAACTAACTTATGTCCTCTTTCTTCTGCTCTGTCCCTTTCCCCTCGTCTCCCCCGCGTCCCTCACCTCCCTTCCCCTTCGTCAGCGGTGACAGAGAAGTTGTGCGACCCCTTAAAAAAAAAAAGTGACAGGGCTGAAATGGAACGAGCGTGGAAAGAAAAAAACAACAAAAAAAGAGAGAGAGAGAGAGAGAAGAGTGCTGGTGGTTCAACCAGGGGTCTCTGCTGTCAATTAGACACTACGCAGATGGAGAGAGGGTGAGTGAGAGACGTAGACGGAGTGGGAGAGAGAGAGAGAGAGAACGAGGAGGTAAATGAGAAGGAAGAGAGAAAACTCAAAAAGAATGATTGGGGAAATATTACAGGACTGCAGCAGAAAGGGAAAGGAGGGAGCGAAGGAGGTCAGGCGGAGGGTAACTAGATGTTACGGAGGAGGAAGAAGGAGCGAGCGAGAACCGGGGAGACGATAAACGAGTGCAGGCTGAAGTCAGAGGGGCCTGCTGGGAGCTGCTCTGTGCGCCGATAAAGCAAATAAAGACTGAATACTCCAAAACAAACAGGGCCAGAGAAACAGCGGCTTTTAGCTCCGCTCCGAGCTCAATTTAGACTCCAGCACTTTTTAAAAAGGTCAATTTGGCCTCGGCCACTTTTTTTAAGTCAATTTGGGTCCAGACACTTTTTAGAGGTTAATTCTGGGCCGGGAGTTCATTTTGGGTTCGTCCACTTTTCAAACTTCACTTTGGTAAAGCTTGAACCGTGACTGTCCTTTTAGAATTATTTGGGGTTAAGCAACACTTTAATGTGGATTCAATTACTTTTTAAGTTAATTCAGGTCAGTCTATCTGAATTCTGGCACTTTTTAATGGTCAATAAAGACTCAACCGCTTTGTCAAACTGGATCTGTTTGGATGTTTGACCTTCAAGAAACATGTATCAGATTAGATTTAATATATCTTTAGTAGGAAAAAACTATAAGACCAATTATTTTCTTAAAACAAGTGACTTTGTAAAAGAAGTCAGAAACACTTTTTAGAAAGTGATCTGTGAAATTGGGAAAAAAAAGTGTTTATTAGAAATACAGCTTCAAGTATTTGAGTTTGGAAGAGAAAGATGGAAAAATTTGGAAAATGAAACTTTATACACCAAAACTCCATCTTATGAAGCCATTTTCAAGTTTTTGAAAAAAGAAAAAAGTAAAACAAAATAGCCGTGAAGTGAAACAAGTTTCCACTTCAAATCAATTTGTTTGAATTTCCATATTCTAGCGGAGTGATCTGCCTTATTCTGTTTTGATTCCCTGGAAACAGGAAGAGTCAGGACATAACATTGTTGTCCTTCAAAAAAGTTTTGGACCCACAAATCTAATCCCCCTGAATTTGGATATGCACCCATTTCAGATACATCTGCGACTAAACTGCCCTTTAAACAATTCAACTGCAGGTCGAGGTCGACACACTGAAGTGTTTCTCAGCATTAAACTGCTCTCTCCGTCTCTGTCTCCTCAACAACCCCAAAACAGGAAACAGTTGAAAGGTGAGAGCTGTTGGAGAGTCTCAACTTTGTGGTTTGACCACAGAGTGACCGCGGAGTCACACACACACAGGAAGGGGTGTAGATGCAGGTCGTATCGGGGAGACTGACGGAGAGGTCAAGACTGATAACGCAGAACAATGACCTGACCCGGTCACCACACGGTCACTGTATGTGTGTGTGTGCAAAGAAATAAGTATGAGTGACAGTCATTATTTAGTGCGACAGAAGATGTGATGCACGTCTGAGAGAGGACGCCACGCGGGTGTGTGTGCATCTATATCTGGGATCATATGACTCAAAGATATTTATTAACCTGTGTGAGAGATCATTTTATGTGTGTGTGTATCTCAGAGTGAGTTTGAACCTCCGTGACCCCCCCCCTGCAGCGACTCCCCCCAGTCCTGACCACTACTTGACCATTGGTCGGAAGCAGCGAACCGCCGCTCCCCACCCCGTCCAATCAGAAATAAAAAGGCTGTGTCGCTGTGACCACTGCCTGACCCGCTGTCACACCGATAAGGCCGGCCACAGACGGGACAGGAAGTTGAGACAGGGGTTGAGAAACACACACACACAAACTGCTCTCCCACACAAATAATGGCTCCAACTCATAAATCTGCAGATATAGACGCACACATTTCGAGCAGCGACTATTTTTTTTGCTGTGTTGTCATGAACGCTGCAAGATCATTGACCGCCGTATTACACTCAGCTGTCTGTGTGTGTGTGTGTGTGTGTGTGTGTCAGCTCTACTGTATCTATCTATGTATATGAGTATTATCTGAATGCATATTCCAGTGTGAGGGATACAAGTCCGTATCTGACCTTTGGTACAAAGGAGTTCAGTTGGTCGACTGACCTAGAAATATTTCTACTTCGTTTTACATTTTATAACTTCTGATGTTTTTAAATGTGTCTGAGTCCTCAAACTTTTTGATCATTTCCAGGTTGATGAGAAAATAAGTGGTCTCAGCCTTTTGGACCCTTCTGGAAAACAGAGAGACGTGTATATATGTGGGTGTGCAGGTCGCTGACTAACAGCATTTGAGGAAGAATGTGTGAAGATTGCAGATTTTCTGAGAAGGAAGAACAACAACCTTTGTGGGAATGGAAACACAAAAAAGGTGAAAACCTGTTTTAACAGACAACGTGGCTGTTTGGAATGACATGAAACACAGCTCTGACAAACATGATATCTATCACTTGTGGATCTTAAATTGAAGCTCGATGACTCGTTACATCATATCGGAGTTAACTACAATGATGACTGTTATAATAAAGCTTTAACTGTCAGATAAAATCAGTATGAGGAGAGAGAAATCAGCAGATGGGACACAGTCAGAGTCCTTGGCCAGATCTGAACCCAGGACGTCTCTCAGACTGTCCGGCCACCAGGACGCCTCATGCACCAACATTTCTATGAGTGTGTTTGTGGACGACGGACAAAAGCGAAATGTGTTGCTGCGTCTTACGCTGTTTGCATCCATGTTTGTGTGTGTGTGTCCAGCCGTTGTCTGCGTGTCTCTCTCTCCCCTCTCTTCCAATAGATCGGCGGGCGAGCATTTAGATGTCCGTCTGCTGCTCATCCTCCCTTCGCCCCTCTTTCTTCTCCGCTCATCCCGCTCTTTCACCCCTCTCCACTCCTCTATTCATCCCCCCTTCTGTGAGCGGTCAAACGGATGAAGGGAAGTGTCAGCCTCCCGAGGAGAGAGAGGGGGAGAGAGGTAGAGAGACGGAGCGAGAGACAGGGGGAGAGAGAGAGACCACCCTGTACGTCCGTTTCAGCCGCCGTATCACTTTCACCTGACTGCACTCTTTCACTCGCTATCCCTCGCTTTTTGCTTTGCTCCGTCAACATTTTCACGCATTCATGTCTTGTTTTTGCTGTCGGACGAGTTCAGAATCTGGACAGAACGCTCTCTCTTTTTCGTTTCCATCTCCTCCCGTCATCTTCCTTTAGATTCACTCGTCTTTCGTATCAACTTTCTCCCTCATTTACGCTTTTCTGTTCAGACGTCTCAGACTTTCCTCCCTCTACATTTATCTACTTTCTGTTCATCCCCGCTCTCGAGCTCTCCTCTTTCCCAATCTGTCTGGAGAGGAGTTGAAAGGTCAAAGGTCGATCGTGTGCGCTGGCTGACACACGTGCGTACAGTTCATCCCCGTCTTGTCAGCAGTCCCGTTTCCCTGAACCTGACCTGTCACACACACACACACAGTCCAACAAACACACCCACATGCTGGAGCTGTCCCAGTATGACCACAGCTCTGTGGAATGTGACAGTAGCAGATTTTTCTGTCTCCTTCCATCTCTCTGACCTCGTCTATCTCTTCCTGTCCTCATTCTCACCTCCGCCTACCCTTCTCATAACCCTTCACTTTCTTTTCTCCTTACATTTTCCTCCCTTTCCTGTGAAAACAGTTGCAAAGACTTGAGACAGCTTTGCTTTCTAACCTCCTTCATCTCCTCATACAGGTGGAGACTTCAGGTCAACTCGGCTAAAGACGAACTTGAATCAAACCTCAGCAAAAAACCGCGCTGACATATCAAGGCCGACACGGGAGAGTTACAGTAACATTTGCTACCGCGATATCATCAACACTAACTCTAAGTTAAGTACTGTAACAATAAAGGTCGTGAGACAATATGATTTTGAGGGATTATTTCCTGGAAAGGTGCATCATTCCTTTCAGTGGAAGTCAAGCGAGCGAAAGGAAGCGAGGCGCGTTAAGTAGCATGTGCACTCGAGTCGGGAACAATGAAGCAACAAACAGAATCGAGTGAAGGCTTCCTGCTCCGGTGATGGACGACTTCGCTCTGTGCATGAAGAAGAGAAGAAACATGCACTCATATTTTCATCTTTAGTTGGATTATTCTGTAAACGTTTTAAATTTCAGAACTTATCAGACTCCTCCTTTGATCCCCCACAAAATGGACTGGAGCTTTTCTAGTCTCACCGACCTGTGCTTTACGACAGAGGCAACTAGTGTCCTTAAAAGTGAAAAGAAAGTAAAAGTATAAGGTTCGGAAAAATCATTAAGCTGCACATTTTATACGTGTTGTTACATTTTACTCTGTTTTCCCTAAAATATGGCCCTTCCTCCTCTTTTTTCCAACCATCTTTCCTCCCTCCCATCCCTCCCTCTCGCTGCCTCGTTAGTCCGGGTTACGAGGAGGTGAGATGGAGGTTTCCTCTCCCACCGAGCCTCGTCTCATCCCCTCGCCTGTCTATTACCTCCACACACACACACACGAGCAGAGGGGGAGAATCTGCTATCCTGTCACTGGATAATCGCTACTGGCTACGCCGGTCAATCTACACACAGAGTCAGGATAAGGGGAACAGTTGTCATGCTGTGACATGTTGCTTTTGGAGAGGGAGAGGGAAGCCTCGTGAGGTAATGGCTGGGATACACACAAACGTCAAAGAGTGTGTGTGTGTGTGTGTCTGTGTGTGTGCGCGCTGCGAAGGAAACTGAGTAGTTTGACCGATGAAATCCAGTTAGTGTAGGACAGGCACAAGTGAGTGAACGGGAGATGGAGAGATAGATTAACTTAGGGGAGGGAAAAAAGAGGTACAGAATGAGAAGATGAGAAAAAAAGGAAAATGACAAATGGAGAAAATTAAAGAATGAGAAGGGAGAACAAGGAGAGACAGAAGGAGAGGAAGAAGTGGAAGAAGGTGAAGGATATACAAAATAAAGGCTAGAGAGAAGAGGAGAGGAGAGGAGAGATGGACGGAGGAGAAGAGAGGAGAGGAGAGGAGGAAAAGGAAGAGAAACTTGAGAAAGGAGAAAAGAGAGATGTAGAAGAAAAAGGAGAGGAAGACATTGAGGAGAGGAAAGAAAATGGAAGAGAGGAGAATGGAATTGAAGGTGACAGAAAAGAAAGAAAGAAAGAAAAGAGTGAAAGTTCAATCAAGTGGAGACTGAGAAAATAAAAAGATGTAAGAAAGAGAAGAAGGGGGCAGAGGGGAAAAGAGATGACATGATGAATGGATGGAATCTGACTGTCTGTGGTCAACCAAAGGAATGAACCCGGGACCAATCAATGACAAAAGACACACACGCACACACACACTCACACACACACACACACACACGGGGCTGAAGGTGGAAGAATGCCTGGCGTATGAAGGAGCAGAGAAGGGGATGAGTGGAACTCTACTGTTGCAAACGTTTTTCTGGGGGGACGCCACACCGCAACACACACACACCAACACACACCAACACACACAAGGGCCAGCCAAAGGTTTGAAGTAACCACAGACTTCTGAATGTTCTAAATATAGGAGGATTGATAGGATCTGTGGAGAAGGGCAGCCTGGGAGTGCACACACACACACACACACACACACACACACACACACACACACACGAACACAGACAGACACACACACACACACTAACACAATCAGCCTCCTACGCTCGCCAAATTATTTAGCAATAGCAGAGAACAGGAGAAAGCTGCTGACAGCTCAGATAAGCTTGTTACGGTGAATCAGACGTTTTCTAGACAGTCTGAAATAGTTGGTCATTAAAGTGAAAAATCTGGGCCGTGTGTTGCTGCTTTTCAGTCTGGAAGAACCAGAAGAAAGTGTAAGAACAGGTTAGATCAATCCTATATATGTTATATTTAATCTGTACATTTAGTTAAACATGAAAACATCTTGATCACTCAACTTTATATAAAGTTCATTATAACAGCATTCCCACAAAAACTCTCCTCATTCCAGATTCTCAAATTTAACAATGTGCTGCTTTTTACCATGTTAGACTGAAGGTTTTGAAGTGTTGGACAGACAAAACTAAAACATAACTCAAACACTCCTTCAGTCATGTTTGCAGATGGATTCTAAAACAATCGTGAACCCAGCCAGCTTTTTAGTGTTGGAGTTGAACGTTATGTAAATCTGGAGTAAAATTGCCAAACTGTATTGACCGATTGTGGAGTGGGACGGTTCTGACAGAGGTTTTGATCCCATGAAATCAGACACAGTTTCAAAGCACTGACTTCTGCTGTTTGTGCATGTAGTCATCCTGGTATAACTTTTTCAGGATCTTGATAAGGATGCAAGAAAATGTCAAACACACTGACGAGTAAATACAAATGATGGGAACAGACTTTGGCGACTTCTTGACTGTGTTGCTCAAAACACCAAAATTAGAGAACCAGGATTTAAGACAACCACTTTTTCCACACCTGTCTAGCCTGGCAACACAACCAATAATGTGTTCTGCAGAAAAAAAAAAGAATATCTGCTGTTGTCTATACGGAGACATCTAGTCCTTGAATGTAACAGCACCTCGACTTTTTCAAATACCCAGAAAAAAAAACATCAGCATTTGAAAATCAAACTTTGCTCTTGTTTTACTTTTACTTTTTGTACAAAGCAGTAAAGCAAAAAGCTCTGCAGATTAATGATGAGCGTATACTTCATAGTATTGGTATGGAATTGGGACGCTGCTATGTTTATCTCATGCAATAGGAACCTGAGAACTTTCCATCTGTTAAAGCAAGAAAAGTCTGTGTTGTTTTTCTGGCCAAATGGAAAGAACTTTAGACTCTGCTCAAGGAGACACAGTATGATATTCAGATCTGGGTATGGAACCTAAATACTTTGTGGGCAGTGACCGGTATGCGTCTGCAGCACCGAGCATTCAAAACTGTCAAAGCACCAAACGATTGACTCTGAGTCTTGTTTCCTGATGCTTTGACCAGATATTTCCTGTTTTAGATCAGAATTTTTGCTAATTTCAGACTGAATGATTTTCAGGTGATGATCTTGTGTGGCTGCTTTGTGTTGGGATAAAATCAAACACTGATGATTTTCCTATGATTGAGGATGATAAGGATGTTTCTTGAAACTTTTTTATAAAGCAAGATATGGAAAAAAGTGTTGCGGTGTCAAAACTCAGGTACTTTTTCTAATGATACCTAATATTAATGACGAACACACAACTATTTTTTGCTAATATCACCTCTCTCTCTCTCAGTTTCTACAAAAACTGCTCGGAGACAAACTGTGTTTTCATCTCGCTCTGCGCGCTGTGTGTGTCCATCTAAGCATCTCAGAGTGTGTGAATGTGAATGTGTGTGTGTCCTGGGGGAACTCCTGTCTCGGCCCTGTCCCAGGACCCCGGAACCTTCCAGAACACCGGGACCCGACCACACAACAAACGGCCCCGTCAGCGTGATTTATCGACCATTCACCACCGGGTCACACACACACACAAAGACACACACGCACTCCAAAAGCATCACGTATGAGCACGTATGAAAGCATGTCAATGCAGGAAGATGAAAAATTCACCTGAAAGAATGTGGATCTCACGCACACAAAAAGATGCACTGGGGCAGATGTGTACACAGAAATGAGGTATGAAAGCGCATATGGGGGCGGGAGGAATTCTTTTGATATGATAAGAATGGTCACAAAAACAATGGCCGACAGAGAAAGAAATAAAAGAGCGAAGGAAGCTGAATAAGTCCAAAGAGGAGCGATGGAGTCAACTGATTCTGATCGGCAAAAGGAGGAGGCGGAGGAGATGGAGGGACGGGTGAGGAGAATGAGGAGAGGCAAGAAAAGAGGGGATGGAAAGAGAGGAAGAGCAAAGGAGGGAAAAGAGTGGAGGAGGAGGAAAGTGGGGGGGGTTGAAGTAAACATCGATGCCGGATGAATGCAATTTTTTTCTTTTCTCCTTCTCCCCATCTTCCCCCCGTCCTTCTCCTCCTCTGAGCGAGAGAACAAGAGGCACTGCATCATCCCGACAGGCGGAGAAAGAGAAGAGAGGGAGAGAGAAAGAGGGATTGTGACGGAGGGATAAAGGGCTATCCGTCTCTGTCTGTCACCTCATTCATCGTCCCCTGCTCCGTCCTGCCGGCCCATCCGTCATCCGCTGTCACACACACACACACACAAAAATAGAGACACACACTTTCCACCCACTTTCACACACTCAACAACAACTACGACAAACACACACACACACACACGCACGCATCAAAGACGGGCAGGCAGACACACAAACTTTGACTCGCTCTCCGCCCTGTTTCACACATTCACTGCGATGACACACAAACGGACACACACTCTACGCTCAGCTTCACACAAACACACACACACTTTCGGCCTACTTTCACAGCAACGATGACAAACACACACATGCACACACACACACACACACTGCAGCCAGAAAGCCACACAAACTTTCGCTTGGGCTCTCCGCCCTGTTTCACACACTCACAACGATGACACACACACATAAACACACACCCTCCGCTTAGCTTCACACATTCAACGACGACGACAGACACACTAACACACACCAAAGTCTCTCCCGAAAGAATACGCTCAAAAACGACGACAGCAAACACAAGTTCACTCAGACGTGCATTCACGCACGTACGCACTTGCCTGCCAAGCGCTTTTTACGTAAAGTCAAAATACGGCGCGCGCGCGCAGACACACACTCCGCCCAACATCCTGTGTTCTCCAGGACACAGCGGAGACGTCCAGTTCTGTCCCTCCTCCGGCTGGTTCTGCTCCGTTTTTCCCAGGACCCCAAAACAAGACGTCCCCAGAACACAGCCGGGCCCATTTCCTGCACTCAACTGTTTCTCAAAATCAGGTCCGAGGACCCAGGTCGGCCCGCGGGGGCGACTGGTCGAGTCATCCTGAACTGGTGGAGATTCACAGCGACGTGTTCACCTGTTCAAGGGCGAGGTTCACATGGGCTCAGGAACACGTCGTAAAACTGTTGTCTGTAAACACAGTTTGCTTGTAAATGATTGCATTCTGGTTTGATTTATGTTTCACACAGCGTCCCAACTTTTTTGGACCAACAAGGGTCATTACAAGATTATGTAACCACAAATATCATCCCACAAAGAGGCAGTTGGGTTTAGACTACAGAAGGACAGAAGGTAAAGGTTGGACGGCTGTCAAACAATATCGTCAAACAGGTATGAAGAATCTGTTGTATGTTGTCCATTGGACTGCAACATTTATGAGAATCACAAAAAATGACCTGGATGACTCATTTTATACATTTTTGATTTGATCTGTCTGACCTACATCAGACTTTTGCAGATAAGAAGCTTCACCTAAAGGCAGCGAGTCATGACCTCTTAACATTTATATCTTTAGTAAACGCTCTTCGTAGCTGTGTTGTTTGAAGCTGGTAGATTAGCGTGATGATTTCTTAAGGGATATTTCTTGCAATAATTTGGAGGCATAGTGTTCAGATCCAAACACAACTGAAGAGTTTGACATGAGAAAAGACGACCACAGAGATGTTGATGGATGGTGAAAAATAAAGAAAAGGAAGAAATTCTGTGGGAATTTTAAAAGATGTGACAGACAGAAGAGATAAAAAAAAACAAAAAAGAGATGGATGGAAGTCGGCAAACAGGGATGAGAAGGTGGGATTGTTGTAGACTTTAAAAAGCAGAGGGTAAAAAACAAAACAAAAAAATCAGAAAACCAAATGAAGGAGGAAGACGAGGAGGAGAAAGCGTTGGAGGAGGAGGAGGAGGAGGACGGGGGGAGGAAGGATGAAAAGGGCGAGGGGGTGAAGGAGGAGGAGGTAGAAAAAAGATAGTGGAGAGAAGAAAAAAAAACAGAGAAAGAGAAAACGAAGGAGAGAGGACCACGAGGGAGACAAAGACCTACTTGTCTCAAGTCACTGAAGGCCAGAAGCAACGTGTCACCCTGGAAGCCTGCGACCGGGCCGGCTCTGGCAAAACCTGTGGGAAAATACAAACCCGCCCCCCCCAGTCCACCCCCGGAGAGAGGGAAGAGAGGAGGAGGAGGAAAAAAAGAGGGTGAAAAACGGAATAATAAAAGACCTGGTCGGATTCGCTATGCATCGGGATAGATTGGCAGACAAATGACAGCCTGGGGAGGAGGAGGAGGGAGGAGGGGGAGGGAGGAGAGGCAGGGAAGGGAAGGGGAGGGCAGGGTGTCAGAGTCATGTCGCTGGGTCTTGTTGAAAAAGAGAAAGAGAGTGTGTGTGCGTGCTTGTGTGTGTTTGTGTGGGTGTGAAAGAGCAAAGGTTTTGTGGTGTGTTTAAACGCAGGTTGTGTTGAATGTGTGTGTGTGGACGGTGGAGATTTTCTAGCATTTGTCTTGATGGATGTGAGCGTGTGAGAGTGTGTGTGAGAGCGTGACACTTGGTCGGCTTGTCGGTGTGTGTGTGTGTGTTTATTTGTTGTTTGTACAGGGCTTTGCCTGCATGTTTGAGAACAGTTGAGGACTGTTGGATTTTGAACCCAGGGTGACGCCTGTGTGTGTGTGTGTGTGTGTGTGTGTGTGAGAGAGCATGTGTGTCGGGGTCGTACGGAGTGTGAGCTGGGGTCTTGGCGTCAGTTGGCCCCCGTAAACAAGCCGACTGGTATTCTGAGCGAGGGAACGAGAGAAAAGAGGAGTGCCGCGGAGAGAGGGAGAGCAAGCCTGTAGCTAATCTCTTTCACCTCAGGACACACACACACACACACACACACACACACACACACACACACACACACACACACACACACACAGCACTGATTACACGCCTGCCATCTTCAGTGACCCCCGTGAGACACACACTCCCAGAAGGCCGTGCTCATGAACTGTGAAGCTAAACTAACCTTTCATCTCGGCCTCCAGATTCTACCTGCTAACTTCCACTTCTACTTCTTCCACCTCGAACTCCTCCCTCAAAGGTTTAACACACAGCTAAAAGCTACGTGCAAATGGTCCCAGGAAAATAGTTCGTATGAAGTTTTGAACTTCAGATCACAGCTGTGGTTTTTCTGATGAGGACAGTCGGCCTCTTTTACACCTTTCACCAGATCTTTCTTTACCTTATTGTCATTTTCCCTCAGTGTTTTTGTGGCTTTCTTCTCATTTTTTTAATGTTTTCTACCTTTTCTTCTTCTCACTCCAATCTTCAATTTTTTACTTTTACATTGCAATCATTTCAATCTCTGCAAGTTGCTACATTAGAATATTTCATTTCTTTTACCTTCACATTTGTTCAGCTCAGATTACAGAACAACCACTGGTCCGATTTTCATTAAACCTGGTGGGTGCAGCTTGGGCCAAGGAAGAACCCATTAAACTTTGGAGCAGATCCAGAAATCATTTCTCCCGCGATGCTTTTGCATATCACAAAAGAGCGGACTATTATCCTTGGTGGAGGTCTGTGCCCTCCTGGTTTCATCTGCACCTCCGTTTCTTTTTATCTGTCACAATCCTTTTTTTGTTTAATCTCTAATTCCTCTCTTTCTTGTGCTCTCTCTCACTTCCTCCTCCTTTCAGACTCACCGTTAATTTTCCTTTAATCCCTCCTCTCATCTGTGGATTTTGTTCTTTCTTTCTCTCGTACTTTCATTTTTTTTTTCATTTCACACCTCTTTCATTTAATCCCATTTTCTCTGCCCTCTTGTTCCTCGACCTCTTTCATCCCATTCTGCTCCTTCCTTCTATATTACTCTCTTTTTTCATTTAATCCCTCCTCAGTTCACTTTCTTTTAGCGCCCTCCAACAGTGTTTTACTTCTCATTCATTTAATTTTTAATCTGACTCCATTTTCTGCTTTTTCATAGATACTCCTTTTTTTCTTTTCATGACTTCCTCTATTCATTTCCCATGTTCCTTTATTTATTCCTTGTCCTCTTTCTTACTCATTCTGTCCATCCATTTTTCACTCTTACTTTGCACTTGTTCCTGAACACATCTCACTTTTACTATTTATCCTCCTCTTCCATCAAATATTTCCTCTAGTAAAACAGTAACACCAGTAAAACAGTTTAACAGTATAACAGTATTTCCCCCCCATATTTTAATCCCCCCATCCCATCCTCCCATTTCTTCCTTTAATCTATCCATCCACCTTGCACTTTTCATTTCACCCTTTTTCTTTAATCCCTTGTTCCTGCCTTCTCTTTCAGGCTCCTTCCATCTTTCCTTTTAAATCTAATCCCTCGTTCCCACCCCCGCCTCCTCGCTCTTGCTCTGTCTTGTGGTTTCCTCCTCCGTCTGTCTCTCCAGCCTTGTCCCCTTTTGAATTCTTCACATCCCTCAAATTTTTCACCTCCTCTGCTTCTTTTGCATTTCATCCGCCCCTCTTCCTTCCACCGCTCCCCATCCTCGCCAGTTCTTCCTTTATCTGAACCCTGCGTCTGCCATGAATAAGTAACTCTGTAACCTCCTAACCCCTCCGCAGCACTGCACGCATGTCACTGCGCATCACGTCACAAACACACATACACAACGCACACCGTGTGACCCGCGCTCTGACTCTGAGAACCTTGATCACGTAAAAACGGAGCCAACGACGCCTCGCACCCTTTCATTCCTCCCCCTTCCTTTATCTGCAAGCGCTCCGCATCTTTGAGTCTTAGAAAACAAGGCAAAGGGGGGGAGGGAGGGGGAGGAAGAGAGGGATGGATGGGGGAGGGAGGAAGAGGAAAGAGTAGTGGGAAGAAGAGGATGAAACGATGGGAGGATAAAGGAGAAGAAGATGAGAGGAAAGATGCAAAGAGAGGATAAAGAAGTGGGGGGAAAAAGCAGGAAAAGGAGAAAAGAAGAGATAGGAGAAGAAAAAGTGACATGTAAAGAGTATCAGAGATGCTCTCCTCTCACGATGTAACTGGTTGATCCATAGCGCCCCCTGTGCTTTCAGATGCAAACTGCACACATGAAAAGTTTCTTTTAAAAGTAGCACTTCCAAATTGGTAATTTGTGGGTCGTCATTTTTGTGAGCAAACAAATTTTTTTGTGCATTGGTCCATAAATACAAATAAATATAGTTGGTAGTTATGTATGTTATGTAGTTATAGCAAAGGTTAAGAGGAGAGAAGGAGGAAGAAAGCAGAAGAAGGTACAGGGGGAGGACAAAGGGAGGGAAGGGAAAAAGCCAGTAGTTTGCTAATTAAAAAGCTAAAAGACGACACTCACTCTCGCACTCCTTGACGTCGGTGTGGAGCTGGTGCAGAGCTCCCATGGAGATCTGTCTGACCTCCGGGTCGAGCAGGAGCTGCATCAGGGAGGTGGAGATGTGTTTACAGGCCGACATGCAGGCCGTCTGGGCCACTTTACCCTGAGAGAGAGAGAGAGAGAGAGAGAGAGAGAGAGAGAGAGAGAGAGAGGTGAGGTGTTAATATTTCATTTCTGTGCTGCACTTCCTGGACACATCTATCAATCAAACTGTGTGGATGAGACTGGGACACGAGTTTCTTTACATGAGGCTCTTTTCCATTTCCTAACTTCCTGTTTCTTCTTCTTCTCTTTGCTCAAACCAGAAATGTACAGTGCATCACTTCCTGTGCACCTGAGCGATTTTCACATCACACAGTTCGAGTGTTCAAAACAACAAAACCTTTCATGAGCTGCTTGTTGAATCAATGTGGTTTCATCAGAGCTGCAAAAACAGACCATCATTAAAGTGATTTTAAAAGTTAAATTACAAAGGCTTGGTTTAATTCACAGAGGTTTTGTTGAGTGTTTTGCCGCCACAACTGTGATTCTTGTGTGTGATTTCAACTGAACTGACCCTTTAAAGTGATTTTTTGTTATAGCACTCAAGTTACTGACAGTTCACAGTTAAGCATCCAAACATCATGTCTGCGGTATTAGTATAATTTTGATCCCAGTGTTTTTTTTAACCTGACAAACAAACCAGCTGGGGCTGAAACATTGTCTATTCAAATACATTTGTGGCTTGGAGTCAGTGTGGTTTCCAAAAGCCTGACAGCTAAATGTGATGTGTGTACGACTACGCTCCTTCTAACAAAATGACATGGAAACCAAAACACCTTGAAAGCTCATCATCTCTAACAACACACACACAGACACACAAAAATAAGGAGGCCAAGGTGCACGAAGAGATGCATGCGAGTCCAGATACACTGAAACACACACAAACATGAATAGACGTACACACACATTGGAAATCTGAATAAGCTCATGTGCACTGAATCACAAGGGTTTTTCAGTGTATGAAAACAAACACACACACTGACACACACACACACAGCGTACGTTAATTTAGTGTCCTGCGTTCAGGTGCAGTCAGAATGATGAAGTAGCATAATAAGAATAAAAGCAGCGGATGAGGAAGTACATGACAACGCATTAATACAGAAACCAAAACATGTGTTTGTGTGAGTTTCACTGAGCGTGTGTGTGAGTATGTACTGTACATGTGTAAGTGTGTGTGTGTGTGTGTGTGTGTGTGTGTGTGTGTGTGTGAGCAGACACGTGTGCAATCTCAGCGACTAGCCGTGGCCTTGATCTTGACCTCGACGTCTGCATTCCAGCAGGATGAAGCAAAGAGATGAAAAGGAGACGGAGGAAAAAACTGAAAATGAGGTAAAGCTTGTAAAAGTTCAACGTAGAAATGCTGGAGGGAACGAAAGGAGAAGGCAGGGGGTGAAATTAAAGAAATCCACTGCGACAACGCATTTTTGTTTTCTCCTGATCATAAAATAACTCAGTTGAACTTCCATTATTACCTCATTTCCTTTTCCTAAATTCTGTTAACACAGCTTTGACAACATGTTGAGATCACAACTTTCTCACAATCACAAGAAAACTTATAAAACAAATCATCTTAACCTCTGTAATTTCTGTCCCTCTGTATGAAATAAAGAGCAAAAGAAGGAAAGGAAGTGAATGCTGTAGTGCCTGATTACCCAAATTAATCCTGATGTGACTTTGATGCGTCTGCCTGACACACACACACACACATGAACACACACAGGTGATTAACAAACACCGGGCCTTCTATTCCAGCCCTTCATATTTAAATACCTTCATTAATCACACAATGAGCCTCGACAGGCGTGTAAACAGCCGCCATGTGCAAATATACACACAATCAGACAAACATGTGTAGAACTGTGCTTCATGTGTAGCTTTAGGTGTTGGTGTGAATCTGTTATAATCATATAATTGCTCTGTGTGTTTGTACAGCTCTCAAAGCACATGTGACTCTGTTTCTCTGTGTTATTTGGTTATGTTTGGAAATGTCATTATCATTTGCGGTGAATATATTATCAACACAAATCTGTGCACAAAACTTCGTTCTGACTTGAGTTGTGTTGCTTTTCTCCTTTTTCCTCTTAATTTAAAATGGTCCATCGTGTTTATGAATATAGTTATGCCATAAAATAGCACTTACAATTCTATTTAAACTTCAAAATTAACCTTTCAAAACAGAAGAAATCTTTTTTTCTTTCTGTTCTGATGTGGGCTTCAGGGCCTGCAGAGGTCAACAGTATGGTTCCAGTAATGAGGAAAGAAATTGTCAAATTTTGTGAGTTTTCTTGTTCCTGGAAAATCATATCCAGGAAATTTAACAATAAAAAATTTTTCAAGTCCGAGTTAAAAAAATCCACATTATTAGACACATTAGTCAAAATCATTGGCTTTCATTTAGAAACAATTAAGTAAATCTTTAATTAAATTATAATTTCCTCTGTTTGTTCTCCAGACAGCAGCTCAACTTGCCGCCGCTGTAATGAACCGGTTTCCCCTCAGAGATCCATAAAATTCATCTTATCTTATATAACAAACTCGACAGCAGCAGAAAGATCCCATTGTAGCTGCGAGTGAACCGAGGTCCACCTCAGGAAAGAGTCTGGAGCGCGGTTCATTCAAGAGGCAGCCTTCACCTCAAAGGAAAATCTAATTACACACACGGCGCACACGTGCGAGCACATATGTTCGAGAAACACACACCTACGAGCGGCCGGATATCCTCCAATACGACGCCGGCCTCTGAGCTCCGTATGCACACAAACACACAGTCCATACAACCCCAGGGGTCGGTTATCATAGGGTGAGATTGAGCGTGAAATAGGCTAATTCTATTTACATGTCCTGAACCCTGGCTGACTGACACACACACAAACACACAGGTTGGTCTGTCCGACAGAAATGGCGTTGTCTCGGAGTTCAATACAGACAACTGGCAACCATTAGCTTGAGGCACACAGGAGGGAGCGAGGGAAGATAGGAGAGGAGAGGAGAGAAGAGGAGAGGAGGGGAAATGAACGGAAAAGAAAAGACGGGGAAGGTGAGTATAGGAAAGGTGAAGAAAGAAAAGGAAATGACAAGTGAGGAAATGAAAGAAAAGAAAATTGAGAAGAAGAGAGGAGCGGAAAGGAAAGGTGAGGAATGGGAAGGAAATGAAGCCATGGGCAAGGAAAGGAAGGATAGAAAAGGGCAGAGAAGGATTCAAAAACAGAAGAAGTATCATCAGAGTGATGAGAGGAAAGAAAGAAGAGATGAGGAGGACAGAGGGGGCAGTGAAGTTAGGAAGGAAACGTAGGAAAACGGAGGTGACAAGGACACAAAGCCAGAGGAAGTGAAGCGAGGCAGAATCAAGTGACGCTTCTCCATCCTCACTCCCTCGATTCCTAAATCCTTCCTAACCTCCACCCCTCCATCCCTCCTTCCAGCTAACGAGAGACATCCAGCAAAGAGCTCATTAAAAGCTACTCAGCTCCTAACGGCTGAACAAATAGACAGAAGAAGGAGGCGAGGTGGGGGGAAAGAGGTGAAGAGGAAAGGACGGGGACAAGATCGGTGGAGTCGGACGGAGATGAAGGTGGTGAATGTGTAAGGAATGGGAAGAGGAAGGAAAAGGAGGAGTAATGAGAGGAATGCAGACAGATGAGAATGACAGTGAAATATGCTAATAAACACATACATCTGTCTCAACAGTAAAGACAGTTTAGACATTTAAAGTCATATTAATCAGTAGCTTTTATATCATTATTCATTAGATTTTGTGGGGCATATTTCCGTATTTGAGGCTTTCTAAGATCCCGTAAATTCAAGCAAGAAAATAAAATAAGAAGACTCAAACGACTGTTGACAAATTTGTTAACAGCAACCAGAAGCTCATATGTGAAAGTGTTCAGTGTAACAACAGACTGATGTGCATCTCAACCAAACTATGCGCCTCCCATTCTGGGGATAGTTTGTTTTGAAGCGCTCCCAGCTGAATTCAACTGCTGCCTCATAACACTAGAAGCAGGTTGAGTTAGAAACACAGCAGCGGAGTAAGTCGCTGCTTCACAACGCACTGATTCACAACTCCTGGAAGGGATTCGACACGGTGTATAATATGCTCTCTGTCCATCCAGAAACCTGCCAGTCAAACGAAGAGCAAGTTAGGGCAGCCAGAAGTCAAGAGGTGGGATCACAGCAAAAAATATGATACTGACGTGCAACACTCCACTTCAGTGCTGCTTCCACTACATCTGTGACAAAAAAGAAATCACAGAAATGAGTTTCAGCTTCAACCTGAAGGGTTACAGCTCTTTATTCTGATTCATGACTTTAAAACAACTAAAAAATGTGAATCTACTCTCGTGTGTTTGAGACTTAAATTCACATAATCACCCTCCAAATCACCGTAGAGGGAGCGGATCCAGGTTCAGTCTTGTGGAACAATCACAGATCGCTGCATTATGGCAGGCATTTGTTCACGTCACTCAAGAAACACCACAAAAATGAAGTCTGGACTTTGGTTTCAGGTGCATTTTTGTGAATGTTTTCTCTTTGAAAGTAACCTTGACACACAGAAAGAGCCAGTGCAAGCAACTTCACCATCCGGGAATTAAAACCACATTTGATCTGACAGATACCAGGGTCGGAAATTTCTTCTTGTGTAGTGAAACAAGTTGTAAATACAGTTATTCATCGGATTTTTTTCATTTCAGTAAAGACTATTCATGACTTTAAATGTGTTCACTGGCAGGACGGTGAACACCAGACATGCTCTCATAAGAGCTTTGTGAAATACAAGTCTTAAATGTCACCTTTTTACGTGTAAATAAAGTTTTAGGGTGGAGCAGGACCTTAAATGAAGCTGTAACCTGCCAAAGTTTCTGCTACATTAGCCTGAATGCAAACAAAATTATCAAGAGCTGGCAGGTGCTTGGTGGTTTGGTTACCATTTCCCTCCCTGGTTGGGACAGAGATTTGGGCACATGAACACAGATTCAGGCAAACGTGCAGCACTTCTATCTTAATCTCACATGCTTGTTTGGTGAACTCTCACGTGGGGATTTAGGGTCAAAGTTAAAGGGTTACAAGGTCAGTCAGGGACCAGTAAACATCACTCCGTTACCATACAACAACCCAGATACTCACCGGTAAGGTTGCGTGTTCTATGGGCGTTCCCTACGGTGAGAAACATAAACCGGGAAATTTAGCCGACGGCCAAAGAGTAAAACTTAATGTTATTAATGGGAGACATGAAAAGTTGAAGGAAAATGAAGGAGTGTAACGGCTGCATGGAAACAAACGTCCTCAGTCAAATCACTGAGAGGTCACTGGCAGCTTTTTCCACCTCTGTGTGCAAAGCATTTATTGCACTCAGGCCCTTGAGATGATGCTAATCTGGCTTTATCTGGCAATTTGTCCTGACGTGCTGAAGCTCCATGGAGATCTCAGTAAGTCCTGGACACACAGAGGAGGAGCGGCCGCCAAACCTTCTCCACGCAACAGCACAGAACTGATCAAGGAGCTTATAAGGCATAAAACTGGAGTGCTCAGGTCAGAGGAGAGTTCAGAATTTCCTTTCTAATTTTCACATGATTATTTTCACTCTGGAGGCTCTTTCATGCCTTCTCCGTTCCATCTGTGAATTCGAGCTCAATTCGATTATGAGTATTTAGCTAGCACTTACACTCTGAGTGGTATTATTAGCTCTTGGATAGGGCAACATTTTCCTCTCTGGTGAGAAGTGGGGTGATGACCACAACCACATAAGCACAAACACACACATGCAGAGAGCGTCTGACTGTTGTGAGAAGGTTGCTGCGTCATGTAAGCCTTCATTCAACAGATACCAACAACGGGTCAGTGATCTGTGTGTGTTGGGTTTAACTTTGTTTCATAACACAGTCAAAATTTTATAGGCACAGAGAAGTAAAACTATCACTTATTCCTGGATTCTTGGTCTCTCTCCAATATCTGTCTTCCACCTCAAATCTTCTCTCACCTCACCCGCCTGAGTGAGCTGGAGTCGCCACACATTTTCTTCTATTCTCTTCTACTGGAGTTCTACTTATACTCTATTCTCTTCTTATATTCCCTGTTTTAAACTTGTAACTTGTCGGAGAGTAATTGTACAAATTCAACATAGATTTTGTCTCTATTTTTCAAGCTTTAGTTTTGAGCTCAAACATGGGATGTGGGCTCATATTCAAACACATTCAGGGTTAAATTACTCTTTGTTTTTGAAAATTAATGAACGCATGTGAGGTTTGAGCAGGTCAGTTTTGAATCAGGTCCAAATGTAAAGAAGTACTGATACGAGTAGCAGCAGTAACAGTTCTAGCAGCAGTTCAATAGTATCCAATTCATTTGTGCGTAACGCGACTCTTTTATATGATCACCTCTTACTTCAGAGGGTCATACCACCCAGCTTTTTAGATCCATAGCATCTGATCTACTTAGGAGGCCCCGCGCTGTGTGTGTGTGTGTGTGTTAAAGTGTGTGTGACGGGGTCATGTCCGGGGTTCGTGGGGGTGTAGGAAAAGCTTCTTAGAAGTGCTGGAAAACACTTAGCTCGACCACCTTGTGTGTGTGGCCTTGTGGCCTTGTGACCTGCTTTGACCAAATCTGTGCAATCATCTTAAAAGCAACCCGTGTGTTTGTGTCTGTGGTTTTTCATGAGATGTGTCCGTGTGCTTAAAACCATCTTATACTGGCGGCGGAACATGGATCATGTGTGTACATGAAATCTTAAAGGAAAAAATGCTCAAAAGTTCACTGCTGAAAAATATAGACTTTAAAATGAGTTTTTTTTTATGCTGAGGTTAGAGCTTTGTCGAGCATGTTGAATAACTTGAATCACTGCAATTCATTCTGGATCGTAGAGTTGCATTTTTTTGGAGTAACATTAATCTCACCATTTAAAAAAGGAACTCTAAAATTCGAATTTAGGGTGAGAAAAAAATACTTCTTCAGGCTCTGTCCAGTTCGCTGCTTGATATATATTCATGGAAAACTACAATTTCTGCCCACAACCATCAGCTGCAACACACCAGATTGTATCAAATGCAAATTATACAATTCATAATCCTGAATAGGAATTACTTTTCATAATATGCTGTCAGACTATTTCTGATATCATCACTAGGAAATATCCTAATTATTAATCGTTGACACTCTGCCATGCGCTGTTCATGGAGCCCTATAACATCCTGACAGAGTGTATAATGTCATTACAGTCGGTCTGTAGAGTCAATAGCCTGAGCCGCTGTATAATCTGGTGCTGCTGACCCGACCAGCTCACCCCTTAATGAACTTAACGGGCCTCATGTTAACGATCTAACCCGTAACAAGCTGATACTCTAACGAACTAAAGCAGATTGTCCTGCCCTGTGATGTCTCACGCTAACATGCAGAGAGACGGGTGAGGGAGCTTATATAACACACACACAGTACACAGTACACAAATCACACACGCAGACACTTAAGTGTAAGCACATAAGCATATTATCTGCCCTTGGGTGTAATAGATATGTGAACATGCAAATGTATATGTCCGTGAGACAATTTGACAATTAGCAACATCAAAAACTAGGCAATATTCTACTTTTATGTCGACCAGCCACAAAGATATTTTGTCTTTTCTTTGTTAATAAACAATTTCAAAAAGCAACAAAGCACAAAGGCATATTTCCCAAAATGCTGAACTACTGCTGTAACCGTCATCTATGTATAGCAGCTCTATATGTGTCCTTCTGAGTTTAAGTGTGAGCATCTTTAAATTACTTCTACTACTATTTTGTTTTGAAAATCATAATTATGTGTTGCTCTATTTCTTGGTACACTTGTAAGTGTGTCTTTGTCTCTATCTGTGTGTGTGTGTGTACTAACAGGCAGGTTGGTGAACACGCTGAAGGTGCTCTTCAGAAAAGCGATCAGGTCAATCAGGTAGTCACTGGCATCCAGAGTCCCGCCTCCCTGCACCGCGGCCATCCAATCGTAATCAGCCAGCTGCAGGAACTGGTCGATCTTGGCGTTCAGGCTGGTGTAGATCTCCGCCTCAGCTGCGTGACGAGCATCCTGCAAGAAGACAAAGGTCAGACTGAGAGGCATAAAAGAAAAAGAAAAGACAGGAAGGACAGAAGAACAGGAGGAGTGTCTTGTGCGTACCTTAAAGGTGGAGGTCCCATACAGCTTGGTAGCATTTACTGTGTCAGGTGGGACATTGGTGATGTTTGATATGAACTCCTCCAGGAAGTGGCAGCTCTGCTCCAGGTGGGTGGTGTTTATGATCACCTGCACCAACTGGATGCAAACAGAGGACACAAAAATGACACTGGGCATTTTCAGGTACTTTTAATTTAAACATTCTCCTGCAGTGACGCAGCTGCAGCACCAAAGAAACACAACTCAAACAAACCACTTAATATAAAAATAAAATGTGTGGAACAGAGTCAGGCATTATATTCTGTGACTTTATTTTGAAATTATGTAATTATATCAAGACAGTAACTGCCAAGATGTCGGCTTTTTGTCGTTGTAATCATTTATTCATTCATTTGATTTTATTCATTTGAATTTCTGTGGAAAAGATGATGCAAGGAACAGAGCAAATATGTTTAATAATCAGTCTACCAACACTTTTGTGTTATTACTTTTTGCAATATTAGGCTCCATTTCAACATTTGTCTTGTTATTCTGCTCAGTATTGTGACATTCAGCACAGTTTGAGACTACTAACTAAACTTGTTTGTTCCATAACGCCCTCTCATATCGTTACATCCTGTCCTCGCAAATTAATGATGTTTGGTCTCCAGGCTGATCATTGAGCATGGCAACAAACAGCACATGGAAGTGGAAAATGAAAATCACCGCTTGGTATCACAGTTCACCGTCGTGCACAGTTATGACGACAACAACAACAACAACAACAGGTTTGAAAAGAGGAAATGTCTGTTTTTGTGAGAGTAAATGAGCTGGAAAGGTTGAGAATGACCATTTTGAGCAACAGAGTCACACTGAAGTTGTGCAAACAAAGCTAGCTTGTTTCCACCGAGAGAGATTATCACAAGCGTCAAGACTTTTATTTTTTTACACATTGCCACACACACACACACACACACACACACACAGTACCTCTGCCAGCCCGACATTCTTCTTCTTAATGGCATACTGCAGACAGTGGCTGAGGGTTCTGGTCAACAACAGATTTGTCGACTTGCGGATCATATCGTCTACCTCTGTGGAACTGAGGACACACACACACACACACACACACATAAACACACAGTCATACATATATAAACAGAAAGAGAACAGTAGAGAATCAGTGACTGTGCAGAAGTGATTTCTTTCAGAGAGCTGCTGTGTCTGAATGCCAGCACAAACAGTTTAAGTGAATTTCTCCGTCTGCAAATCTCTCCATTTGGAAAAAGTCTAAATGCCAGCCAAATCAAATGAGTACATTACCATGTTATGAGCTGTCAGGCTCATTAGAAGTCTAATATAGCCTTAAACCTCCTGATAAGACGGCGGCTTGAATATTGCTTGGATATTAGCCATGCTTTTTGTAAATATATTTACCCGCCCCCGCCCTCAGCAGACTTTAAATAGTCATAAAATTACCACCTCTGCACAGCCAACAAGGCATAAAGAAAGCCAGCAGGCTGTTAACTCTGAAATGAGCTCAAATTTCTTGTTAAAACAAATGTTTGATGGCGCTAATCAGACCCACTTACAAAATCTCTGACATACTATCAATTTTGTTATGTTTGAAATGTGGGTGATGTTTGGTGAAGAAACCCAGACAAATTTCTGCACAATTTTGGGAGTCTAGTAAGGTTTTTCATGGCAGCGTGCATCTCTCTGCCTCCTGTTTAATAGCTGGTTCCTGGAAGCTGCGCAAAAAGATGAACTGAGGTCTGTTTGAGTCCAGACGCTGTTTGACTCGGACATGAGGTCGAACACACAGACAGGAGACGGATGAATGTTGACACACAGAATAAAAAATACAGTCAGGAGAAGGTAAGAAGACATTTCAACACGAAGCTTGTGAAGTCAGAAAAGGGACAAATGAAAAAAAGCACTTTATAGTATAACACACACACACAAAAAGGTCAGAAAAGGTCAAACACACATCAACAATCAGCAGAAACAAAAGCGATCACTTTCTCCCGCTGCAGGATGGTGAAGAAGAATCTGTGTTCGAGTGCGTTTTAGTGCATGTGTGTGTTTGATTCCAGCACCCTGTGGGTAACAAATACATTCCAACCAAATCAGTAAATTATCTGTGCCTGGAATTCAACCTAAACACACACAGACACACACACACACACACACACACACACACACACACCGTGTCGCCTGAGGGAGAACGAGAGCTGGAATTCCAAAGTCACTCCGTTTCCAAAAAAGCGGAGGAATCCTAAAAACGTTCCGACAATTTGGAGCAGGGGGGAAAAATTCCTGGAGTGGCAGAAGTGCCGAGTTGACAAAAACGGTGTGTGTGTGCGAGTGGCAAAAAGTCAATGCATGCTAGTGAACTCGGCAAGCACACACACATACACAAATATAGACACACCGCAGGACTTGGATTGAATTTCATTGTATTTATGCCGCCATCAGTCACAATAAATGCGCGGTGGTTGACGCTGTCAAAGGGAAGCCAAATGCCTTCAGCGCTGGTGTGTTGAAAGCACGGTGAGGAATGGATGGAGACGTGAAGAGGTGTTTCCCATAAATACACAGACAGCAACAACAATGACAACAACAACAAAAAAAACCCAACGAGTCAGCAGTGAAAACAGTGAGAGGTTAGAGCACATAGCCAGGAAGCCACAGGTATGCACCTACTGTACCACCAAACACACTCTGGACAGTGTTAAGGAACACACACACATGCACACACACAACGTCCTTATGTGAGAGTGGCTGTGCCCACATATAATAGAAATCAACTGTGGTCATCGGTTTGCCAGCCAAGTACACTCTGCTCTGTGTGTGTGTCTGCTGATTTTTGGAAGACGCTCAGCTTGAGTGAGTGAGTGAGTGTACATACTGTTTCTATTCGTGTGTGTGTAAGTTGTGTAAGTGTGTGTCTGCTCAGTGTTGGTGTGTGTGTGTGTGTGTGTGTGTGTGTGTGTGTACAGTGGCAGGGAAATAAGAGTTCCACTCATATTTTTCTCTCGCCCTCAAATGGCTCCTTAGCACGACCTTGTACGTCATTTGTGACTGAGACAGCAGTTCAACTCTTCAGCTGCTCAACTGATGCGACCGCAGAACATTATGAAAGAGACTGACTTCAGTGTAGTAGCACAAAACGTTTGGGTTATGTATCCAGAACTTTATATCAATTGGAACCAGGACTCAGAACTACTATGTTTGAGCCAACCGCAGAAATGCAGCTAATTGAAGTGTTAATTTTGAATTGTCTAACATGATCAAAAACTCCAAATGCTCCATTTAAATGAGCTTCTGCTGTCATAACAGCTCGACTGACAAACCACTGATGCCATCACAGCACACGACAAGCTAACAGTGCCAAGACATTAAGACTTACTAACCTTACTCACAGCGAGATAAATTTAGATAGTTCTTACGAAATGGAACCAGGCTACATTAAACCAGTTTTAAAAGCACTTTGGCTGCTTCACAGTGGCTGGATCTCTACTGGTGTTTGTGATCGAACAGCCCGCTCCAGTTTGACATGTGCAATTTGATTTTGAATCGTTTGATTGTCTTGGCTTGTGTGGACATGGTGGCCAAGAAAGTGTTTTCACTTTCATCCACAGTTGCCTCTGTTTTCTTTCCAGTCTTTACCTCGCCCAGGCTGGCTGAGCGTGCATGCTCTGTCTCAGCGACACCCGGCTTCATATTCGCAGTTCGACACATTCGCACCCACAGTCTTCTAACGCCGGAGCAAAGTTTGGGGTTGAGCGTGTGGCTCGTTGGTATCTTGGTATTCTCATGTTTTCACCTTCCAGATTTTCCTAACCTTGTTGTTCTACCTCTAAGATGCAGGTTGATGTCTTTCCCACCAGTTTTCATGCCAACATCACCTCATCTCCTGCCTCTCCTGGAGCATCACAGAGCTGAGCAGCCTTCATCACCCAAGCCTCTGCCAAACACTCAGGTCTTTGTCAAATCTAAATCTGGTGGTGTCTTCGCTTCTTGAGACATCATGGCCAAAAGAATGGGCATCCTGCCAGTCATGTTTTGACTTAATTTACATCCAGTCATACATGGAGTACGACTAGAAAGAAAAACAACTGCTTTCAAAATACTGTGTCCCTCCTTTAGAGAAGCACTTCCTCAGTTATTAGAGTTTCAAAAACTAAGGCATGGGTTCACTTAAAATCTCTACAGGAAGAGGATGCACTTCATTACTGAAGAGGCTAAATGAGGAGACCATCTTGTTCAAAAAATGTGCAATGAGTTGAAAACACTTGCCGACATATCGCCAAAAAGGTCTTTTTGTACCAATATCGGTCACGCATGTGTAAATGATGAATCTCATCATCTCTTAGGATGCAACAGTTTACTTAAACACATAGATGTTACAGGAAGAACCTTTGTGAGTCATCTCCCGACTTATTCGTCGACAACAAAAACACACATGTGGTAGAAAAGTAATGCACATTATGTACACTCGAAGTAGAAATGCACACACACATACACTCAAGCATCCTCTCTTTCCGCTAAATCAGCCCTGCGAACAGAGGTTGAGGTCAGAGGTCAGAGGGATCAATGACCACAGTCTTGCTCCATCATGCCATCTGCTTCCGGACCTGTGCATCTGTGTGCGTTTGAAGCGGGCAGGAAGGCGTGCCGCCGCTGTAACCAGAGAGCAGGGTGTGCAGGACTGTAGAAATCAAGCCAGGTCAAACAGTGGAGTCATTACTCTGATTGAGAAGAGCGATTAGTGCTGTCTGGTCAGAGAGAGACCAGAGAGAAACTGTTGCACAAAAAAATCTGTCTGAACATTTTTGTTAGTTCAGACAGATTTCAGAGTTGTTTTTGAGGAATCTAATGAATCAGACTGTATTAGTGAGAACTTCTGAGCAAGCAACTGATTTTACAACTTTTCCCCACTGATAGTGCTGGAATTAACTTACTTTGTCATGTTTAATACCACGATGATCAGTTTGTGATGTGGTGTATTTTTTGTCTTGTCCATCAGTGTAATTAATATAATAAAGAAGGAAAAGACCAAAAGACCAGAGAACAGCTTCTTCGTTTTGAAACGTAGGTTTGATTAAACTGGGTGGATTTCTGGTGGATTCACCGCCTTGGTCAGTACGTTACATCCCACTTTGTCTGAACACATACACAAATACACACAGGCTGACAGTTTGTGTCTTTCTTTTCATCCCTTTTTCCTATTATGCCAATTCCTTCCCTTTGATTAGACGACTTTTTTTCCCAATCACTCCTCCTCCTGCCTCCGTCTCTCTTTCTTCCGCTGGTCACGGATCAATGGTACCTCCCTGGTTCCCAGCCCCCACGGAGAATCAACACACTAATACACACATGCACACATATAAACAGAAAAAACAGACACATCCACACCAGTGCTTATGCTCAAACAGATGTATGAGCATATGCACAGAGACTCAGATTTTGAAAATACGCACACTGAAAAAGAGGCTCATGGAGAAACACCATCAAACATGCAGACACTGGATGCAACTACACAAAAAGGCTCAATAAAAAACCCACACAACCCCCGGGGATATGAGTCTGAATACAAGAAAATGCTATTTTGTTTGAAACCACCAACCAAATCAGAGTTTGACACTTACAACACACATCTAAACAGAAGGACTCACACTGTGTTCAGCTGCAAAATGTGCTTGTGAGTGTGTGTCCTAGTTCAGCGTTTGCGTCTTTTGGTCTTGTATGTTAACATATGCAGTTCAAGTTTCCTGTGGGTGTTTATGTGCACATATGAGCCCACGTCTCCATGTATGTTGATCAGCGTGTGTGTGTGTGTGTGTGTGTGTGTCTGGCTGAATCCCAGCCCAGTGGAATCCTTCTGGACAGCGGAAGTCATTTCCTGATTGCTCGTCTCCTCGGTAGAAAAGTAGCTGCATTGTTTTAGTTAATTCTTCCATCAACCGTAACCAATACACACACAAACACACACACACATACTCTCAGGAGGTTTAACCTCTGCAGAACATGCAACAGAAGCTGGGCTTGATTGCTGAGCCGGTGTGTGTACGTGTGCTCGCGTGGGCCAAATCTAACGAGACAAAGATCCCCGGTCAGAATGGAAAGAATCGACCGGGGAAAGTCTGCTGTGTCCAAATGCTTCTGAGTGTGTGAGAGAGAAAAAGAGAGAAAGATGGAGAGACAAGAGCAGAAAGTGATAGAGCAAAAATGGTTTGGGGGCAAACAAGCATTAATGGGGCACAGGGGCAAAACACTCGCCCACAACAGCCACACAGAGTTCGGCTGTGCTGAATCCGGACTGTTTTGACAAGTCAACATCAAAAAATAAATTAGACAAGTATCTGCTTAAACTCAGAGAATCCACACACTGTTCAGCGGCGTCACCTCTGGCAACAAGAAAGTTTTGTGTGTCAGTGTACCTGAGATGCAGGTCTTCAGAGTATTTCAGACAAGCGTAGATGAACTCTTTGAGCTGGCAGTAGACTTTTGGCACAAACTCGGAGAAGGGAAGTTTCTTGGGGAAGGGAAGCTAAAAGAAATAGAGCAAAAAAAACCAAAAAACAACAGGGATTAAGTCAGATTTTATTCAAATTCAACCGCACATTTTGCACACCAGCGACCTCACACAAGTCCAGACCTTTCTATTCTACATAAAAGACGCTGTTGGACAAAAATTTAACTGAAACAACACTTGTTATATTTTCCCTCTCTCTTTGTATGTTCCAGCCCTGAACCAGTCGTTATCTGCTCTCTACCTCACTTTTATTCTGTCGCTCTCTACCTTTTCCAGTTCGGGGTCTTGCAGGGGAAACTGGGAAGTGTAGTGTCTGTACTCCTGCTCTGTTGAGACTGGGATCGGACTGTAGTTGTCCTGGTCCAACACCTGCCTGGAGAGGAGAAAAAAAAAAATCACAGGTAAATAATACAAAAGAGGTCAACAGGAATGAGTGAAATGCCATCAGCCTCTCTCTCTCACACACACATACACACACACAATCATCCCATTGGGGGTCATTCTAATGCTTGAGGTTTTCTTACCACCCTCCCCTCTTTCACCACCCCCACTTCTTGTTGGCGCTCCAGAGTTCGGACGTTCCAACGTTCCATGGAGAGGCCGTGAACCGGAGAGCGCTCCCTCTCCAACAATACAACACAACATTCCTGTGGCTTCCCCAGTGTGTGTTTGTGTATGTGTATATATGTGTGTGTGTGTGTGTGTGTGTGTGTGAAAGAGAGAGAGACAGAGAGAGAGAGGGAGTGTGTGTTTGTTTGTCCGTTCTTGCTCCAAGTCCCACTGGTGTCATTGGACAAAAGCGATGGCGAAACAATGGCATGTAAGCCCAGACACACACGTACACACAAACGTAAAGACACACACACATACACAGATATAAATGAGCACAATCTTGTAAGGGTACTACCCATTCTGGAGGGCAGAGAATGTTCCGGACGTTTGCTTTAAAACACTTCCTCTCTCTGGCTGGTCATAAAACTTCAAAACCAGGACGAGGAAGTTTCCCACAAACCACCACGCTACTGTGAGTGTGTGTGTGTCGTGGTCCCACAACTCAGTGCGGCCTAATGACCTTATGACTAGAAAGGGGAAGGTCAGTGCAGCATGCACTCTGTAACACGTCCTCAGGTACTGAAAAACAACATTATCGCCCAAACATGCACACGGCACCACCTTCCCAATGACTTTTTGTTTCTGTCGTCTCTCGGTCATCAGTACCTGAAGGTGATGTTCCATCTCTTGAGCAGGATTTCTCCATACTGCTCCCTCATCTCCAGCAGCATGTCGAACAGCTGTGATACTGGGAACCCATAACCCTGCAGGAGAGGAAAACCAGAATGACCAGTCAGAGTCCAGCTGGACCTGAACATGCAGGTGAAGAAGACCGAGTGGAAAAGAACTCTAAACTAAACTAACTAACTAACAGCATTTGGCACTATTTGTTCTGCAACCTGGAATTACATTTTTGTAAACTCTAAAAGTTTAATGCAGTCGGTTTTGGTTTAGAAGGAGGAGTTTAAAATATTAAAATTTGTTTATCTAGGAAGAACTATAGGAAGTAGACAACATAAACAAAACACCCTAACATACAAGAGTAGTAAATACACAGTTGGTGATGTTCTTGTGTCTGTGAGAGGCGCTTGTTATTTTTGATATACAGCAATTTTAACAATGGTGCATTGTTGAGTAATTGTTAAAACCACATGAGCACAAGTAAAACCCTGGCAACACTGATAGGACGAAAGAAAAGTGAGTGAAAGAGAAAAGAAGAGATGAGAGTGAATTCAGCCATTCAGCAGCACCTCATCACTTCACCTGAATGACTTTTGGGCATCGCACCATCCATTCGTCACATCTCCTCCTTCTCTCTCTCTCACTCATCTACAAATGTTCCTCCTGTCCGGTTTTCACCCACATCCTCTATCTCCCCTTCATCCCTCCATCCTCCCATCCATCACACGCCATCCATTCAGTTCATACATGCAGTGGAGAATAAAAATATGGAGAGCAAACTGACATCAGATGATAAACATCGTTTTCTAAAAAGGTCAATTCAAGAAAGAAAGTCTTTCTTTAAAGATTGGCAGCCGTCCATTTTGAAACTCCAAAACATGCTTTGAACAAGTTTCATGAGCCCCTGGGGTCAAATAGCTTTCTTGGCATGTGCTGAGATACCTGAATATAAGAACAAAAAGTACAAGACGACCAAAACAGAAAGAAAAAAAAAAAAAACTGAATTTCATATAGCGTGATATTAACAAGGGCTTCAGGGATGGCGAGTCTTTCCTTCCTTCAGTGTGCAATTAATCACACACACATACCTGCAGTGTGTCAGCGAAAAGGACAATGAGGTTCTTCAGATCCAGCACCAGGTCCGGGTTGTCACAGTACGACTGAGGAGACAGAGGACTGTGTCAGTGTGTTTGTGTGTCCTATACTGCAGCTGCTACAGTATTTATGGTATTGTATTTAAGTGTGCTCTCGAGTGTGTGTCTGTATTTGGGTTGTGAGTCCTTACAGAGTGCGTCCTCAGGGCGGCGACGATTTTGGACAGAGCCAACTCCCAAAGCTCCTCCACGTAAGCTCTGTTGACCAAACCCTGCGTGGTGTGAAGGACATGATCCTCCACAACAAAGAAGCTGGGTGTAGGGAAGGAGGGAAAGACAGGTTGAGAAGAAAGATGACAAAGATGGAGCGCAATTCATGACAAACCACATTATTTTTTATTTCTGATACGAATGAAATCTGTCAAAATTAGGCCCAGGTTGTATGAAACTGTAACTTCCCTTAATTATTCACGATTTAAAAGCCTTTCTGTTTGTGTTTCTATCCATTTTCTTTTCTTTTCATAGCAGCTTTTGTAATGCTACTTATCTTACTCTTCAGACAGAGGATCTAATTTTTCTGACTATTCGACCGCACCCCCCGACTGTAGCAGATGAAAGGATGATTGGTGGGACGAATGGGTGGATGGACGGGAAATGAGGGGAAGAATGGATGATGGAATGACTGAATGGTAGAGAAACAGCAATGGACGAGAGACACGGGATGGCACTTTCCAAAACTTCAAATGGGAATAACAGACCTGAGGGTGTGTGTGTGTGTGTGTGTGTGTGTGTGTGTGTGTGTGTGTGTGTGTGTGTGTGTGTGTGTGTGTGTGTGTGTGTGTGTGTTAGTGTCCAGCCTTGGCCATGTTTATAGAAGTGTCTGCTCCAGTCAGACAGACAGAAGGAATAACAGCAATAAGCTAACCACCATCACACACACTCTATCAATCGTCACCACTGTGTGTGTGTGTGTGTGTGTGTGTGTGTGTGTGTGTGTGTGAGAGAGAGAGAGAGAGAGAGAGTGTGTGTGTGCAATTGTGTGTGTGATTGCAATGGAGAGAATTGGATGGAGTGATGGATGAGAGGAAAAGTAAAAGTAGGGGAAGGGTGAGTTTGGGCAGAGAGGGATGAGAAAGGATGGAAAAAAAAACAGTTGGAGGGAAGGAGAGATGAAAAGATGTGAAATGGTCAGAAGTCACTCAAATGAAATGAAATGAGGTGTCGCTAAATGCCGAATGTTTGCTTTCACTCGGAGTTTCTCTTTCTCACCATCTCTCACTCAGTCTTCTGCCAAGTTACACAGAAGGCTTACAATGGGTGGATGGATAGATAGAGAGGTGGATGGATGGAGAGGTGGGTAAAGAGATGACGTGGATGTAAAGATTGGATGGATTGTATAGATGAATATGTGGAGAGAAAGACTTGGGGAAAGGTGAACATCCAACCATAAACATCCAGAAATCTGTTCAGAAATCGCAGGAAAAAGGGCGCTCCTAAAACGTCCAGATATCATCTAATAATTCTTTTTTTCTTTGTCTTCCTCTTCTTCGTCTTACTATTACTCTGTCTTACTTCCATTTGGAGGATAATCGTGCTTAAGTGGTTAACCGCAGTTCCCATAATTTTGGAGCTTTGTTGGACGTAAACAGGAAGTATAATGTTGCCATGGAGTTAGTTAGCTGTGGGCTACAAAAATGTGAGTTCTAAGCAGCTTCTTTTGTCTCCGATTTCTAAGCACATTTATGGACATTTATTCGTGATAGACATCAGAAATACTGATATCATCAGGAGGTGCAATTCATGTTAAATCTAAAAATACTTCACCGTGTGTTCGCATTTTGCTGAGTTATGACTCCAAGGAGGAGTGCAATTTGGACAGTACTTGCATTTTGCACATTTTGTGAGCAGCTAAACTTACACATATATGTACAATATAGTTTTTCATGTTGGATCTTGGAAAAAGAAAAAACTTTCAAAAACAAAAAACAAAACACAAAAGAAAAGGTTAAGTAAAGATGGAGTGATGAAGGAAAAGAAACAAGGACGGACTTACCCGACAATCTGATTGAAGTACCGCCTGTATCCCTCCAGAGTTTCATGCTAGAAATGTAAAATGAAAAAAAACAAACATAGGGGAAAGAGAGAGAGGGGGAAACAGAGACAAGCAGCAAAGGAAAAGTATAGAAATATAAAAACAAGTGCCAAAAAGATTACATGAACTGCCATTTTGCAGATAATACATTTGTTTAAACTTAAAATTGTTTTTGACATTTATACAGTAGTTAACATTAGATTAAGGAGTGTGTGTGCGAGTGGGAGAGGGACTGTGTGTGTGTGTGCAGGGAAGGGCAGGCGTAGTTAGAAGTGTGTGGACATAAAAGTGCAGACACAAACACACAGAGTGACGGTGCGGGGTCATACCATGTTAGAGTGGGGCTGCAGCACAAGGCGGGCCTGTTTCCTCCTCTGCTTTCTGTAGTAGTTCTCAAACACATCACGCAAACCCTAAAACACAAATTACAGGTAAGAACCGGTGGATGGATGGATGGATTTGAGAAAGATCTTTTTCCCCATTTTCCATCTTTTTGTAATGATTTGTGTTCATGGCATCAGCTCACAGGTCCTTTTTTCTTCTTAAAGAATGAATAACTCTATTCACATATGTAAGTAAGACATTTTATGACCTTGATTTCTAAAGACTTTAATGACCAGTAAATACCTTTTAATAGAAAAAAAAAGGACAAGTGAATTTTACATCCCATTTTCAGCTTTCAGGATGATCAACCTCATGCTCTTTCAACCACACTGGAAAACTGAACCTGCACTTCGTCGCTGACAGCAGCAACGTACGCAGCCAAATGTTTAAGGTTGTTTGAGGCTGTTATTGATTTAAGGGGAGGGTGAATTTAATGAGGTATAAAACCAAAGGGGAACCACTGAATGATGGGAAAGTTGAGATAAGGTCATGTGAGAGACAGCGCGAGTAAGAGAGAGATAGAGAACGTGTCTTTGATGACCGGTTCAGTTTTGGTTGGCGTCACTGGTCAGACATCAAAACCCCACACACGCGCAGAAACAATCAGCTTTCTAAACCTGACCACCTCGTATCTTTTCCTTCCATTACACAGAAGCTCCCTCTCTTATCTCTCTCTCTGCTGAGAAACTTGTGGTCTATCTGGGGCCCAGACCAGGACCCGCAGTCCTTGGTGAGCTCAGAGATAAGAGTCCAGGACCGGGCAGATAACATGACCTTTACCTACAGACCAGAGCAGCTCACATATCTACGCTGCTGACCACTGGGCTCTGGTGGTGGCTTTAAATGTACAGTACATGTGTGTGGTGACCAATACCTGCTATCACTACGATAGGAGGTGGTGAGATACGGGAAATAAAGAGACATTCTGTAAATGTACAAACACATCTTTGTGTTGATGATGATGTCTTACTGCCGTTTAACCGAGATTAAAAAAAAAAAAAAAGACAGAAGAAACCAGAGGCACAACACACTGTCATCATTTATTTTCATTTCAGTTTGTTCTGTTTGTCAGCAGGATTATGCAAAAACCACTGGCCCCATTTTCATGAAACTCGGTGGGTGTAACATGGGACAAGGAAGCATGTTCTTTAATTCTTTAGTCTGACCCTCAGCTGAACAATGTCCATTGGAAAAAAAACATCACAAAGTTACAAATAAAACAATGAAGTGGATTGTAAAAATATAATTCTCACTACTCGAGATCTGGATAGTGTTTTGAAACGTTTAGTTTGATGTTGTGAGGTGATAAACTGTGTTCTTTAATTCCCAGTTTGACCCTCAGCTGAACAATGTGTTTTGAACAAACCAGCGGCATCAAATGGCCATGAACTCTTCATTATACAGTGCTCGCTCTCCCTGAGAGAGAGCACAGAGGTGAAACACAGGGCTGAGAGAGTGTGTGTGTGTGTGTGTGTGTGTGTGTGTGTGTGTGTGTGTGTGTGTCTGTCACAACACCACATAAACAGTGGAGGCAAAGACACAGTCAGAGGGAAATACAGGACCGGGCAGAGAAAAAGCAGAAGCAAAGAAAGAGACACAGAATAATAGAAATAAAGAAAGAAAACAAAGGATGGAAAGAAATGAACATATGAAGGAGTTTAACGTCAATCAAAATGAAAAGATTAGATCCCAGTCGGAGCTGCAATACCAGGCCCACGTTTATATTGATCACAACTCTGTCCACAGTTCTCAACCTGCAGTTTCATGTGTAACAAAGGAGGATTGTTTGGGCCCGACGCTGCTCGACAACGGCTGGAAAATCGTGGACTTTAAACATGGAAAAGAGAAGGAGAGGTGGAGGAAGAGAGAGGGAAGAGAGGAGAGAATGGACGGAGGAGAAGAAGAAAACACGGAGAAAGTGGTGGTCTTGATTGCAAATGGGATTCCACATCCAGGTTTACTAGAAAAATAAATGAAACCGTTACATGCGCGTGCCTGCGTGAGTCCAAGTTATTCTCATCTAACAATCAAACTGTGTGTGTGTTCATGATTTTCCAGTCGATCCCCCTGCCCAGTGCAGCAAACTGTGCTGGACATTCTGGTTTTCTTTTCTAATGGTAAATCCACATCTCTGCCCAATGGCCTGTCATTCAAACTGCAGCGACACCACTATAATGGATAAAACAGTTTCAGCCGAGTGTGTGTGTGTGTCTCTGTGTGTGTGTGTGACCTTGTGTCCTTTGCAAAAAAAACAACTCGTTTTAACATTTTAATCCAAAAAGAACAATACTTTAAATATTTCAGCATAAAACAGAAGAAGTGAAGAAGCAGACACACAAATAAAAGTGTGTGTGTGTGTGTGTGTGCGTGTGGCTGACCTCAGAGGTGAAGAGGTCAGACCTTTCAACACCTTCCCGAGACAGAACGCACTCCTTTCCCTTCTCCTCCATCGCTCATCCTTCATTCGTTCTCTTTCATTTCCCCCCCCTCCTTCTCTCCTACCCCTGTAGTTACCCCCTCTCTCTAATCTCTCTCCCTCTGTGTTGTGTTTTCACCCTCGTCTTCCTGTTTTTGCCCCTTTAACCTCCCTGTGACCTCCCCCCTTTCCTCCCCCTCCTCTTCTCTCCTTATCGCTCCAAAGCCGATTCACTCTCTCCTCTCTCCTTCCTGTAAACGCCGCCATTGCGCCTCCGATGACCTTTACCCTCCCACCTCTCTCTCCTCTCTTCTCATCACTACCACTTGTTCATCATTGAAGTCCTTTATATCTCTTTTTCGACATCCTTCACTTTCTCCTCCCCTTTACTCTTTATGCCACCCTTTCTTTCTCTCCTCATCTTTCTATCATTTCACCAAGTCTCCTTTTGGTTTTCCTCCCTTATTTTCTCCTTCCTTGCAGCCTTTTCATTCTCCTGTAGCTTTTTAGAGTTTAATGTGTTTTGGTGAGTAACACTCAATGTAAACACATTTTTTTGTTTGTTTGCAAGAAAACACCACAAGGCACCTTCAGGGGTCACAAGCAATAAGGTTGGAAACCACAGTCATAATCCACCGATCATTAAAATGTCATATGTCGGAGATCCTGAAACCTCCCCTCTCAACTCACATGATGCTGACATTAAACAGTCAAACCGAGGGCGCCTGAAACGCATTGTTGTCTTATTTTTCCTCTCGTCTTCCCTCCCTCGCCGCCATGAAATGTTCCCTGTTCTCACCCCTTTAAACTTTTTTGACCTCTCCTCTCTCGTCCTCCTCTATCATTAAACCTCGCTCTCCCTTCCCTATACCCTCCCCGATCTCTTTTATTCTTCCGCTCCTTACATCATCTCGCCCCCTTTACCCTTTCCCTAACCTCACTCTCCCTTTTTGCTCCCTCCCTCACTCCCTCCATCGCTCTTTTTGCCCGTTCATTTTCTCCTTCCTGTCAAAGTTCATGCACTTCCTGTCCCCCTGCCAGAGAGCCCCCTCAGACACACACACACAAACTGAACAGAAACAGCCGACCCTCTGGCCGTGTTGGCCCGGTCACAGCCCCTACAGGCATGCAGACACACACACACACACACACACACACCCACAAAATGTGCAGCTAACCCAGTCGTGGCCCAGTCAACACCTCCACCCATGTCGCATTCACTCTAACTGAGATGAGACACACACACGTTCTCTCTCTCACACACACACACACACACACTGCAACAGCCCGGTTGGAGTGAAGCCAGGCTCGAGCCTCAGGCCTCGTCTTACAGCATCATATACCTCTGTACATAAACCGTGTGGTGATTGTCCAGTAGGGCTGGGAGATATGACGACATACTGCAGACCGAGAGACGACCATCAACTATCACAGATTTTTAATCAAGGTCGATACCTCTTTGATATCTCTGGCTGGATTAGGTCCTTACAAGCAAATTCATGAGAAGGACTGAAATACTGGATGTAAAGGATTGGAGGACATATACCTCAGTGTATATACAGTTTCCTCCAGATCACAGCTGACTTTATCAACAAGGCCCGGGACCCACTGACATCGACTCTTATCCCTCCTATGTCCTGATGATCTAACAAAGCTTTCAGGTGTGAAACTCAGATTAGACTTTGTCTAGCAACACTTTTCAGAAATCCTTTCCTTTTTGAATTCGGATGAACTTCTGCTTCATTAACAAGGATCAATGTAATTTGCACAACAGAACATTGTTACTTGAGTCAGCAATGGTGTGCACGGTGGAAGTGGAGATTTTAGAGGTGGTTTATAACAGGAATGAATTGTGGTTAGAGCTCCTCATCATCAAAACAGGCTGTATAAACTTGCTCATGTGCCGGAGTGCTCGTGGATCGAGTCAATTTGAGGATAAAACAACATCAAGTGACAGAGGAAGAGAGATGAAAGTGACAGAGAGAAGAAAGAGAGAGAAACAAACATTAACTCACCAGCACAGTGTAGATATGCAGACAGCGGTAGACTGGGGAGAAATCCACCAAGTCGTGAGCTCCTGGGACCTACACAGAGAAACAATTTGTTCAATCAGACCTTATGAACTAAACACCACAAGAAGGGCTCCTTCACTGGTCAACAGTCTTTTCTTCATCAATCCTTCATATGCTTTGACAACACATATGTATTTACATGTCATGCAATTAAAAAAAAATATTAGAACTGATATTTCAGAGAACATGAGAGAGAGAGAGAGAGCAAACAGTGGAATAGTAGTAGCAATTAGAGAATTGGTTTTGTTTGCGAAACAAAATTGGAATCAAACTGTGCTTGATGTTTTTTTGTGGCAGAACTAATATAAGAATATAGAACAGCTCAGCTTGATTTTAAGATTTTTAACTATCCTTAACTACATTTCATGTATGCACTGGACATTATTTACTAGTTTGTGATATTATCCATGTTTTGGCAAAATATTGAGAGAGAGAGAGAGAGAGACAGAGACAGAGAGAGAGAGAGCAGCAAAGCATTTTGCAGCACTTCATTATTTTGTCTGAAAGTCTTTTGACAGTGTCATCACCTCTTTTTCTTTCCATCTATCCCTTCATCTAACCACCCCACGTTCCATTCCTTCCTCACTACCCACATCTTCTGTCTTCCGGAGAACAACACAGTGGCAATTTACCCATTTTAACACACACACACAAAAAGCTAAAAAACCATGTGCCCTCTTGCCCTCTGGAAAAGTTGGCTTTCTGTAAAAATCATTGGAGGCGCAGGACAATGCCAGCTTTGATGTAACCGCACACACACAGAGTCCTGAAACAAACAGAGAGCCGTACCACTTAAAGGCAGAGGTGGAGGTGGACGACAAAGACAAGAAAATGGTAGTTAAAGTAGAAAAGGGAGAAAAAGGCAGAGAAAAGAAGAACAAAGGCTGCAAAGAAAAAGAGGATACGAAGACACAGGGGACGACTGTAAATGAAGGGAAGGGGAGGAAAGGGACAGGCATGGCAGGGGCAGGGATGGCGTGAGGAGACGGCGGCTGCGGTGATGCCAACCATCGGCGCCAACACGGTCGTAACCCTCGCGACTGTGGGGTCAGGCCTTTGTTCGAGCCAAGGTCTTCCCGTGAAGAGGGTTGAGTCAAGTTTACAGGACGTAAATAAGCCAAGGGGACGACAGGGACCTTAAAACAGAATGGTAGCACAGGGGTGACAAGTTCAGCTCTATTCTCTTCAGCTTCATTGTACTTGGCTTTCCTTGAGTGTGAAACAACAAGGGCTGCAAAAAGGACTTTTGATCCCGCGAGGGATGACTTGAAGAGTTCAGTGCCGAAATGCTTTGTGTCCATTCTGTAGTAATGACAGGAATTCCACAAGTTCATCTTTTGAACAGTCTGTAAAAACATGTTATGGATGAACTTAAACAACCTTCTGTTCTTCAAACGGCCGTAATTGTGCCTGTGCTTCTTAAACTTTGAGGTTTAAAAAGAAGCAGGGTCACCTCCTAAAGATTCACTAAAATCTCTTACGGCTATAAGAGAAAAATATGATGCTAAATTTTACAGTAATACAAACAAAACACTTCAGGTCCTGAGCCACAGGTTGTCAAAGTGACCTTGAGCAAGACAAAGAACCTAAATCTCTTAACTAACTGGTCATCGGAAAGATTTCATTCAATTTACATGTTTAATAAAAATGTATGTTTCTAAAACGGTATTTCAATCAATGTCACCATGAAACCAGTGCAAACCTGTCAATTAACTGTATAAACAAAAATCGAGGAGTGATACTCCCTTTAAAGTGAACTGATGTGTGTTTAGAAACGAGCTCATCTGGTTTACCTGGACTACATGTCGCTGTAGATTCAACACAAATTGCCAAAATCCCTCGTGAGACACAAGGACAACCCTAATGACATGTGACTACTGGACAGAGGAGTGGAAGAGGTTCATAAGGAAAGGAAAGAAGAGACACATGGAAGAGATGAAAGAAGAGAGGAGATGAAAGAAAAGTGACTGAAATTGAGAAAGCGACAGGAAGCAAGTACAGCTGAGGCCACACAAAAGGATTATCAGGCTTTAAAGTGGATTCATCCATCCGGCTCCCATTTGGAGGGGAAACCTGCCGAAGGTTTGATCGGGACCGCTACAAGATTATCTGTGTATCCAGATCAGAAATCGTACTGTCAATGTCCAGTCACAGATGAGTGGGACGGGCAAATTTTGACTAGATTGATGTTGGAGTTTTAAGTTCAAATAAGACAATCACAAGGTCATGTGTAGCTTCAGTACTTTCATGCGTTTGTGTGTTTTCAGTTTTCACTTCATCCTCCTCCTCTTCATCGTCCACATCCAGGATGCCAGAGTCTTGTTCCGACACCGGACTGCCACCCTGTCCGCCGGTGTCCGTCCCTGCCCTGGCCGCCACCGCCTCCTTTCTGCCGCGTCGGCCGATCAGGGCCCTGGGCTGAGTGGAGACGGAGCTGTCCAACGAGCGCTGCAGCTGGGCCTGAAGCACAAGACAGAGATACACATCAGAAAGCCAATCGAGTCAAATTCAAACAATGCACCTGAAGGTTTTTGAGAGGTTAGCTTCTATCCCTTAACCTGCTTTGTTTGCTTCTACTTCAGCTTTTTCCTACACTTCCCAGAACACTTTTCAAAAGACACAGAAGAGGAAGGGGGACTTGTTGCATTTAGGCTTTGGCACAACTTCAGAGCAGTGAAATCTCTTTGATTTTGAGATTCTGACACCAAAACCAGATGTTTGCTGATCAAACTCTATTCTTACAGTCCTGATACGGCTACAGTTACACTACTAGGGAACTAAAGAGAAATATAAACACATGAAGAAATGGGTAACCAATAACGGCATAAATAACATTTGACCAATTCCTATTTTTATGACAGTTTCGGGAAAAGCTTAGAAATAGCGGATGGTGTAATGAGGTCACTGGTTAAGACCTCTGAGTAAAACCTGCCACTCCTTGTCCCATGAAAATACCCATGGACATGGACTATAAAAGTGATTTACCAAAGCACCTAAGAATACACCAGAGAGAAAATAGCAGGACAGGAAGGGAAGAACAGGAAGGATGAAGAGTCAATGAAACTGAAAACAAAGCACATACAAATTAGTGCTGAGGACTTGAAAGCCAAGACAAGGAGAGCTTAGATGTTTGATGTGGGACCTTCATTTAAATCTAAGTGTATAAGTGACATTTTTGGATGTTCACATACGTTTGGGTGATGTAGCAATGGTCCGTGAAGTTTCCCAAAACAAGCAGACATAAAAGAAGGTGGGGCAAAGACGGCAGGAAATGGAAATGCAGTCCAAATGGAAAGATCTTCCACAGAACAATGCAATGAGCAGAGTAATATCTGATGCAAACCATGTCCTGTAACATATAGCTATTTGGGGAGAACAGTATTGTGGGAAATGATGCATTCAGCTCCCTCTGCGGCAGTGTTGGACCAGGAATACTAAAAATAAAAAGAATCAAACAGGAAGTTTTGGTATCCAACACAAAATGAAAACACAGTCACCTTTCTTATAGAGATGGCTTTTTTGTAGGAAAGCATCATTTTATACTGTTGAACACCATTTAGGTAATCTTTTCCGTCTCCATACAGTGAATTGGTTTTGCAGATTGTTTTAGCAAAGCCGCGAATATCTGAACGTCGATTTCTTAGATTCGTTCATCAAGCGCCACTGACTCTTTGAGCACTCATTCGCCTTCACAGCTTGGCCACCAAAAATTTCTGTGGGAAAACCTTGTGATGGGGGGGAAACCCTCTCAGATCGAAGCATCTTTCCATCCACACCCAGAGCCGCCTCAGGTCCTTTTGAAAACCTGCCGCTTCCTCAGCTCGCCGGCGCCAGCACGTAGCCTACTTCATGCACTTAAATCTGTCGATAAGGACGTCAATAAATACGTCAGAGACTTCAAGCGCCTTGATTTGCGCCTTTAATGACAACGGTAATGAGAAAAACTGGTGTTCATAGGAGGGTGGGTACGCACAAACCCGGAAGAACACAATATCAGTGATGTTGGGAGAATACAATGCCATCTTTGATCTAATGCCCACACACATGCACTCGCACACACACACACACATAGAAGACAAATGAGTCACATAAGACACAATAAGGCAAAAACAAAACAAACAAAATCAGTGGAAAGACTCCTCTACATAGAAGCAAGTGTGCTAACACAGACGTGCCAAGCTGCACTCTCTTTTGAGGAAAGTATTATAGGTGGCGAACAATCTCCAAAAAATCCTTAGTGAGGTTTTTCATCAATCCTTCGAGAATTAAACAACCAAAACTCAGAGGCACTAAAATACCGACAGAATAGTCTGAGAAACTTAATGCAAAAAATAAATGGCACAGACCTCAAAAACACAAAGTGGAGAGTCTTGCTTTGTCAGAGACACTTTTTTCTCAGCATGGCATTCCTTTCTAATCATCGTCGTTTCTTTCTTTCCACATACAAATTAACCTAACTAGACCTCAAAAGACGGGAGAGTGAATGACACAGAAAAGCATCTTTGCTACAGTATGAGATGCCGCAGATTCGGACGTCAGCACTTAGGTCAGGAAATTCCACTTAGCAGTCGAATTCAGCTCTTTAGCATTCTTCAACAGGTGTATGTCTGTCAAGGCGAACCTTCTTAACCCCGTCTTTTGTTGCGTTTCTCTTCAGGGGTGGCATTCGGTGCGGCACTTGAAGCTCAAGTGCGGGAATGTGCATCATCTCTTGCGCACAACTGCGAGGGAAAGAGGGAGAGTAGAAGTGGAAACCATGGGGAAAAAAGGAGTGAATAAAGAATGACATACGTGACGATAAGGAAAAGGGGGAGAAGGAGAAAGGAGTGAGGGAAAGGTGGTGAAAAGAAGATGGCAATGGAGGAGGAGGTACATAATGTAAAGTGCCCGAGGGGAAGCGAGAACAAACTGCTGGGGATGAGGAGCAGAATCAGCCGCAGTTTTATCCATTTAGTGCAAAATGACCCTAAATATTTTTTAAATTGTCTGATATTACACTGTGGCAACACCACAAGGCAGCCCAGAGATAAATATGCACTGCGTGGCTTCACTGAGTAACTTCAAGGAGATTTGCAGTCTTCTGTGTGTATTTGTGGGCTGAGCGTGGAAATTGACAAAAATTGCAAGTGAAAGAGTAAAGTTGCAGTGATCTCCTTGTTGACAAGTGGTTTAAACCATCTGTTTATTGTGGGAAAGTTGCAACAATTTGTGAAAAACAGGCGTCCACGGAAATGGAGGTTTGTGTAGTGATGGTGCAGATTATTGTCTTTTTTTGGGAAACCAAACAAAAGTAATTACTGCCAACAGTAAACTTGTTTTCCAAAACAAGATGGGGTTTTTTTTCCACCAATTGAAAAAAGAGACAGAAAAAAACATCCTTAATGACAAGATTTGAACAAACCAGGGATCTAACAGCTTGTGTTTGACAAAAAATTTACAAGCTGCATGTTGTGAATCCAAGAAGATGACACGTGTCAAAGTCCACTGAGTCATGTGATTTTTATATTTGTGGAGGAACATGAATCTTCCTGTGCACACACCAGGTAAGTGTGTATCAGAGTGTATAGAGTTTTGACTATTACAGGTTGAGTAAAGACTGCAGGTCATTTTTTATACATTAGGGCTGGCTAGGATGATCTGGAGGATAAACAGAAGCCCATCAAGGCAGGAGGCACTTCTTAAAAAAAAAAAGAGCTTGGTCATTTTGTAGGTGGATCACGCCTCTTAAAGTATCTTGCGCTGCATTTTAACTCAGTATTTCGGTCCTGCTGAGGAGGAGGTGGTTGGTTTATGTTGGTAAAATCAAAAACAGAAAGGTGTTGGTAGAAAAATGAAAAAGGTATGATATTTTCATCTGTACTGAGAAACAATCTGAGGTGGACTTAAACTCACTGCACAGCTGTATTATGTAGTAAAATATAAATATCAATTTGGCACTGTATAGAAAAATACTCCACATTAAATGACTCGGATCATGATCAGGGGCAAAAACCTGACGGGGACATCCCTACTATAGATCACTTTTTGGCAGGCAGACCCCGAACCAGAAATAATGGTGTCCGATGGCAGTGAACTGTGGAGCACTATTTGCCAAACAACACACACACACGCAGAGCGACTGACACAACGACCCATAACAGTCTATTTTCGTTTTCCCTGTGATGGTTCAATACACCGACCCAGCGCGTGCCCTCCGCCACCCCCGCTGACGCGCACGCATGTGTGTGTTCAGTAACTAGATACAGGTAATCAATCTTCTTCCACTTCACAGGCCCAACAATCTGTTTCCCATTAGTGTGTGTGCGAGTGTGTGTGTGTGTATGTGTGTGTGTAAAACTACCGAAAACACAGCAGAAGCTCTGAACTTGTCCTTTGCTGAAATAAAAGAAAGAGAAAAAAAAAAAAACAGGAGCAAAGAGAAGAAAGGAGGGAGGGAAGTAGATGGAAAGATGAGGAGATGGAAAGAGTGGAGGAGAGAGAAAGACGGAGACAGACATCTTAAGAGAGAGAAGAAAATGTGATGTGACAGAATAAGAGAGAAAGAGGGAAATGACGAATGACAAGGGGGAGTTAGAAAAGAATGACAAAGACATTTGGAGATGATTCTGGTTAAAAGAAGACTCTGTGCTTTTTTTCTTTAAATCATTCTTTTGTATCTTGTCCTCCTCCTCCTCTCCACAATGATTTCATCCCTCTCCTTCCTTGACCTTCTTCTTCTCCTTTTCCTTCCTGCCCCTCACTGCTTTGGGCACCATGATGCAATGAAACACGATCCAGGAAAGCCACTTTGAGTAATACAATCATGGGTTTGAAGCCTTGGTAGACGCCAGAACACTATACAAAGGTTTATAACTCTATGAGGACGGACTTTACAATCACATCTACAAATTGTTCTATCCAGTCTTAACGACGGGCAAGTAAAAACAGAATTAACTCACTCATGTTACAGACAATCCTTCCTGTCTATAAAACATCAGCAAACCCAGAGAAGTGCCATCACAATAGCCTAGAACACAAGGTGACAACTTTAAAAGGTTCTTTTTACTATTATTTAAGAAAAGGAGCAAATGTCTGTCTAACCAGCGACCTTATTTCCTCCTATCTCCTCTTCCTCCTCACACCTGCTCCTTTCTTTTTACTCTTCATCTTCAGATTTTTTCCTTTTTCATCCTTCTGTTAGTTTCTCCATTCTTCCGTTTACCTCTTCCCTCTCAATCGATTTGCGCTCACGCTCTCATCTGCTTTTCTTCTTCATCTCTCCCTTTTCTCCCCATCCTACTCTTCTTCAAGTTCACCTCTTTACTCATGTCTTCCCTCTTTCCCTTTACTTCCAGTATCTTCCTCTTCTTCCTTCATTCTCTTCCTCATCGTCTCTTTTGTCCTGATCTCCCTCTTCTTTCCATCCTCTCACCCTCTACCTCCCTATCATCCCTTTCTCTCTCGTTTTCCTCTGCATCCATCATCTTGTTCCTCCTCTTCACCAACTTCCCCATTCACCCCACTACCAAACCTCCTTTCTCCCCCTCTTCTCTTCCTTCTTCTTCACCCATCTTCCTCCCTCTCTCCTCCTCTTCTATGGGCATGTGGCAGCAGACAATAGCTCCATTGTGAGCCCTGTGCTCTCCTCCGTCTCCTCCCTCATCCCCTCCTCTTTCCCCAGATCTATTTATTTTCACATCCTTGGTCGAGGGAGCTGTAAGGACGGCTGGGTACAGAGAGTTAGAGCTAATTTGGAACAGAGCGCGCCAGAGAGACACAGTGTCTGAGAGAGAAGGGGATGGAGAGACAGGAAAAATGAAGCGGGATGAGAAAAAGGGTGAAGGAGGGACAAAGGAAAGGAAGCGTAGAAGAGGAGATACTAATTTGTTCGTCCACATCGTTCATACACACACACTTAGAAGGCTTCTGATTGAGTGTGAGCGCTCTGAGCCAAACATTTGATACAACAACATAATCCCAGTATCAGTATCAGAACTGCTGGACCACTGGGGTTTCCATAATCTCCCTTGTAATTAGTGGTTAGAGGAGTTAGTGGTTAGCTTCTTCAGGGACTGCAAGTGGATTTTCTATGCCAGTGATTCTCAAATTGCGGTCCCAGGACCCCCCACTTAAAGGTCACTGAAGGGTTCAGGCTGTGTGGATGTGGAGTGATATGTGGGGGCTACTTGTGCTTCACATGAGGGTCATCTGGAGACAAATTCCTCTGCATTCACCGAGTGTTTCTGATTCTTTGTCATCACAGTTTCATGTTGATCACCGTTACATGATTGCTTGGAGAGAAAACAAATGTTTAAAACTACAGATGGTTGACAAATTAAAAGGAAAACATACACCTAACACACAAAGGGTCTTTATCTTCATCTTCAGTGCACCTTTGTCATAGCTTCTCCAACTTTCAGGAACTCCATAATTTGGTGTTTTGATGGTGGTAGTGGAGAATCCCGTCCAACATGTCGCTCCAGAAGGTGTTCAACTAGACTGAGGTGGGTGAGTTTGTCACTTTATCACTGGTCAACCAGCTTCAGTAACGTTTTGGATTAAGAGTGAGAAATGATCCTCTAGTGACATCTAGAGGACAAAGGTCATTAGACTCCACAATCTACTATTTTTGATAACTTTTTGACAAAGAAAGTTCAGTGTCAGACTGGCCTGAGGAGCACTTATTATTATTTAGTAGCATTATTGTTGTTTTTGAAGGGGTCAATAGTTTGGGCTCTAACAGATGTGTTGTACAAGCCATCGCCATTGATATATCATGAATTCCCTAAAGAATTATGCTTTATCATTATTATTATTATTCTGACTTTTCTTTTTATTCTGATTCAGAGCTGTGGACACTTGAACAGGTTGGACACTTGGAGTACGAGGACCAATGTGATAATTCAGTATTTGCCAGATGTCAAAAGCTACAATTATTAACAGAGAAAGCCATGATTAGAATATACCACACAACAGACTGTGCAACCACTTTTCCCAGAGTCTCCATCCACTCATCTGTCTGTCATCAGCCGCTCCGCCCTCATTCCCATCCCACCCCTTCATCCTGCAATCCCATGGAACGACATGCCCCCAAATAATGGAGGCACACAAATAAACAAGAGGCCTCACTTTGAGCTATGGATACAAAACACATAGACGCACTCGTATATAACTTCCTTGACGTTGAAAAACAGAAGAACACTTAGGTAAGTGCTGAAAAGCAAGGACTCTCTGCAAGTGTGTGTGTGTGTGTGTGTGTGTGTGCACGTTCACTGACAAGCCACGGCGTCTCCTGCAGTGCTTACATGCTTGTTTACTGGCAATGGAACCACAGAACAAGACACACACACACACAGAGGCTGCTTCTGATTAAGAGACAGAGAAAGAAAGATGATGGAGAACAAAAACCAATTGTGGTGTAAGAGCCAATAAGACTGCAGCCCTTATCAACACACACACACACACAGCTGAGTGTGCGTCTGTGTGCGCACGTTTCTGTGTGTTCTTGTACCTGTTTAATGGCCGTCTCTCCAATCTTGTCCGAGTGTTTCCGGATGCTCTCCAGGAAGTCTCTCAGCTGCGTCATGGCCGTGTCTCTGATCTGTGTCCTCAGTTTGGGGATGTTTTCCGCCATAATGGAGCAGAACCGGTACTGACCCGCCCGGGGAAGACACGTCAGCTCCAGCTGCTCCAACGTCCGCAGCGCTGGGTAGTACCTGACACACACACACACCATTTATTTCATTTATTCAATCATACAGTCAATTGATTTCTTATTAGCTTGTTTTAAACTTCAGGTTGAGATTAAACTTGTCCAGCACCAAATCTGCTTTTGTTTTGTTTCTGCCAGCCTTCCAGCTCTTACACAGCTAATGTAGCTTTGAAGGACTGTGCAGATGCTGATTAAACCTTTGAGTTTCTGGTTGAGGGAGGAGACATTTGCAAAACTAAACACACACACAGCAATAAAAACAACGTCCTGACTGTCAGACGCAGGACTGAAAGCAAGCAGAAACACACAAACACAAACACAAGCACGCACACACAGAAATAAATACACTCAGATACACCTCAGGGATCTTTGGCAATACAATATCACCCAAACACTTCACTCCACTTCACTCCACTGCATCTCTCACACACACTTTCTCTCTCGAGGAGCAGTCGCTGTTGGCTGACCTCTCCCTGCTCCCTGAGAGCCCAGCCGCCGCAGGACAGAGAGAAGTAGAAAAACACACAAACAAACGACAAATTTATGACCAACCAGACTTCTGTCTGCAGGTCAGGCCAAGGGCAGGGAGGGGAAAAAGACAGAGTAAAGTAATCTGTGCCTCTATTCCAAGTACTCTTGCTCCATCTAGTGGCTAAAAGGTAAGAAATAATAGACAAAATAAGATAAGATAAGATAAACCTTTATTCGTCCCACAGTGGGGAAATTTGCAAATGGCCAAAGTGCATCATTTACTAACAATAATAATATAAATTTCTATCTATAAAGAACTAAAACACATAAAGTGCTTTAAAATAAAACTAATGTGATTAATATTCAAATGTATATTAAAGGAGATGCAGTGTGGAGAACATGTTTAAACATCAGTATATGTTCATCAGACATTTGTGATACATCAACAGTTAAGACAACTTTTCTCCCAGATGGAACTACATACCAGCTCCAGTATCAACATTTGAGATCTTAGTAAACCACCTTGTGTTTAATGTAGAAATTAAATTTTGTAATCAAAATTTAAAAACCTTTACTTGCTGAAAATGTCATTTACACACCAAAGATTTTGATACTGGAACTAAAGGTGTTTGAATTTAGTAGAATCAGTAACATACCTTTTGGCTCTCATCTGCTCCTGAAGTCTGCTGTACATCTCCAGGACTGAGGAAAGCAGAGAGAGCAGAAAAAACAAAAAAAAACATGTCATAGTTAAGGTTTTTGAAATCATTTTATTTTGTTGTCTGTGTTTGCATATAAGAGCAGAACAGCTGTGAAAATAGATCCTCCATAAGCACAACGTAAAGACTCAAACATGAGGCCAACAGCATTCCAGGCTCATGTCTAGTTTGTGTTACCTGGGAGGCAGTGAGTCAGTTTGTCTATGGTGGTAGCGATGTTTCTCTGTTGAACTCGACACTGTTGGAGCTCCTCCATCGAGCTGGTGAGCTGAAAAGAAGAAACAAGGAGACGAAGGAAGCCGCTTTAGTTAATGAGTCTATTGAAGTGAGTCCTGATTGGACAGTATTGATATGAACTAACCTCTTTGCCATCATCCTGAAGACGCCTGTTGGTGTCGATCACCTGACTCTGAGAGAGAACAACAATAAACAAATGAGAGAAAAGCATCAAGAATGAAAGTCTTCCATCCTCCCCGTCCCTCCTTACCTTCAGTTTCTGCGCCTCCCCTCGCACTTTGAGCAGCTCTGTGATGGAGTCCACGAACCCCTGGAAGTGATGGTTACACATCTTCTCGATCTCTCGGTCGTGGTTCCTGATCCGTGCGTCCAGCTTCTCCATGAAGAGGCCATGTTCCTGACCGTCGTACACCGAACTGGAGGAAAAGAAAGGAAAGACAACAGGTAAGAAGGGACAAGATATTTACATTATTTTTTATTCCTCTGAAGTCTAAACTTTTGAAATTTTTATTTTCCTGGATTTTTAATTTTTTTGGTGGACCTATTAAAACTTTGGAGCAAGTAGTTTTTTAATCTTTTGATCTCAAACAATAATAAAATATAGCTAAACTTACACATATTTGCTTTTCTGTGGATAAACACGACAATGCTTCACTAAATTTCAAGAAATAATTACGCCACTTCTGCATGGCCTAAAGACTTCAATGTGGCATCAACTCAAACATTAAAATCCACTTTTATCCACTAATTTCTATGCAGTAACAAGCAACTTTGCTACATAATTGAAAAATCTCACATGTCAAGAGCGATGAAGCAATTACAGAAAAACTCATTAGCTCTTCCTACAACATCCATCCATCAGGGGGCGATATTGCAAAACTCTTCAGCATCACCCTGCTCCCATTTCCATGCACTCTCAACTGGGAGCTACCACCAATTCACAGAGGCACACAGTTGTACACAGTGTCCATTTTATGTCATAGTATACTGTACTGTATCCAAGAAATCAATGTACTTTATTATTTAGTTAATAAAAACACACACACAGCTAAGAAACAAAGCGTATCTTCACAAAGTCAAATGTGTCTCTAGATTAAAAAAAACTTTTGAGGGATGTCTGCCAACATACCATGAAGATCCCCAAGACACTACAAAACTGAATTTAAGAAAATCAACACAATATGTCTCCTTCCAAAAACTTGATCAAACTGGTCTCATGAGGACACAGAAGTAGAAAAATAACATGTGAGTATTTCTGTGTACAAGCCTCCTCTGTAATAGTGATCACAGTTCTTCCTGTGTTTTTTCACTTCCAAAAACAGCACACACACACACCTGTGTATGGCTTGAATCCAACACCCTTCCTCCTGTTGACCAGGAAATGCCCGACTTGTACAATAGAGAGCAGGTCTGACGCCACAGAGTGCTTTCTTTAGACACACACACTTTGGACACAGTCACCAGTGTGTGTACGGACATCAAACAAAGACATGCACGGAACCAAGAAATACCACACAGCTAAAATTAAGACAATGAACGAAAGAGTGTTTGCGTGTGTGCGTGTGTGCATGTTCACAAGGTCCACAGTCTGTACAGCCACAACCATGGGCAAACAATGAGCCATGCAAAGTCACTGGCTGATAAAAACGAACAGCATATAATAAAAACAGCAAGTGAATGAGGATGTATGCAAAGAGGGGAAAGCATGCTCATCATTTTTATTACTATACTGTATGTTTACATTATAAGAGATGTGTCAGCTGTCCAGTAGATTATATGGCTCAAAGGATAATCCAGATTAGTTTATTGAATACTTGGATCATAATAATTAATGGTATCATAAACAGTAGCAGAGACACAACTGATTCCTTCATAAGTGGCTGTTTCAATCAAATGGGATTCAGCAATTAAACCAGTGGACAATGAATTCAGGTGCATTGTCCATGATTAAAACAAATGTTCAAGAGTTAGATGTTGACAACCCAAAGACAAGTTCTGTCAAAGCTGTTTACACCAGTTTGTAGGTTAACATGCATTTGCCATTTTTATGTCGTTCACAACCAAAGCCTATAGGTAAAATATTTCCATAAGTCCATAGAAAGGAGGGAAAGAAATAAGGTGGGAGGACGACAACGACTGAGGGATGCAGATGGTGAAGGAGGAGGTGTTAGAAGAGTGGAGGAAGGGATCACAGGAGAGGAGGACGAGGAGGAGAAGATGGCTGGTTGGACAGATTAGGGGAACAAAAAGTTTGAAAACACTGAGCACTGAGAAGTTTGAGAAATGTGGTCTGAGTTATGAGATCACTTTACAGCTGTGTGTGTGTGTGTGTGTGTGTGTGTGTGTGTGTGTGTGTGTGTGTGTGTGTGTGTGCGTGTCGTCCATCCGAGGACCTTTGGGGCTTTGGGGACGAGCTGCTGGCTGCTCGACAGCTGGCTAAATAGGATCTTAACCCAATTAAGACAAGCACACCAAACCCTTGAGTGTGCATGAGTGTGTTAGTGTGTGTTAGTGTGTGTTAGTGTGTGTGTGTCTCTTCCCAAGTGCAGACTAATGACTCAGCAGGGTGTGTGTGGGCCTGTAACAAGTTTGTGGCAAGCTACTCCCTCCCGACTTTTACTAGTGCAACTCTACAGACACACACACACACACAGTCCTTCAGAGCTGCTCAGGCTGTGCTAAATGTCTTAAATGTGAGAATACTCCACCCAGAGTTACTCAACATGGCTGAAATCAGAGGACAGAGCACTCAGGACCAAAGTGTGGATGATGACAACTCAACACCAGAAGCATGCCAGGACTCATACAGCAAGTCCTTTAAACCACAAGGACTCACTTCAAGGTTTTCAAAACTAGTACTAAAGCAACACTTGAGTTTCAGTACTGATGCCTGAGCCATTCTTTTTTCGTTAAGTGACTTAGAAACATTTTTCTTGTTTTCACTTCGATCTCTAAAAAGCAGGGGTGTAAATAAAATTCCATCATGAATGCGATATATCTATTTTTTGGACAACAATATGTTTGCTGATATCACAAAGTCTATGATGATACAAATTCAGTTCATGAGCCTTTAGTCCATATGAGAAAATATCATTTGCCCAACAAACAGAATAAGTTCCAGAAAAAGCTGGCACCCCTTGCTTTTCTGCTTTGGCCATAAAAGGAAAAAAACAACACATAAATAACTGTAAATAATAAGATAAGATAAACCTTTATTCGTCCCTCAGTGGGGAAACTTGCAATTGTAACCTATTTTAGAGTTTACTTTAAAAATTGACTCCAATTGTAAAGTGGCAGGTTTTCAGAGCGTTGCAGACATTTTGCAAGAGGTTGCAGGTTCCAACTCGTCTCATTGTGAATCTTTGGTCTGAACAGTATCATATACCTTGAGCACTGATTTAAACTATGTTTTCACTGTTGAGCAGAATGTCTCAGCTGTTCCATAAGATTTAAATGACTGCCTGCCAACCAATCAGAAACAAGCATTTTCTCATGGCCATTGAAAACCACATAATGAGCACACATAAAGCTTCCCTGTGATTAATGGCTAAATCTGACTGTCAAACACAGGGTGGAGCTCAAACACACACATGAAGAAGGAGCTCTTTAAAGTTCTTGACAGGGGTTCTCCTCGCTCGCAGCAACATAACTGGAGTTGACTGATTAGATTAGCCGACACAACGTACAGAACAATGAATGGAATGAGTTCAGACAAACACAGATAAGAAACATGAAACCTTGAGACACATTCAGCTATTCCTGGAGAAGCACACATGAGCAGCACGATCAGTCAGCGACAGGCAGGAAACGACTCACACAGGGTTCAAATTCACTGAAACACCTGATAAAAAAATCTGAGTTAAGTAAAATACAGTTCATCATGTGCAACTGTGCCGATCAACCGCTGATGACAGAGTTTAAACTCATCTCCAAACTGCTCATCTTTTGGAGATGACTGTTCTTGTGGTGATGTAACTTATATCTGATGCCAACATGACTTGACAGTAATGCAGAGAAATCCAGTATACAGACAGTAGCAGAGAGATGTGTGTGATGATGTGTGTGTGTCTCTGTGTTCGTAAAAGTACAGTAAGTGTGACAATCAGTCACGTCAGCTGGTTTGCTTTCAGTCATGTCTGTGCTTTGCTGTCGATACTTCACTCATGTGAGATGTGATGCTACGTCTCTTCACAGTCTTGTGTCTTCCAGTCTTTTTCTCATTTTCTCTGGCAACACACAGTGGTATACAAATACTGTAAAACGATATTCAGCAATTCCATAGAGGATCCAGGAGTTTCCCATCCTGAGGTGAGTAACTGGAGGGAGTTGGCTGACTGATCAGTCCTGAGTTACTCTGCTGTCAGAGAGGAATGCTGCAGCTGGCTTAGACCTGCACACTGCTGCAGCAACACAACACACACTAACACACAGACACACTAACCAACGCCTCCAACTCCCACTGCCAACCTGTTTGTCCTGGCTGTTTGAAGAGTCCTATTTCTGAAAAATGTACTACTGGGGATGGTTTGGAGGAGTCAGAACATTAGAATCTTGATGCTTGTATTAAGCTCATATTTGAAAGCATTTCCCCTAAAAAGTAGCAGTGGTGCTAAATCGGAAGACAAACTAAGGCAAATCTATAAAATCCTCAAAAAGCAAAATGGGGCTGCGAATGAAAATTATTATAATTATCAATAAATCTGCAGATTATTTTCTCAATTAATCACTTGGCCTTTTTGAAAAGAATATTCACATGTGAGGAGCTGGAAATAGAAAATTGTGGGGATTTTTGCCAAATAAAATTACTTAAATTTAATTGTCTGTCATTCAACCAATCAATTAACTGACTACTCATTGCAGCTCTGAAGTAAACATCTCAGTCAACCTCTACATACTGTTACAGCTACATAAACGCTCAACAAACAAACACAGGTTGATCAAAGATAAAAACAGCACCAGAGCTGCTTTAATTGCTCTGGGAAGATTCTACAGAAAGGAATTTTTGCCTATTAAAACATCCCTCTGAGCTAAATATAGCTAATTATGTAGCGGATGGTTCCAAACATAGACTGTGCTTTTATTTTTTTTTGGAGTGTGAGTGGTTGAAGTGGAAACACTGACAGTCAGTCACAGTCAGATGGAGACAGGAAGCTGGAGGAGATGAGACATCACACGGCGGTGTGCAGAGACAGAAAAATAATATTCTTGCTGTCTGCTCGCCGCCTGAGTCGCTCACGGCGCCACTGAACAGCACACGAACCCACTCAGAGGAGAATGTGGCAGCAAGAGGTGTCACACAAAGTTGTCAACTCATGTGGGTCTGGATCTTGAGTGGGCCAGTAAACACACACACAGACACACACGACTCTCGGCTTGCTGACGTCCCATCGGGAACAGAAATTGGCCTAAATAACAAGCTTAAATAGGTCTCACTATTAGGAGAAAATGGTCAACACACACACACCTTCAACAAGCCTTTAATAGCCGAGTTCCTCTGTTGCATTTCCCTGTTCATTCATTACCTATTTCCTCTTTGGACAATCAGTTCAAAGACCTCTGGCCAAGGACACAGTTTCTTCTGGAAGGGGAGAAACTCCAATCAAGGTAACTTTTAAATGACACAGTCCACAAAACTAGACTGTGTCCTCTCTGTATTTTGGGAGTCTGGCACATCTAACAGTGCCCTTTAAAATGAAAGCTGGGCAGAAACTGTGGGTGTGTGACCCATTTCAGGTCCAAGCCCAAGATCATATCCTTCCTTTTAACTAGATGTGAAACCATGAAGCCTGGAAGGAACAGCAACATGAACAGGAAAGCCATTCAGTCTGCAAATGTGGTTTCCACTGAATTATTGTGCAACAGTCTAAACATGTATAGGCATTCACACACATGACCAACACCAGCCTGTGTGCTGGATAATGTGGTGTTGACACTATAAAACAAGCCTTCAGTGTTTAAGCTTTAGGTCTCATTCATTGTGTTGATGGACAGAAGCTGGGTTTGACAGAGCTGCTGCACTTGACACTCCTTCATATATCTGGACTGTTGCTAGCCACCTAGCAGGCTAACTAGCCACCAAAACTCCTCCACAATAAGTTGACCAACATGACCGATTGATATTAAAGCTGTCAGACAAACACAGAGAACAGGAGGCAGAAAAACAAGCTCGACTCTCTGCGAGCTCTGACACCAGTGAGCAGAATGTCAATTAGCCTGCTAGCTTAAGTTAGCTGCTGTTAGCTTAAGTTGCTGACATACCTGCGGACAAGTTGACAAAGTTTTGCTATAAAAGCTAAAAGGGACAAAAGAGTTCCACCATAGAAGACAGTCAAGACTCAATGTGGAGGTTTAGACCCCAGAATTCACAGTTTAAATAAGCTAGCTGTCCTGTTCGCTAAAGTTAGCCGGCTAGCTGTCCGATAATGGAAACAGGAGCGTTAAAGTTTGGAGCAGGCTCCCGGAGTCTCGGAGTTGCTAGCCGGAGCTAGCCGCGCTCCCCCCGGGCGTCTTACCGGAGGGTCGGCCCGATGCAGTTGGTGTCCGTGCTCTCGATCTCCCGCAGGATACGCTCGTGTTCGGCGGCTGCCTCCACACTCGCCATCCTGCATGTCGGTCCGGACGGTTCTGAGCGGAGCCGAGCCGAGCCGAGCCGAGCCGAGGTGAACCGAGCGGACTGGCTCCGTGCGTCATGTACCGGAGGGTTGGTTCGATGTTGTGACAGAGCAGCCCGAGCGAGCGGAGCTTCGCTTGTTTCATAATTGTTGATAATTAATTAACACCTGTGGATTTTTTTGTGTAATTTTGCTGAGTTAAGTAAAAATGAAAACAGTGAGTAAGTTAGTTAAATTAATTTCTTCCAATAAAAGCTGTATAATTCCTTTACCTGCATTTCAGCTGATTAACAATTTATTTTACACCCAAATTTATATTTAAATTATATTTATATATATTGAATTCAAGCCATCACATTATTTTTTATTTTACATCAGAATAAATTTTCCCCACCTCATATCAATATCTGATGTAAGTTTGTATGTAAACTGAAAATATTCTGACAAAAAAACTCTCATTAAAAAGAATTTGATCTAATTAAAATATTGTCTTTGCAACTTGCATTAATTTAAAACTTGCATCATTATTTAACATCCTTACTGACATTAGTTTTTAAAGCAGGGTCACTGAGAGGAATACAGCAAAGTAAAATACACTTTATTATTGTTTTATTGATTTCTTCTTTTTTTGCAATTTTTTGAAAGTTTGAAAAAGCTCGAAAGATTATTATTAATATTTTTGTTTCTACTTGTTTCTAAATATTATTGTTTCTTATTATTATTATTATTATTGAGTCTCACGTGCTGTACTGTACAGACAGAAAGCTTTTATTTTCAAAAACGGATTTTTAGATTAGTTTTAGTTTTACTATTATTATTATTATTATATTTATATTATTTTGTTTATTTTAATCACACACTGCCAGTCATTCATTTACAGGAAACAAAAGTGGGAGGTGTCTCAGTCTACCTTTTAAAACCTGTAAAAATTAAACTCAATGTTTCAAAATAAAACCTAATACTCACTTTTAGTTGATGATAAAATGTGAGGTCTTCTTTCAGTGTATATTTAACATAATGATTGCTAATTTTGTTTTTTTACAATGGGAAATGTATTTCTGCACCCACACACTCAAAGGGGAAGTTTCCCCTTTATAAAATTAGATCGTCATGATTTTATTTTGTAGGCAAACTCTCATTACATCCGGTGTCAATCTTGCAAGATCTTGCTGGTTGAATTCCTCTGGTTCAATCTGCTGTTGGAAGGAAGAAGAGGCAAGGAAAGTTCAAATGGAGGTAAATATGAAGTTTTAAAGATGTAATGGAGCAGCAGTGAACAGATGCATCGATCAGACAGACTTTGTGCTGATGTGAAGGATGGCAGCAGTGTTTGTTAGCCTGGTTCAGTTAGCATTGGTCTGCACACATGCTAAAGGTTCAGAGTCCACTGCAGAGATAATGGAAGGAAAGGAAAAACTGTTGTTTCATGTAAAACTTTATTGAGCAGCTTCTGTGAACTTGGATTTTTACTCTGTGTGTTTGTGCATGTCTGACCTCATTCTCACTAACACAGAGAGAGAGAGAGAGAGAGACTGAGAGAGAGAGAGAGAGTTGTCATTGATGGATTATAAAGCATCATCTGCATGTTTGTACAGGACGTGCTGTCACATTAAACTATCATAATACATCATATTTTGCGAGCGCACAGGTTTTGTATGTACCTTTTTTATTTCTCTCTCTCAGCCCAAAAAGAAGCTAATAAACTCGGCCGACAGCTGTGTGGACGAGGCTCTGTGGGGCCTGGTGAGGGCCGCCGGGGGCCTGTCTCTGCTGAGGGGCCACAGAGTCGTGCTTCGGTCCGACCTGGACAACCTGAGGGGTAAAGTGGCCCTGCTGTCCGGAGGGGGGTCGGGACACGAGCCGGCACACGGGGGTAGGACATTTTAAAATGTCACACATGAAACCTTTTATTTATCTGATCTCTGGATCGTCACAGTTTCCTCTCCCTCCCTGTGTCTCCAGGTTATGTCGGTGCAGGTATGTTGTCAGCAGCTGTAGCAGGTGGAGTGTTTGCGTCTCCACCTCCTGCCAGCATCCTGGCAGCCATTCTGGCTCTGCACAATGCAGGTAATGTCCACCAGGGTGTTTGTCTTTTCTGACTTAGTTAATAAATGTAATGAGAGTCAGTTCCTCCTCCCTCCACAGGAGCCTCTGGAATCCTCCTCATTGTGAAGAACTACACCGGCGACCGCCTCAACTTCGGGCTGGCCGCAGAGCAGGCCCATAACCACGGCGTCGCCACTGACATGGTGATAGTTTCAGACGACTGCGCCTTCAACCAACCCAGCAAGGCCGGGAGGAGAGGCCTGTGTGGCACCGTCTTCATACACAAGGTAGACAACAATTTCAGTGCATGAAGACTGAGGATGTTTTCCATATAGTTTTATAAATCAGGACAAAATAAAAATCAGATTAATGATTGAGAGATAAATGTGAATTGGTACTGATAGCTCAAGATATCAAGGGTTCAAGTCAAGTTTCAAAAATGTGCAAACCCATCATGCAACCCAACAACACAGATGTGATTTTGTAAGTGAAATTGTGGTGTGTTGCATCTCATGGCTACTGATTCACGCTCTCCGTCAGCTGGCAGGTGCCTTGGCAGAAGAAGGCCGCTCGCTGGACCAGATTGTTTCGAAGGTGACAGAGGTTTTGAAAGGGGTCGGTGAGTGTCTTTGTCCCTCTCTCAAAGCTTGGTGGAAACGCTGGGACACTTTTAATAACACACTCTGTTGGGGTGTGTGTTGCAGGCACGCTGGGGGTGAGTCTGTCTCCCTGCAGCGTTCCAGGCTGCCTGCCTTCTTTTGACCTGCCGCCAGGAGACATGGAGCTGGGACTGGGTGAGGAGCGATGAAGACATGAGACGAGGAGAAGGATAGAGAGCGAGGACAGCTCTGATAGCTGTTTATAGCTTTCCTTTCCTGAACCGATAAAAACGATCTGCTCATTTAAAACACATTATTAGGAATTTACCAATAATTGGTTTTAAATTTAAATAGATGTGTAGACTTATTTCTTTAGCATAGACTTTTTTCAAATGTAGGTTCATTAACAATTTTGAAGAGTAAAGAAAAGAAGACAAACTGAGAGATGAATGATGGGAAAGAATTTTAGTTTTGAAAATTTCTAAATGCTGTTTGTCTTCTATCTTCTTCAGGAATCCACGGTGAGCCTGGAATCAAAAGGTCAAAGGTGATTCAGATTCAGTCAGTACCCGTGATTACTTCTTTCTCTGTTTATATTTTCATTCTTTTGTCTCAGTTTAATAAAATGATCCTGTTAATCAGGTGGCATCCGCAGATGAGGTGGTGAAGACCATGATAGATCACATGACCAACCCTGACAGCCAATCACATCTGCCTCTTAAGTCAGGTCAGGAGTATAATATGTTATGTCTCTGTTTATATTGAGTTCTTCATGCCTGCAGACATTTTGTATTTGAGCTCTTTCTTCTTTCGTACAGGAGACACTGTGGTCGTGTGTGTGAACAACCTGGGAGCTCTGTCTTGTCTGGAGATGGCTGTGGTTACTAGAGCGGCCGTCATCTGTCTGGGTAACTCACTTTGCTCGTCTGTGTTCACATTTGACCTCTTGACCTCTCGTGGATGGCGAACATCTCTGAGGATGTCGTGCGTTGTGATTGGTGGTTACAGAGAGTCGCGGCGTGGTGGTCGCCCGGGTGATGTCCGGGTCGTTCATGACATCGCTGGAGATGGCGGGAGTGTCGCTGACCTTGATGAGGGCCGACCAGGAAACACTGAGACTGTTTGGTGAGCACAGACATCACACACGTTTCTGCTGTTACAGGACACTCATTGGATAATGCATTTTACCTACAAATACTATAAGGCTCACTAAGTGATGCACTATATCTTGTTACTTTAATTCACACAGAAACAGAAATGTAACAATGTTTTTGGCAGATTTGGGGAACACAACATGCTGGTCATATACTGGAACGTATTTTGCAAAATGTTGAAGTATTCCTTTAAACCTAAAGCTGACCTTAGCTCTGACACAAAGTGTTTACCCTTATCCTATATAGATGCTAAGACCAGCGCCCCCGCCTGGCCAAACCTCAGCGGCGTGTGTGTAAGTGGCCGCAGTTACATCACAGAACCTCAAGCCACGAGCACACGGCCACAGGACGACGCGCACTCTGAAGGTTGGTGTGCAAAGTCGCCTATGGTGTGTGTGTGTTCTTTAGTATGACGTCTGTGTGTCTGTGTGACGTGATGTCTGGAATTTGGTTTATTGCGTGACGTCATCTGATCAGTTGCTTGAACCAGAAATCCAAATGTGGATTGATGCAAATGAACCGTGTTTAACTTCCCTCCACGCTGCCTGCACACAAAGTATGACTGTTTTTTCATCTCTTCCAGGGCCGCTGAGTCCTGTGATGCGTAAAGCGTTAGAGAGGGTTTGTTCCACGCTGTTGGAAAAGCAGGAAGAGCTCAACTCCCTGGACCGTGCAGCCGGGGACGGAGACTGTGGGAACACTCATGCACAAGCTGCTAGAGGTAAGAAACTGTGTAGGATCAACAGCAGCATCAACACATGTACTAAATCAAAGAACAGGTGATGAAGTGTCTTCTAAATTAATGTTATCATTCAGCCATTCAGGGGTGGCTCCAGGATCACGTGGTCCCTGGTTGCCCCGGCAAACTGTTATCAGTCCTCGCTGGATTGGTGCAGGAGAAGATGGGCGGGTCTTCAGGAGCGGTTCGTTTTGTCAAGTAGTAACGGACAGCTGACACGATCTTCACCCCCCACACACACACACACACACTCATCCTCATGTGTCTTTCAGTTGTACAGTCTGTTCCTGACTGCGGCGGCTGGTCATGTGACTGAGGGGCAGAGCAACGCCGCAGCCTGGGCTAATGCAGTGCATGCTGGGACACAGGCCATGAGGAGGTGCACAGGGCTGTGTGTCTGTCTGTGTCTACGTGCTTTTGTGTGCTATTTGCATGCATGTGTGAGGTTGTGTGGTTTTCTAGTGAATGCAGAGGGTGAAATAATTAGTAGAAGAACAAATCTGAGGAGAAATAGGAGAATAGATTAAAAGATAAAATGATAAATAAAAAGTTGAAAGTCAATTCACATTAAAATAAACTATCTGTAATGTTGACTGATTTCAGATACGGTGGTGCCGACGTTGGAGACAGAACGATGGTGAGAGAGTTGTTTTCTCTTTTTTTCTGCTACTTTTCATGCATGTTTTCTATTTTAACTATTTCCTGATTAATAAATTATTTATCCAGCAGTAAAACATTCATTAAACAACCACTTGGTCCTTATATCTGTTCGCTCCCTCTCTAGTTGGATGCTTTGTGTCCTGCTGTGGATGAGCTGATGAAGCTGACAACAGCACCAGCTGGTGGACAGATGGCTGTACTACAAGCTGCTGTTCAGGTGCCTCATCATACTTTTATTCTAAGACTTCCTGTCATGTGTTCATAAATTTATTGTTCTTCCTTTTTTCCCTCTCTCTCCCTAGAAAGCGACCTCGGGGGCGGAGTCAACCCGTGACCTCACAGCGAGGGCGGGGCGAGCCAGCTACATCGCGGCCGAGCGGCTCACCCTGCCTGACCCCGGCGCCGTGGCTGTGGCCGCCATCTTTAGAGCCGTGCTGGAGTCACTGGAAGGGAGGAAGTAATCCAGCAAATGGTATCTGGGCAGATTATTAGTATCATCAGACTAATACCAGCAGAGCAACACTGTTGTGCCGCAATAACAGAAAAATAATGGGACCAAATGTTTGAAGCGCATTTCATGTTTTTGCAGGTGTGTTTTGAGTGAACAGAAATTGGGAGCATAAAAGACAGAAAATCTATCCAACAGCTGACAATACGCTTAGAAGTATTCACGAGATCTTTTAAATGCTCAAAAGCAAGAAACAACACTGGTATGGTCCATTAGATTTGATTAAGAAGCTCAGAGATCCTGAAACAGTTCAGCAAGACTTGAATAAATTATTGTTATTGATCTGAATGATGATTTAGTTTAAGTAGCTTGAACTGAACATTCCTGGTTACTACTAATGAAATAATAATAGAGACCAATAAATACACAGGGATTTATGCTCGTGGTGTTTGTACGGACATTTCTAAAGATAGTAGTAACTAGATTTCCACAGGTAATACTCACTGACGCTGCACAGTAACAACGAGACATCACACACAGATTTTTTTCTTTTTCCTCCAATACAACTTGATAAAATGAACGAAACATGAGTGGAAAGACTAACCAAGACAGTTCAGGGAGGGATCCGTCTCATAATGTTGTCAGACACTGTAGAAGAACAATCTGAGCTTGTTGGTGGCAAAAACGAGCACTTTTAGTGACGATACATTGACGCATTGACCCAGAATGATCAGGTTTTTTTTAAAGAGGGTCCAAGTTAAAAAATATAGAAGTTTGCATTTAACATATGCTGAGTTATCGTTTGTATTTTAATCTCATTTCTCTGTCACATTCCACTGTGGAGCGAATGCTGTACATGGATTAAATGCACTTTAGTGACAATAAAATAACTATTAAACTGTAAAAAAATATACAGTGTCTAATTTGTCCATGTTTGATTTTTACAGTTTTACAATGAGAGAAATTCTTGTGTTTGACTCACGAGGTCAAAGTTTAATGAGTAGATGGGGAAACACCAAACCTCTGACACACACACACATTCTGTCAGTTCTATTTAATTTTCATGTGATTTTCTCTCTTTGGTTCTGACTAAAACTTCTGTAGATACCAATCTTTTTCTTTTTTCTTTCAACTCTTCTCCTCTTCCTTTTAACTTTCATTTCTCTCGACTGCAAACCCTGCCCGACTTCCTGACACACCAGCTCAGCGCTGCTTCTCAGACTTTGAACACGCCCACACATCCACGCACATATTTAACCTGCTGCAGTACAAACACTTGCTTTCTGTTTTAGCAACTCTGCTGTAGACAGAACACGGCAAAGGTAAATTTATTTTCTTATTGAAGTGTGTGTGTGTGTGTGTGTGTGTGTCTGGTATCCTAGCTGTACTGAGGTATGAGGAAAATCATTTATGCTTTCACTTGTGTGACACGGTCAAATTAGAGAACAGAGAGATCCTGATTGACAAACAGCCACTAAAACTACCAATTTCCTAACCATCCATTTTACAAACAAACACTGTTTTAATATTGTAAAGAAGAATCTGGACAGCAGGTTGGATTAATTTGCCAATTAGCAAAACTGTTATGAGTTCAAAGTGAGATAACACAAAACCTTTGGGAAAGATCTGTGGAAAAGAGCAAAATACATTTCAAATTCATTTTGCAGGTTGCAAGAAAATGTAAGAGCTCAAGTTAGTAATTTCAATCCTTAGGAAGTTCGATCAGGAGTGTGTATCATTATCAGGTACAACTTTAGCAAGAGATTCAGGCCAGGATGTAGAAGACATGTAATAATAAAAATAATAGTTTATTAATAATCAAAAAGTTAAAGTAGTTGAGGGTCGATGATGTGTGAACTTGTTTAAGATGGACGATGCATGAAGATGTTCTTTAAAGCAGCTTTGAAGGTGTAAAGGAAAAGTTCAACATTTTGGGGGAAAAGTTCATTCACTTTAGAATGAATAGGAAGGAAATTGGTATCAATCTTCTACCTCTCTCTTTAACATTTATTCAAAGACACACGACCTCAGTTCTGTTTCGGTGATGTTTAAAAAAGGCATTTTGCAGAATATGGTTCTTCATGTTAGTGACGTTTTGGGGACGCAGTCAGAGCTCAGATGTGTCAAAGAAAGAAGATGAGGAGCCATTAAATGTTCATCACATCTTTTTTTAATTAACCTTTATTTAAGCAGGAGTGAAGTGTCACTGAGGTTAAAGAGCTCTTTTTCATGAGTGATCAGACTAAGACAGGCAGCGGCACAATGACACAGTTTCAGACATAAAGCAAAACAAAGGTCAAATTACAGAATCGTGAAACATCAGTGAACATTTAATCTACAGCCAGATGTCTGTTCTTTTAGAGTCACTTTAAACGTAAAGATGTTTAAAGATGTTTAACAAAAAAAATAAGAAGCTGAACAGGTGATTGTTGATTAAATTTCTGCCCATTAACAGACTGATTAATAAAGTTTCACCTTTAGTCGGATCATCATCATCATCATCATCATCATCACAGTGACCTTGATGGTTTGACCTAAAAGAGATCGGCCTGTTTCTGCATGTGTCGCTAATTTTAAACTAAATGACGTGACCGTGATCTGGTTTAAAAATGAATCAACATTTTATTGCCAGATCAGATTGTATTGCACTAATGGTTCTGTTTTAACTACTGTTCACATGTTAAACATGCTGTGTTAAACACATCACATCTACCCTCTATACTAATGCTTAACCCTCGCCATGCCAGTGTTTACCAAGCTGCTCTATGTTCCCTTACAGTGCAAACAGGAAATGACTGCTTTCATGGTTTTACTCACCCACCTGTTAACCAGAAAAATAACCAAGTGGAGGTCTCTTGTGCCAAGTTGAAAATAATCCACGGTGCCAGGAAGCAGATCTGCTGTGCTCTTACTGCTGATCAGTCTGATTCTGCAGCCCGCTTTCATCGCTCTCTCTCGCTCTTTTCCATCCCTGTTGAGTCGACTCGGTTCGTGAAGCCCCTGCTGTGTCAAGTTCACAGGAAAGTTAAAAAGCCAACAGATTGTGATCAGTGTTTCTGTCTCAATGTGCCTCAGATGGAGTTTGCCTGCACTCATGTTGTGTGTAACTGGAGGCCTGATGGAGCAGGTCAGTTCAGTCATTTCGTTTGTTCTAACTTTCTGCAGAAATGTTGAATTCTTGTTGACTTTGGTTGAAGTTTGCATCTAATTACAAATCAAATTGACTGAGATTGATTTTATTCCATTGCTTTTCTGAACTCATGTTTCTCTCTTTTGTTGATTTAATTTCTATTGATTTTTTGTGACATGTCGGCTAATCATTCAGGTCATCGTGTTATTTCAAAATAAGAGCGTGTTTCCTGAGTCAGTTCAGATCATTTTATCTGGCTAACATCCCTTTAGCCTGGATTAACTGATTTTATAGCAATAAGCAAGATCATCTGTTCCATTTATTTACTCTGTCTTTTTTCATATTTCAGCATAAATCAGTCTAAATAAACTCATTTTCCCATCATCCACAGGTGTCTCTCTTATCGAGCGGCAGTACGACAACACAGTGGCTGTTAAAGAAGGTAGATCTGTCTCCTTCACACATGCACAAACCCACAGGATCCGTAAAGGCCAACGTGTCTTAACTGTTGTTTTTCTGTCTCATCACATTCTCAAGAGTATTGCAGTGAAATAACAGGAAAGCATATTAAGCAGCACCGTGTCAGTGTGTGTGTGTGTGTGTGTGTGTGTGTGTGTGTGCGTGTGTGTGGGCATGTCTGCAAATGCAAGAGACAAAGAAGCACAGCGGAGATGTGCAGATAGCAGCTCGACGAGGGGAAGTCCACACAGAAAATACGTTTAACTTCACAAGAACAAAGCTTATTTTCAAAAAAAGTCTCATTTGATCATCGATGAGAGCGACAGCAATCCATCAGTTTCTCCATCGACAGTCAGCCTGTTGTTCTCACCAATGAACACGTTTTAAAACAAGTACAGATGCAACTGATGACAAATTACAGACGTGATTTAATTCTAAAAGAGGCTTAAAGTCTGCATCAAGAACGAGACATGTGGATTGTTCTTGTATATGTTTATGGTGATAATTACAGACAGACAAGACAGAGGCTGGATTTTATCTATTTTCAAACAGTTTGTTTCACTTCTAACATCATAAAAGAGGGAGATAACCAACGTGTCTGTTAGTTGGACATCTGAACTTTTGCAGCCGTTTAGAGCAACAAAACTCCTTTTTTGATCTTTCACACTCTTTAAATGTCACGTCTCTCCTCCTACAACCCTTTGCCTAACTATAAGTGCTGAGCTGTGATTTGACGATCGTAGTTCAGACAGATAGAGAACCGTCAGTCTGATCTTTGATCTTTGGTGTTTAGTTCTTTCTCTCTGTCTTCAGGTTCGACTCCTCCTCCTCTGCCTCCTCGTCGCCTCAGAAAACCTCGGCCTACGTCTCTGCCTCTCCTTCCTCCTCCCTCCTCTCAGCCTCCGCTCAATCCTCCCTCCCTCCCTCCACCCGTCCCACCCAGAGGTGAGTCCAGTTGGCTCTTCGTGTCTCCTCCTCCTCCTCTTTAAGTCAGTCATCAGGGCTTCAGAGTTTTACTGACTCTTTGCCTTTTTTCCCTCCTTTGTGCTTCGTCAGTCGACAGGCTGGACGCAGAGAACAGGCTGAAAGTCAACGTCAACGTCGTCTCCCTCAGTGTCGGAAAACTGGTCGACATCAGCCAGGGTCAGAGGGCGCACACACACACACACACACACACACACACACACACACCCCACACACACACACACCTGTTTCATTGTTTTCCTTCATGCATCTTTTATTTTTCCCTTGTCTAACCAGCCTCAGTCCTGGAGAGCTTTCAGAGCCCAGTGATTTGTGGGAAATGTAGTGCTGCCTTGTCATGTCTGAGTTCCATGCAGAGGAACGTGAGTCACACAGTTGCATCATTTTTGAGTCTTTTATAGAATTTTTCTCCAAATCCTGACTTCAGCGTGATGCATTTTTCTTCTTTACACCATCATAACTTAACTTTTTTATTATGAGGCATATTTTTTTTATAAATAAATGGAACAAATGAGCAGTAAAATAAAATGGAAACACCCTCCTTGTCTTCCTCTGGTTCAGGTGTGGGTGTGTGAGTTCTGCGGGTGTGAGAACGGTGTGAACGACAGCGTGGAGAGAGTGTGTGTCGGCCGGCGTGCGGGCGTGCACAGCGACGACCTTTACCTGCCCAATCAGAGCGACGACGACTACCAGAACCTGGAGGACACGCTGGTGGTGTTCTGTGTGGACATCTCTGGCAGCATGAGCGTCACTACGGAGGTATTTAAACCGATGGTTCCCAACATAGAGGTCGACCTCCCTCCAAAGGATCACAACATAAATTTTATATTCATTTTTTAGACTAAGAGTTTTATCTCTTTGGACCTTGAGTCTTAATCCAAATATCAACTACAGCTGCACAGGTTTTAAAACTTCCATTTGATTTCGAATGAATCGAAATCTGACTAATTAAAGCGCGCTACCTCCAGGAACTTTAGGAAGCTAAATTAAAAATACTACCTTAAATCAGTGTATATGTAAAACTATTCCCATAAATGTTTGAAGAGAGATGTCACATGTTTTCTAGGTCACAGCAAGCAGCGGATCTCAGACATACGTTTCCAGGCTGGAGGTGAGATTGGACCTGAAAACACAACATGTAATACACACAGTTTACATGTGATGGTGTTAATATGTTTTTGCCTCCACAGGGTATCCAGGATGCCCTCCAGAGGGCGCTGTCCTCCCTGCTGCAGCAGTCGCCCCACAGGAGAGTGGCTCTGGTCACGTTCAACAATGAGGTCGGAGCAAGAATTTTTTAAATGAAGTTATTTTTTTATCATTTAAAGACAGAACGAGTAAAAAAATGATTGTCAGTTATAAAAACCCTTTAATTAATCTTTTAAAAAGTGAATTAGTTTAGTTTCATATTCATTATTTTAATTCATTATATTTTCTTCCTGTTCACATTAACAGACAATTCTTCCTTTTTCGGACAGTGAATGATGGCAGATGTTTTCTTCTGAGGAGCAGAACTGGAACATAAATGCTGCCGTGCTTCAATACTTTCTTCTCACCCTTGTGTGTTTTCCAGGTGGTCATATACGGAGATGGTACCGGTACTCCCCTCACCCTCAGGGACTGGGGGTTGGTGGACTACGATCATATATGGCAGCAGGGTGTTTCTTACAGCATCCCGCACTGCGTCGCTGAGACCTACAGCCAGCTCACACAGAGAGTCAAAGAGTGAGATGATGAGCGTTTACATTCGTTTCGTGCTCTTTGTACAGAACAGAAATTGACTCTTTGTTTTGAACGTTTCTGTGTGTTCAGCCTCAGGGAACACGGGGCCACGAGTCTCGGTCCTGCGGCTTTAGCCTCGGTTGCCATGGCGTCAAGGTACCCGGGGTCAAAGGTGAGCGAGTCTGAGTCTGTCTGTTTGTTGCTGAGGGTTATACGAGGAGGTTGATCCTCCTCACCTGAAAACCACCTGTGTGGACTGGCAGCTGACAAGGAGACTCATGGGTAATGAAGTCCCCGATCTTGTGCGTTCTGCAGGTGATTCTGTGCACAGACGGCAGAGCCAACATCGGACTGGGCAAGATGGAGCAAACTCCGGCTCTGACCTCATCGACTACTCCATATTTCTACAGACAGCTGGCTCAGCAGGCTGTGGAGAGCGGGTGAGGACACACACACACACACACACACACACACACACACACACACACACAGGATGACCACTCATGTCTTTTAATCCAGTAGTAGATTAAAATATTCTGTATTCTCTTTCTTTTCATCTCCAGAGTCATAATATCAGTCATGACTTTCGAAGGGACAGATTGTTGCTTGGCTGACGTTGGGAGACTCGCAGACACTACTGGAGGACGGGTGGGACACACGCATACTGTATATGGAACAGTATATAAAAGGATCTGATAATCTATGCAAATGTATGAATAAATAAATGTACATAAAGTCGTGTGTCCTGCACAGGTGAACATGGTGAGCATCGGCACCGTTGCAACAGAGATCCAGTTGGCCTCGATAGACAACGTCCTTGCAACAGGAGTCACGGCGACACTGATGGCGCCTGAAGGAGTGTGAGTGCAAGAATACAAGAACATAGACACCAAAATAATCCGTGTCCCAGGTCCAGTGATCCAAGCTGACACATCTGTCCTATTCATATCTGGGAAACTTGAGTTTGAATCCTGTCTTTCTCGGTAGGTATTTTCCCTACGAGGATGAAAAGAATCACAAGCTGGTGAGAGAGATCGGGAATGTGACCAAAGGGCTGGAGATCACCGTCCAGTTCGCTGTCAAACCAGAGTTTATGGAAGGTAAGACAGGAGTCAAACCCCCTTTGCCATATTCACATATTAGATAGTTTAAACCAGACTGTGTCGACTGGGATCTTCAGATTTCCTCCAGAAGGACACTCTTCCATTCCAACTGCAGCTGAGCTTCAAGACCAGAGACCATCAGAAAGTCACTCGCGTCATCACTGAGCAGAGACCAGTCACCACCTGCAGGTGAACACCAGCATTTCCATCACTGTTGAGAACATGATCTGCCGTGTTTGTCTCGGACACAGATCATTTATCAGTCTTCTTCTTGTCTCTCTGAAGTCGGATCTGGGCCGGCAGCCTCAACATGGCCGTGCTCGGCGTTCACTGCGCTCAGCTCTGCGCCGGTTTGACCATGGAGGGTCGAGTTCAGGAAGCACAGAGGCAACTCAAAGCCCAGCAAGACCTGCTCAACCAAATCAGGTGTGACTCTGACCTCTGAACTCACTCCGACCCCTGATCCAGGCAGAGGGCAAAATAATAAATCTGTCCAACGTGACACAACAGAAAAAAAACAGAAAGACAAACTCGTCTACTGAGAAACGAGTCGATCGTCTGTGTTTGTTCAGGATGTTGTTCTTGGTGACACACTTCCTGTTTCTGCCCAACAGCAAACAGAGGCCGATCCAAAAGGAGGAGAGTATCTATGGCAACTGGATGGACACCATGACAACAATCTGTGATGACATCACCACGGAATCCCAGGTAAGTTCATAAGTTAATATTTCCAGAAAGGGTTGAGACATTTTCCAATGCACAGATAAAACTTTTTAAATATATTGTATATCTGTCTGTCATCCGTCACACACTGATTCCTCCCTCTGCAGCCGCTCTCTGACGAAGCAGCCAAGGTGATGTACCAGATGAAGAGAGCCAGCAGCGTGAGCAGGAACAACACGACTGAGATCCAGAAGAAGAACGTGAAGAAGAAGAAAAAGAAACTCCTGGTGGAAGGAATGTAAAGAAACTCCAGAAATGAGGAGTTTCATATTCAGCCATATTGGCTCATTTTTTTTAGCAGGTGCACGACGAGAAGAAGGTTTTTATTTCAACACTTTTACTGAAACCACAGAAAGAAATGTGGTTCAATGAGCATTTATTCACAATTAAAAGGTGAAGAAGATTGTTTGAACATATGATTTTAAACCTTGTGGGTTTGACTGAAAAAGATCTTGGAGGATTTTTTTATCTTTCATCTGTCACAGCTGTTTTAGCCTCTGTTGTCTGATCGTGAAGGAGACTCAGCTCTGTAGAATATACAGACTGTGATACAGTAGAGATAATATACTACTATTAATACTACTAGGATAGATAATAGTAGTATAGAACTGAATATTTATAGTATATATGTTAGAGAATATTATGGATCCAAGATGAAACAAGTCTGTCTGCTACTTCAGCGCCATGGATTCATCAATACACACATCACGATATCACAAAGATCCAAGAGTTCCACATATAGCAAAAAAATAATGGCTCTCATTTCATTTTCAAAACTCCAGAAACTCGTCTCCTCGGTTCGCAAACATTTAGAGTGTCGTTAAAAGAAAATGGTGAACAAGCCTCAACTTTTTTGAAACATGTTGTTGGCATCAAATTTAAAATGAGCATATATTTTTTCCTAAAACAATAAAGTTTCAGTTTCAACATTTGATTTGTCGTCTCTACACTACTTTTAACTTAAATATTGGGTTTAAAGGATTTGCAAACCATCAAATTCTGCTCTTATCAAAACTTTACACAGTGTCCCAACTTTTTTGGAGTCGGGGTTGTCCGTTCCATTTGGCTTTGGATTAAGGCAAAACAAAACTTTGTCAACAGGAAGGTCTGTGTCATGTGATGGTAAATGAGTGAAATACATATTGATCTTCACATACCGTCTCATGCGAGAGTGTCAGACAGATTCACAGAGCAGATTGTTGCGATGCTTGAGCCTTTTATTTTTGCACAAAGAAAAACAGAACACGTTTCTACTAAAAGCAGCTTCTTCAATCCAGCTCCTGTTTATGTGACATCAGGTGTTGAATCCGAACACAAAGACAGACAACGTTTGACTGCTCCTTCATGTCTCTGCGTCTTTGGCACAGACAGATGGAAGAGAACTGGAGCACTGAACGTCATCCCAGCACTTGTTGTCTGTAAAAACAGAACAGTCAGTCGGCGACATGTAAACTAAAACCTGAACTTGTCTCATGACACCGATGAATCGTGCAAACAAACTTTCTGTACAACTACATCACTACACGTTGATCAAATCTGGCTTCTGTGGTAATTCTGACTAGACATTATCATCATAACTAAATGACTGGACATTCTCAAAACCATGTATGTACCAAGTATTATCATGAACACCACTCATACATTCAGAGAAATACTGTGACCAGTTCACCTCCATAGTTCATTTGCAGGCAGTGCTGCTTCCACCAGGCGTTGTCAAACGTTCCACAGTGGCGATAGTTGAAAGGTGTGCCATCACTCCACAGCCAGATTCCCTCCTGAGAGACGCAACAGTTTAAAACCGGCTGGAAATAAATAATGGCATGATTGTAATGACATAATGTACTGTACATTCTGGCAGTCAGAGCCTCCGAGCCACGTTTGTCCAAAGGCCTTAGTGATCCTCTGTATCATGGACTGAATGCTGCGGTACTCGTCAGCGCTGTGCACAGAGGCCAGGTTTGCTCCCAAGGTCTGACAGTTCTTCTACAGACGAGAGGAGAAAGGTAAGATGCTGAAAACACGTGGAAGCATTTTACTCTGCATCCAAATCCTCCTGATTACCTCTGCTTTGGCCCAGGTGAGGAGGGCTGGAACGTAGCGGAAACAGCGACTGTTGATCTTGGTCCACGTGATGGGACAAGACGTCGACCTCTCGAACAGGCGAATCTTTGCTGAGGAGAAACGGAGATTACAGCTTGTGTCCATTCTGACTGGATGATCATATTAAAAAAACTGAAACTCACCATCGGCTCTGACCAGAAGCATCGTGGCACAAACAAGCGCGGACACGAGCAGCGTCTTCATGATGGAGATGTTAGAGACGAAAAAGAAACAAGCCATTAATACTTGTGAAAGGAGGATGTGGGAAAAGGCAGGCGGACGGAGAAAAGAGAAGAGTCGGATTTATCTCTCAGTGCCAGCTTGTAGCTTTGGCCACAGATCGAGAGAGACAGACCACTTCTTTTAATCTATTACAAAGAAAATTCTCACACCAAATCGTGAAAAACGCCATATGCTCTCACTTCTTCTCAAGAGTCTGAATCTGTTATTCCAAGATGCAGTGGACGTCATGCACAAAGTCAGATTTTGTTTTTAAGAAACATGCACGAGTGATTTTAGAGAATTTGTTGCCTTCATAACTTTCTCATGTGTGGCAATGATACAGTGATAATAAAACTGATGCAATAATGAATCAACTTCCTCTTCTGAAAAATGTTCTGGTGTAATATTAAGATCATTGCTTACTTGATTCTAATGAGAACAAACTTTCACATAAAACAACAGACAAATTGTTTTATACAAATATTAATTGATTCATTTATTATTTTCTTTTGTGTATTGATTTTCTTTGGTTGCACAGCTTATATCATGTATTCACTTTATTCTGAAAGTTTTGCCTCCAACTGTTAATGATTCAGGATTTAACGCTCTGACGTCTCCAGATAAGCTTTAATGTCCTCAACAATCAAATGAAGCTACTTATTCTCCATGGACCTGCAGTGAACTCCACCCTGGTGACACAGTGGAAAAGATGTGGTAAATAAACAATTTTAACTCTGATGCATCATTTATCAATTTCTCCTTTCTCGAATCTTCTGTCTCTGAGAAAATGTGCCGGGGCAGTGAAATATCAGGGTTATTGGTCAATTGATCCTCATGAGTAAATCTGCAAGTGTGACAAGGAGTGGGCATGGACCCAATGCGGGGAAAAGAAATCGTCTAGAAACAAGAACTCACGGAAAAGGTTGTATCCAGGACAGTCAAAAACAGCACAGGGACGGGCAGACAGAAACCACAAACAGGAACAGAAGATGAAGAGCAGATCCAAAAAATTACTTGAACACTGACGGTCATGAAGGAACAAACAATCCAGCCAAGGCCGAATGTGATGGAGTGGCCTATATAGAGTCCTGATGGCGATGAGCAGCAGCTGGGAACACAGGTGACTAGATGAGGTGGGAGTGGCTGACAGGTGAGGAGGGGGAGTAGAAGAGTACTGAGACCTGAGGTGAGAAGCTATGGCAGGTGAATAGTGACAGACTGACAGACAGAACTTGGACATGACAGGACTACGACCTGAACAGGACCATAACTGACAGAACTATAACAGAGACTGGAACGAGGACAGAGACGAAACAGAACCAGGACAGAACATGGCAGGACAAATACAAGACATGAGCAGGACTCAGAGACATGACCACAGACAGAGACTGGACACAGACATGACAGGCAGGAGTGTGACAGAACACAAACTGAAGCTGAACAGAGGCCTGGCTGGCAGAACTGAGACAGCAAGTCATGTTGAAAAAAACAAGCTTTGTTTATTAGTTGAATATTGTTTAAAAGTATAAATAACTGTTTTTAATATAAAGGAAAATTTCACGTGTCCAATATTCTGCTTCATGATCGAATTCCCGTTGTGTCGTGTTCTTCTAGGTTTTTCTTTCTTTCGCGTCATCAGTCATTGTTTCCTGTTTTATTTTGACACTCCCCTCTTGTTTCACGTCACTTCACTTCCTGCTCTTGTGTTTCCCACCTGTGTGATTGCTGATTAGTTTCTCTGTTAGCTTTCCCTCCCTGGTCTTTCTAATCTGGGCGTTCCCCTTCGTCTGTGCCAGTGCGTCTTTGTTCCCGAGCCCATTTCGAGTGTTTGTTGCAGGTGTTTCAGGTTCTTTGCTTTGTTTGACTGGACCTCGCCTGTTTTTTTGTGGACTTTTTGCTTTTGCCTGACCATCCTGCAAACTCCTCTACTTTTATTTGTTCAATAAATCATTGAGTATTTCTCAACCTGTTGTTTGCTTTTAGTTTCACACCTCATCGTCCTCATACCCTGCTCGCATCATTGTGACTCTTTCAGTCTTCAGGACAATCCTAGAGAAATTCTGTTTCCGTCTGTCTCCACGATTGACAACGTGCAGAGCATTTCAGAAGAAGACCCTCTGGCCTGTTTGTAGTTTTCACTGGACAGGAGGCGTCAGATTAATGTAGTGGTTGTAGTAGTAATGTAGTTTGGCAACCGCAAGAAAAGACTAAAACAACTATCAGTGTGTGGAAGTATGTGTGTGGGTGCATGAATGCATCCTTATATAAAGCTTAGATGTGTGTTTGATGGAGCGCTCTTTCTGTCATGTGTGTCGGCACGATGATCTATTCCACGCTCGTACGCACTGGTCTGACCTTGATAAGTGACCTAGAAGTTCTCTTTGCTGTGTGTTAACGATAATTACAGGCTGTCACTGAAATCCAGTTCATCACAGGCAGGTATATATCTCATCATGTTGTGTCGTCGTTTGAAGGATGCGAAGGACGCCCCGAGGCTGCGAGAGGCAAAACGGATGCATTCAGGTGAAGGAAGGTTCGAGTGAACTCAGCTGCAAACTGAGTTCTTGTAAATGTCGGAAGCATGAAGTTCAATTCAACCGTGTTTTTGCAACTTAACTCCTTCCACAATTTTTAATGTAGAAACAAGCTTCAAACATCAAAATATTCAACTCAGTTAGGATATTTCATACCTTTCATATTCACATTTGCCACCATGAGCCTCCAAGTACCAAACGACTGCCGCGTAGACGCCGACGTCAACTGACAGCAGACATTTCAGGTCCTGCTCTAATCCACACGTTTGGCACCAGATGCACAAACTGAACCTCCTGTCTCTGAACTTAGGGAATAAGATGAACTGTCTCAGAAGAAATATGACAGTTTGACACACACATGCAGATCTTATCTTCTCATCCATACTTTCAGCTAGAAACTTTAAAAGACCACTCCCCGCCAACTCTTCATAAATCTTCAGAATCATTGCTGTTCACTCCAGGATGCCTCTTAAATCTTCTGCCTGCAACACAAGAACATCGATATTATTATTATTGCAATCAAAAGCTTCTATTTGACCGACTCCCAGGACTTCATGTACTTCCCCTTGCGCCGCTCAGTGACATGATGTCATGACAGAGATTGTGGGAAACAGGTTCGGTCTTGGCACCGGTCGATGTGTGTCAGTCTGAAATGTGAGGCAGATGCAGTTATCGCTCGGCTGCGGCGGTGCAACAGGTGTCGGCGTGAAGCCGCGGAGCGGAATGTACGAGAGGAAAAGCACTGCTGGTGCCGCTGAGGGAGATAGATCAGTTTGTTTTTCAGTGCAGGAAACTTACCTGAAGCTACGTCGTCTATGTGGGTCACCGCTAGTCGAGCAGATGAAAACACACCTGTGGTACAAGTACACATACTCAAGCACTGCAGTACAAATATGAGGTACTTGTTCAGGAGTGTTTCCTTTTAATGCTAGTTTACACTTTACTACATTTCAGAGGGAAATATTGTATTTACTCATCCAGATTAAACTGGCAGCAATGAGCTCTTGTTACTGTGCAAAAACAGGAAATATTAAAATGTTACGTTCACGTTAATCAGTAATATCAAACCAAAACTTCTATAAAATGCTATTTATCTTTTATATTATTTTAAATATTTTATATTGCAGGTTGATCACACACCTGTACATCAAAAAAGAAAGAAAGAAGATGTGATGTATGTGACACATTTCCTCATTTGTTGATTTCTAATGTCTCTTTACAGGCTGAGAAACTTCTGCGACCTCCTGCACTAAATAAGTCATTAAAAATGCATCAGATTTTTTCTTAGCACATAAAAATCTGACATTTTGGAGAAGATTGTTGACAGGTTGTAATTACTGAGAAGCCGAATCATCGATTAGGGAAGATGTTTTTTTAACAAACAGCCTCCTGTTTGGGAACAGGCTGTCTGAGAGTCGGCTTATCGCCCACTGGAGATAACACATCATTAAAGGAATGACAAACTTGAACACACACACGCACACACACACTTGTGGAGAAAGTAAACAACCTAATGCACATAAATGCACACAGACAATGAACATGGAGCTCAAAGGAAGCCGAACGACATGAAGCTCAGTTCCCACAGCTCCTTATCGCCGGTGAAGAGTCCTGCAGCGATGGAGCAGACGATAAGACGAGCTAATTTTATTCTTCATGCCTTCAAGAGCCTGGGTCACGTAGTTGCACATAGTCTTCAGACCATTTGAAGCTACTGTCATTAGATATACTTTCTGTGTCCTAAAGAGCGTAATGTTTGCTTCACCGACTCCTGAGGAAAACATCTGATGACTCCACTGTGTTCACCAGCTGGTTGCAAACTGTCCATCTGCTGTTTCTTCCTCGACATCAAGACTGAGAGCGAGGACAATGAACCAAAACAATGAGCTGAAAGACACTAAAAAAAAAGAGCTGAGACGTGCTGCAGAGTTGATTCTTTCATCTTTATATTTCATCCATTAATAGAATATTGATTAGAAGAATTTTAACAATGAGTAATGAAGGAATTGCAACATCAGACATTTAATTCCTCATATCCTGAAGCCTCAAATCTCATGTTGTGACTAATCAGAACTACGTCGTCTTGCCAAGTGATCATGTTCAGATCAGTCTCTGGTGTCGTTCTTGTCATTGCTAAAGGAAGTTTGATTTCCAAGAAACTCTATATAGGCGAGAGAAACACTCGATATGCAGGAAAAAAATTAGGTTAAAGGTCGAGACTGTGGCCGTTTGACCTATGTGTTTGTGTCTGTCGCTCCCACCTCAACCAGTCCTGCCACATTTATCTGCCATGCAGAGAGACAGGTGAGTGGGCGTGGTGTGGCTTTCCTCTCCACGGGAAAGGAAAATCACAGCCCACACACACACACACACACCTTTATATTTCTCAGCCTGAGAAGACGCCCATCAGAAGTGTGAGCGATCACGATACGACCGAGATCAAGAAACAACAGACAGAAAAAAAGTTTGCGTGCCTCTCTGGAACTTTTTGGATATATTTCAAACTCAGCAACAGGAAAGGTATCAACTTTTATTTAATGTTTAATGCTTATCTGAAATATCTAAAAACATTTATTTACATTTATTATATCTGCAGAAACCATTTCATAAAAGTTATTAAAATGTACGTTGTTCATTAAAGGAGAGCTGCAACAAATAATTATTGTCAAATGTTCTTCTACGCAGCAAATTCTTCAATCATCTTAGAAATAATGAATTAATTGAGGACATTTTTCCCGTTACTTTTCTCATTCACAACTTTTATACTTTCTAAAATATTCCAGGCAAACCCTAACCCTAACCCTAACCCTTTCCAGAAAATCTGCCTCGGTCAAATGAAAGGATGGAACATTTGAACATGTTTTTCACGCTCAGCTTTTTCAACTCTTTTCTACTTATTATACTCTCAACTACAAACTTTAAAATGTTCTGTATCATTTATACATTATTGATATTATTCAGCTTTTATAGCCAAAGATATTCAGCTGACTAATATGAAACAGAGAAAAGCAGAAAAGCAGCTTTAAAAATGACCAGTTGTTTTCAGTCATTTTTCTCTCAATCGACTTATTGATTAATTGTCCAACATTAAATTTATTTCCCAAAACTTCCAAATCATTATCCCGAGGAACGAGCAGAAAGAAAGTGTTGTTTTACTTTAAACTTCAAAAGGTTCGACAGCTGTTCTGCATATTTTCTCGTGTCATTGAGTCAAGAACTTCATTCTTAAAAGCTCTTTAGTTCACGGTTTACATCACGTTTACATCATGTCTTCACTTTGTGTTTTATTGTGTTGACGGAGTCTCGTGGAGCTCAACTCCATTAACACGTTGCATTTTACGAGTTCTTCGTCGTGCTTTGTCATCTCTTGGCTTCAAACCAGTTTCCTTCAAAGCCCAAAGCTACACGAAATATTTGGAGGCAAATAAAGAGGAAAGTTATTGTGAAAGACTTTGTAGTTTATTTTTAGACGTGATTACAGGAATTCTACATTTGCTTCCTTTTAATTTGGAAGCAAGTCAAAAGAAGATTTAAGGAGTTGCTCTGTTTTTGTTCATGTCAGTTTTATTTATATAGTCACATATCACAAATCATAAATTTGCCTCAAGGGGTTGGACAATCTATGCACCTCACCCAAAGCATGCTGGGATATTCTCCAGCTCCCCCAAAACTCTGACGTAGGATATGCAGGTAGATACAGCTGCTTCTAAAATTGTACTTAAAATGTGTCCCCCATAAAATTCAACTTCAGAAACAGGCGCTAAGAAAGAATTTGTGACTGAACATTAAAAAGTCTTTGGTTGTTGTGTAAGTGATAAAACAGGACAGAATCTTGCTCCACTTCATTCCTGAAGAATTTTTACCATCCGTATCTGATTTGTGGCGACAGGGGCTTATTTGTGAGTGTGTTATATAATATGTTATAGAATTTGTGTTATGTAATTTTTTGACTCCACTTTAAAACAAAACAGCAACTACATTTTAACACTTTGGTTTGATTCTCATTGATTTCTCCAAATTACAATGAAATGCTTGTTACGTAAGTTTCGACTTCTGAAGAAACAAGACGCAAGACGCCGGCTATATTTAAAACCTGAGCAGCAATGTGACAGAAAGTGTTTGTCCTGAGGCTCATGCTTGAGTAAAGGCCACGTGGTTATTAAAGTCGTCTCTAGTTCAAGGTGTTGGATGAATGGAGTGCTGATCAACATCCCCGTCCTTTCGAGAAAACAGTAATTGCATTTTTGCCATCGAACGATCTGTGGGCAGAGAAGTGACCACAGCTGACGCCAACATTTAATAATGCAAACAAGATGAATCAGTGTTATCTCAGTTCAGCCCTGTCACCTCGACATGATGTTTGCTTTTGAGGGAAGTGTCATTGCTGCCTGGATTATTAGCGCCAGGTTTGCATATGATTAGGCAACAAAAGCACATGATTATGAAATCTGTTGAAATCTTAATAAAGTGCTTTTGTTGTTTCAAAACTTGATTCGACTGTCTATGACTTCCCGTGTTTCTTTCCTCAGGATGTCCTTGAACGGCAGCTTCCTGTCTGACGAGCAGTTCCAGTGCTCCATCTGCCTCGATGTGTTCACCAACCCGTCGTCGACGCCGTGTGGCCACAGCTTCTGCATGAGCTGCATCAGCAGATACTGGGACGGATCCAAGGTCTGTGAGGTTCTTTCCCTCCTTTCTTCCTTCCTCCTGTCTCCTTCTGTCCTGACCCATCCTTTGCGTTTTTCCTCTCCTACCGTCCTTCCCCTCCTCAGGTTTGCCAGTGTCCTCTGTGCAAGAAGACCTTCCAGAAGCGACCGGACCTCCAGATCAACCGGACGCTGCGAGAGATCACCGAGCAGTTCAGGTGCATGAGAGGCGGCGGAGGACCGGGGAGGGAGAAGAGAGCGGGAAGAGGAGGAGACGGAGGAATACCAGACGATTTATTTGACGAGCTGAAGAAGAAGCTGCCTCGACCTCTGCCCAAAGTGCCGGTGATGCTGACCTGTGACGCTCAAGGTGAGATGAGGAAAAAAAGGTCTGCAGGTGTTTGATCATAAACAAATTAGAAGAATTGCATTTAGTTGCTGATGCAAAGTCAGGAGATCATCAAATTCATTAGGATGCATCGTCAGGAGACTATGAACCTGTGTGAAAGAGTTGCTGAGAAATGTCACACACACTTCAGCTTCCTTCACTTTTCTCTCACTTCCTGTATCTTCTACCTTGGAAGTTGAGTCCATCCTGTCATTTTCAGCGGTCACGACCTCGCTGGCCTCTTCGGTGCCAAACCAGAGTCCCATCGCAGCCCTGATGAACACCTCCGCACCTCCGCCGCCGCCTCCACCTTACTGCCGCTCCAACAGCCGCAGGAGGTTCACCGTGAGCGGAGCGGCGAGCAGCCAGAGCCTCCCCATCTGTGACATCCACCACAGAGGAATAGTGGTGCGATACTTTGACCTACATCATGCACCGATATCTGTCATTGATTTAAATAATAAAGGTTTAAAACTACAACTCTGATTTCAGATTTACTGTCGGACCGACCGAGTGTGTATCTGCCCTGGATGTGAGGCCGAGGATCATCAGGGTCACGACACAGTGACTGTGGAAGAGGAATGGATGGAGAACAAGGTGAGTCATTCACACTTGAACCAGAGAACAATGACTCTAAGAGGAAGAAGAACAACAAAGCACAGACTGCTATAAAGCTGACATGTGATAGCAAGAAGTTCCTCATTTGGAAATCGGAGCCAAACAAAATAAATTTGATGAGGACACAGTGCAGTCTGTGTGTCAGGGACGATACCTTCCATGTTTCACCGTGATTGTAACAGATGACGCAGATGGATCAACTAAACTTGGAGGGAACATCCAGCTAAACAGGAAGAGTTTTAAAATCCTGAGAAGTTTTGAAATGCGATGCTCTCAAATCATCACCACGCTCAACCTGCAAAATAGAGAAAAGCTCATTTGTTCATGTTGTTGGTGGTTACACAAATAACCCGAATTCAAGCTCTTGTGCTGAGTCTGACTTTAAAACTTCAAAATTGATTTACAACTACAATCCAAGATGTCCGCTTACTAAAAGTTAATCCACTCCACTCAGTTTTACTTCATTCATAGATGATCCTCTTCAGAAGTGTGTGTGTGTGTGTGTGTGTGTGTGTGTGTTGGTGTGTGTGTGGGTGTGTGCAGGCCCAGCTGAGTGTGTCGGAGCGGGAGATCCAGGAGATGATCAGACAGAGGCTGAAGAAGATGGAGGAGATCAGAGCGTCGGTGTCTGAGCTGGAGGTAGGACAAACATCCAGACGCTCTCTGACAAAACCTGTAAATCCTCCTTTTATCAGCTTCTAATCAGAAAACACGCTGTCAACAACGTTCGCATTTTATACATATCTTTTGTTTTTCCCCCAACATGATGAGGTTTCTTCAACCTTTTCAGGTTTTCCATATACTTTCAGGTGTATTCATGAGTTGACGTGTGGAGTTTCATCCACATTTTCAACTTTCAAGGTTTTCATAATTCTTGGAATTTTACACAAACTTTTAGGTGTATTTCCAACTATTCAGGCTTTTAACTTGAAGTTTTACCAAATTTTTCTGGTTTATTCCCTGATTTTCGAGGGTTTGATCACATTTTCAAGCTAATTATCAGTAGTTTTCAGCATTTTGATTCCTACAGATTTCCAACTTGGTTCATATTTCTTTTTTCATCAAAACCTTTTACAGTTTCATGCGAAGTTGCCGATTTAGGAGTTTGACCAGATTTTCATGGTTTTACCCAACATTTAATTTTTAAATCTATTTTAAATTTTCAAGTCTAAATTCCCTGATTTGCTGACTGTAACCAAGTCGTTCTGAGGTTTCACATCAGTCTACTAAATTCCCCAGATGGTGGTGGAGCGAGAGACGGCGGGCAGCGTTTGCCTGTTTTCTGCGCTGGTGTCTGCCATCGAGCGCGCCCAGGCGGAGCTGATGGAGGTGATGGAGATGAGCCGGAGGGCGGCCGAGCACCAGGCCGACGCCATGATACGACAGCTGGAGCTGGAGGTGGAAGAACTGCGGAGGAGAGAAAGCGCCCTCGCCGTGCTCGCCCAATCAGACGACTACGTCCACTGTGTCAAGGTGGGCGAGGATCTCACGAGGGTCAGTGGATGATATACTAAGTTCTTATGACATTTTTAAAAATTATTCCTTCCCACTTTGCAGACGTTCCCCGTCCTCTGCAGCCCTCCACCTGCCAAAGACTGGTCCGCGGTGTCGGTGAGCTCCGACCTGGGAACAGGGACCATCTACAGGTCGCTGGCAGCTCAGGTGGAAAGGTTCCAGGAAGAGCTGAAGAATGTCGCAGAAACAGGTCAGTGACATGCAAAACACAAAGATAACCAACAATCACATAAAGACTAGTCGAACCTTTTCAATCACGGTATCAAGTCTGTAGAAAGAGGTCAGTTTTGGTTGATAGTCATCATCTAGAGTCAAGAACTAGATTCATAATCTAAACTAAGATGTTCCCGATGTTGGTGTCAGTGAAGAGGATCTTGAGTCAGATTGCAGAAAACACACCCTTCTTCTTGAATTCCTCGAGACAGACACAACAATAAGTCGATCTTAAAGTCCTGAAATACTGCCTCCTAGTGGTGGAGATCAGTATGAACATTCATCCTAATGTGTTTCATCAAACACTGAACGACGATGACACAGAATACAATTTCAGACATTTGACATGTTCAGTAGTTTTTACACCAGACTGGAGTTTGTCTTGTTCCTCTCCAGGTTTTGCTGCCTCGGTCCTGGAGCCCAGTCCGGTCCGAACGCAGCCCAGTGAGTGTCCCCTCCCGCCTTTAACAGCCTGATCATAAACCAGTGAATGGTGTCTGACATCCACCTCACAATTAGACTTTACACAGCATTTTGTGTTGTTTTAATGAGACTCTCTCTCTGCAGGGATGAAGAGGGTGCAGGAGTACGCACGTATGTCACGTTCACAGAGTGAATTCAGCGAAAACAATATTTAAAGTCAACTTTCAGACATGATTCAATACAGAATAATATATTTTTCCTCCGACACAGTGGACGTGACGCTGGACTCCAGCACGGCCCATCCCAGGCTCATTATATCAGAGGACATGAAGCGTGTGAGACACCTGTTAAATTATTATCACAGAATAATTCAGCGTGGATTTCTTTTCATTAGTGAGCTTGTTTTTTTAAAGCTTACAATGTGAAAATCACTCATTTTTCGAGGCAATTCAAGGATTTAAAACCTGCAATCACAAACCCTCATTAAATTTATCTACAATCTTCTAAAAAAAAGTCTCAAATTGTGACTAAAATCATGATATTTTTGGTCGCCATTTTTCATGTTTGCATAAATCACACAATCCGAAATCCTAGTTTTAAATGTTTTGTCCACTGTTTCTCCTGTGTTTCTGCAGGTGAGATGTGGCGAGCGACACCAGCTGTTTCCAGACAACCTGGAGAGGTTTGACAGAGTCGTGTGTGTCCTGGGGAGGGAGACGATCTCCTCTGGGAGACACTACTGGGAGGTAAGACGCTTCTCTTCTTTGAATGTGTAGTATTTGACGGAGAAAACTTCCCAATCTGTTCAATTGCTACAGAAATGGTCAAAGCAAATTTCTGGTATTTGCAGTTGTGTTTCTGCAGAAGAGCAACAACAACAATACGGATGAAGACGATTTTTAGATTGAATTCATTTAATGTGTTAATTCAACATGACCAAGTATTTCCATGCATTCTTTTAAATATGTGTAAATATGTCCTACTTCCTGTGAACAGGTGGAGGTGGGCGGGAAGACGGACTGGGATCTGGGCGTGGCCAAACAGTCTATCAACAGGAAGGGGAAGATTGAAGTTACCCCGAGTAACGGATACTGGTTCCTCAGCCTCAGAGACAAGTGAGCTGTCAGATAATTCACTGAAATGTGAAGTGAAAATGACATGAAATTTTCTTTTCTGGTAACCATCCTCTCTTTTGTCTTGTCCCCTTCGTCCCTCTCCTCAGGAACAAGTACGCCTTTCGCTCTGAACCATCCACAGACGTCCCCCTGAACCTGCGACCACATAAGATTGGAGTATTTGTGGACTTTGAGAATGGACAGGTGCAGTGTGGGAAACGTATCTTGGCTTCATTTGTCTCCTCCTTCTGTTCTGTTTTCTACTAACACTGTATGTCCTCACGGTCCTGCAGGTGTCTTTCTACAACGTCGATGCCAAAATCCACATCTACACTTTCAACGACACGTTCAGTGAATGCATCTACCCGTTCTTCAGCCCCTGCACGAACAAATCTGGGAAGAACGACGGGCCGCTGATTATCACACCTGTAAACATGACGCAGTGACACATCTGTTTCCTCTTCTCTTTTTAACACAACTGTACTAATTATACTAAAAAAACTCTTGATAATATTTTTTATATAAATGTTCATCGTTGGCTTCTTAAACTTTCTATTTACAGATGTTAAAGCTGAGACATTGTAATGTTGTATTTTGAATGATTGGCTGATCATTTATTAAAACAATCACATTTTCTGATACATCGATATTTGATTATTCGTGCATTGACTGTGGTGTTTATCCCAAGATTGAGCTTTTTCTCAGCTGGGTCAGTGACTTCCTGGATTCTGGGTTGTTTGCCTTTCAATGTCATGTTGACAAGAAGACTCCAGGAAGTGATTGTTCCAGCCAAGAAACAGGCATCTAAGAATCTGACGCCTCGAAAACCACAACCTGATATGTCTGTGTGACAGACATCAAAACGTCAAACCTTAACATTTAAGGGATTCAAAAGTTTGAGTCGTGTTGTTTTTGTTGCATATTAAAAACACAAGACCAGAACTTTCAGTCAACTCCAAAAAGCAGCTTCATTGCAAATTATTCATATAACAAAATCTCTGATGATACACAATTATTAAATAAAAAGAGTGAAATAAAAAAATCACATTAATGAGCCAAATAACACGTAAACATTCAAACAGGAGAAAAGAACAATGATAGAAACAGCACTCAGAATCACACATTGCAACACAGGCATTAATAATAAATAGAGCAAACCTCACTGTTCACCTGAAAACCAGCAAACAATAAAATGCTCTCTCAGACGACCTGCTAATCTTTCAACAAACAGCAGCTCCGAGCTAATCATTAATCTTCCCCTGTAGAACCAGGAAGTCACCATCACAGGTGCACAGTCACAAACGAGCCTCACGCTGCCTTCAGGTGCCTTTTGGAAATGTGAGTGCAAGTTAAAGAAATGTTTTTATCAAAATACTTTTATCTGCTTTCTTGGTAAGAGTTAGATGAAAGGCACTCTCATATCTGTCCACTTAGTTCTGTCAGAAGTACCAACAACCTGCAGCTCTAAAGCTCATTAATTAACACATCACATGTTGTTAGTTTGGTTGGAACAAATGGCAAGTTTAAGGTTGACAGGATGTTGCTTCTGGTCATGAAATAGTTTGACATATAATCTCCTGTAAAAAAACACAACTTGTCATTTTTCACTTCAGTCAGTTAAACAAGCAAGATGTGTTAATTAATTAGAGAGCTTTGATATTCACCAGACAGACATGAGGGTGGTTTCCTTTTCATCCTAACTGATTATGACATGTCCCAAAATATCCAGCTATTGCTTTAAGGGCACATTTGAAATATCAACAAGCAAAAAGCGATGGATTTCACATTTTTTGGACATTGACATTTATATTTTGGTTTGAAATGCTTCAACCTTATATATAAAATACCAAGACATTTGAAATATTAAAAAGCTGCATCTCTGTTTCATAACACTGCATTTTTACATTTGGGGCACTGTTTGGTGTTATTTTTAAAATGGAACTTAAGGTGCAAGTAAAAAGTCAGTTTCCTATTTTATATTTGTTTACAGAAAGAATCAAACCTTTTACTGCTTCAGTCAGTCATTCCACATTCAGTTTCTGTTAAAACTGTTCTTCAGCATTTTGTGTCTCCAACTCGGCCCACGAGAAGAATTCCACCTCGAGCCGAGCGCTACAATAAAGCAGGTTAACTTCAAATTCTGTTGTAGTATTCACAGCATTACTTATAATATTACTGAGGAACATGCAAAAAAACAAAAAAATAGTTACCAACTGGAAAGTTTGATTGTATGAGACTTGATTGATTGTGTAATTCTACTGTAAGTCTAAAATCAGATAAGCATCTCAGATAATACTGTAAATTCTGTCATGTGAATATACACTGATTGCTTTTCATTTATGCCTAAACTGAACTCGCTCTACAAATTTTTAACGTAGCTATAATGTATTTAAAATCAGAAGCTGCCGCCGTCGATGCGGTCCTGCTTCATCTGTGACTTTGCTTTTTGTTTTTGCAGGAGAATGTGTTCGGCAAACTCCCTCATGGCTCCCTTTCCCCCGATGCTGTGGCACGTGTACTTTGCAGCATTGATGGCCACGACCGGAGCATCTCCGGGTACCGCACTCAAACCTGCCAGGTTCAGACAGTTCACATCCGGTTTATCGTTACCTGAGAGAGAGAGAGAATTTTGGTTTGACAAACGACTCGTAAATTACCCAAATTCTTGCAACAAATACTTAAAGGCAGAGCTGCTTTACCCATGTACGCCACGTCCTTCCAGTTCAGCTTCCTCTGCTCCACCATCGGCTTCAAATCATCCAGTGGCTCCTCTCCCACCTGCACGACCTGGCAGCCCGTCCTCTTGGCCAGTTTGTCAGCCAACGACTTTGCCACGGGATCCTCGCTGGAGGTCAACAGCACCACCTGGTGGAGCAACACAGAGGTTAGAGCGCGGCCACACGATACGAGCCAATTCACCGATGCCCTTTTTAAAATTCCCACCTCCACGTCTTCTCTCTGCAGCATGCGGATGCCCGTGGTGTCTCTGGTGTTAATAGACACCATCTCCTCTCCAGATACAGACAGAAAGATGCGTCCTTCTGTTAAACACCCGGAAACGTTACAGAACAGCAGACGAACCACCTCTGGTGTGTCCCGACCGAAGTAACCATACCTGAGGAAAGAAGCACAGACTGGATGAAAAAAAAAAAAAAAGACTGACAGAAACAGATACCTGTATGCACGGTCTTATCAAGATTTGTCTTTTCGTCTTTTCTTTTCCTGCTTTCTAGTGCATTTTTGTGCGTATCTGACCTGAGAACTCTCTGTTCTGCCACAGGCCAGTCGATGTCCACATCTATGTCCACGCTGTACTCGGGCAGCATCTCGTAGTAGGAAACCTTACCACCCTGAGAGAGGGAGACAGAAACATTCCAAGAAACTCCTTGCATGGGTGCATGCTGAGCATTCACAGCTTGGTCACATGTTGTGTCACATGGCCACAGTGAGGTCATATGAGGCACATGATAAATCACACTGGCAAGTTTAGGAGAAGAAAAAGGGAACATGAAATCATGAACTACTGCAAATAACTGTGCTGCCCAATTACCTGCAGAAGTCCCTCGTTCACTATGAGGTCTCTGGTGGTGAAGTAAAAAGAGCCGTTCTCACACAGCTCTCCGTCCCAGTCCTGTCGCCGCGGCCGGTTGGCTGGATCCAGATTGAGGGGTTTGGTGAGCTCACCAGCTGGAAGGAGGCAGCGTAAGAGTTAAAGGTCTCTTCTACAACAATCAACTGCAAATGTTAAAAAAAAAATGTGTGCAGTTAAAAAAAGGTGGAACTATTTTCAGTGCACTAAGACAACAGTCCTCCATCTGCTGACTTACATCCTTTCTTGACCTCCCGCCAGCGGAACTGGTGTCTCCGGACCACAGAGAAGACCGAATCAAAGCCCTGCAGCGTGATCATCTCCAGGGCCTCCTTCACGTGGAACGGATGGAGACACGGGGATGTAGCCTGAATGTTACATATCACATCCACGTCTGCGACAACAAAGCCAACAAAGGATGTGCTGTAATGATGCTCTCCACTCTGCAGCAACACGGTGCTTTATCACCAATCAAACACACAGGAGATTACATGTGCTCATCCAGGTGTGGTTCACGTACCTGGGTTGAGCCTGACAAACTCCTGGATGGTTTCCAGTGATGTAGAAGAGTCTTTGGAGACTTCGGGACTCCTGCGATGCACCTTGGCACCCCAGGCTTTTGCCACCTTCTCGATGTCATCATGGTCTGTCGATACCCACACACTAGAAAACAAAAGCACATTATCATTTATGATTATCTCTTTTATTATTCTAACTCAAGTTTTGATGCTCTGTCTTACATTGCTTTCTTCCAAAAAAGGGACAAACACAACGTGGACCAGTGCCTTCTACTACATAGCTGAAGCTAGTTTGCAACGCATGACCTGTTACTAGCATATTATTACTGGCAAGTCTGATGTATTAATTTAAATTATAACATTTTAAAAGGAAAAGAAGAGGCTGCTCAAAGCCGGATTATTGCAAACGTAAAGATGCAGCCAGTTTAGTGCAGGTTATACTAATAAAGCCATTATGAAAAGTGAGGGAGGTTTGAACCGCGGATGGAAACTAACTGGGCTGCAGCTCATTTCGATCATTTCCATTAATGACTATTCTGTCAATCAAATAATCATTCAGTTTATAAAATGTCGGAAAATAATGAAAATGGCTCATCACAACATCAGATCTTCAGTGAATAAATAGCTTGTTTTGACCAACCAACAGTCCAAAACAAAAATGTGAAACTACAGTGACATAAAACAAAAAGTCAAAATAATCTAATATTTTCCTTGATAAATGACTTAATGATTAATTGATCATCAATAGAGCTGTCTATTCATTTTGAGTAAACTTCCAGCTGAAGTATCTGCACATAACTGTATCCTAAAACTTCACCTATATGAAAAACATGTTTGAAATAAAAAGCATAAATTGGCTGAATGATTAACTCATGTGTTGCGCGATGTTCAAAAAGAAAAATGAAGGACGGCTGCAACAAACGTGTAGTAGTTTAAGAACACCTTAATGACGCCGTGATGAAAAGGGAAACTTTGCCTGTGCTTGAATATCATAATGCAATAATAAATGAACACATGAAAACATATGAAGAGTAGAGAAACCATGCATGATTAACTGATGAATACAACCAATGTGTAGTAGTTTGTGTAGCCATGAAAATGAAAAGTGAATATGAGAAGACAGAGTAAACAAACCCTGCAGAGTTGGAGGTTTGGGGCTTTATTGGGTTTTATGTTGTGGTTGTATTCTCACATGATCATGAATCTACCTGTCGAACACGTTGGCGTCCACAGCCGCCCTCAGCACCCAGCCGATGAGCGGAACCCCGGCCAGCATCTTGATGTTTTTCAGGGGGATCCCTTTGCTTCCCCCTCTCGCCAGAACCAGCGCGGCTACGTGTCTCCGGCCGGCCGCCCGGGGCTGCTTGCAGGCGGGCAGCAGTCCGTCCTGCTCGCCGTTATCGCCGGGCGGACATCTCTTCCTGGAGGCCATGGCGATGCAGCAGCTGGGAGGTTGGTAAAAAGGTGCGGAGACACCTGAGAGGCGAGGTGAGGAGGCGGCGGAAGCGTCGATGAAAATAAAACCGAGCAAACCCGGAAACTGCGTCTTCTTCTGTGCGTTAAATCTGGGTGCTGATGTCGCCACCTGCTGCTCCGGAGGATGAAGTGCCGCCAAAGACATTTAAAATATCTCATGAATCCACCTTTAAAAATAGAAGGATTTGATGTTTTTTCATTTGAATTTTTTTTTTCAAGTTATCTTCGCTCTTTATTTTTTTTTATTATTACTTATTCTTTTTTTCTTCGATATGTTTCTTTGCATCATTTCTACTCACACATTTGTGCAACTAAGACACATTATTCCACTTTTCACATGTAAAGCATCAGTGTCTCATGGTAGCTTTCACTTTTCTTGTCTATATCTGTTAAAGTTATTGAGATATTATCATTTTAAGCTGATTTTAATTCATTCGTCGATATCTCAAATACTGTGTGTGCCAAAGTTATCTTACCTGGTGCACAGGTGCTCATCATATTGAAGCCTGTATTAAAGAAAAGTATTTTACATGTTAGTTAGTAACTTATGAAAAAACAGACTTGCCAAAAACAGACCAACACAGTTTTTGGATTAAACTGATTTGACTTTTCTTCCAATCTTCAAGTCCAAGAAACATATGATGAGTTCACTTACATCTGTGTGTAGATCAATATAATTAAAGGGATTTGATTCAAACCTTCAGATTTGTAGAATCTAATGAAGAAACACTCTTAATGTGACGACTAAAAGGAGCAGCAGGTGAACAGATTTAGTTTGCCGACCTTTGCCCTTCTTTTGCTTAATTGATCAACAGCGCCACCATTTGACATTAAGAGCAAATTGACTTATTATTTATCAGCACATTTTCTGGTCTGGTCTTTTAATGAAATACAGTTGGGCTTTTTTTGATGAGTACAAACATGGTGAAGATAGAACTCAGATTTTAAATTGATGATTTGTGATTGTCAAATAGATTCTTCTCTACATCATGTGACAAATCAGTGGCTCTTTTTGTTTTATTTATTTTCAGCAAGATGACAGAAATATGTCATTCAGTAGCTTATTGTACTCAGCCACAGTTTCCTGATACGGACACATGCTGTATTATAACACAGTCTATGATTATCACATAAGCGTTTCTCTGGTATGCTGCCTGACCTGTGCTGCCACCCATTGCTGAGAAAACAAAGCCCATGAAAATAAAAGTATGCAGACAGACTCATTACAGCGACACTGACAGAGGAAAACAGAAAGACAATTGAAGGGAATCAGACGTCAAAAAACATGAATAAGTAGGTCAGTAAAAAGTGTCCATGCATGACTCCTATCACATTTCTCTTACAGATTAAAAAGCTAGAAGGACTCACTCAGATCTTCAATCTCCAAACATAAGTGTCCTCTCTTATTTCTAAATATTAACTTTAAGCACTGTGGTAATAGATGGTGTAATTTAAGGTCTGACAAATTTTCATTCAGGTCAAAATTATAAAAAAATACGTTTGATATTTTGTTTATGACCAAATATCTGCAAAACTAGCGACATTCCCATCGGCCTCAGCTGTTCGAACATCAACAGAGCTGCTGGTCCGACCCTGGACTCCTGGTCTTGCTGTTTTTTGGGGAGAAGAGTGTAAATGAGTTTGTGCCATAGCGTCATTTTTGCAGCCACCACTTGGAGCCGCCAAAGTCAGACATTTACAAATCCCACACTGAGGGGCTCGGGTCAGGTCGGGTCAGCTTCTAAACCACAGCACCAGTATAACAGCACCAGTATAACAGCACCAGTATAACAGCACTAGTTAACTGTCACTAGTGAACCTGACCTCACTAACAGACAAACTTCACCACAGCTCATGTTTCCTGATGATAGAAATAACAGTAACGTGGAGGAGAACAGAGAAGAGATGAAGAGAGGGAGAAGTCATCTGTCAGGTTGAACTGGTCCACATCCAGAGAGCGGTGGAAGAAGGACTCACATCTTTTACTTATGTAAGAAGAGTATAGTCAAACTGTAGAGATACTTTGAGTAAAAATACAAAAGTATCAGAGTGTTCAAAAGTTATTTTTGTTTTGATACATTAATGTGTACATCGTTTTAATGTTACAGCTGGTACTTTTTTTACTGCTGTCTTGTAATAATAGACTAGAATAAAACTGAACTTTATCGTCCAGAGACAAGGCCACAAAATAATCTTTGCTCTCACTGGATCCTGTGAAAACATCTCATCACATCCATACAACATTAACGCAGCACAGACACAGTGTACAGCCAACATTCACTGCACATTAATGCAGCTTGTTCATGAACAAAAGAAGGAACAAAAGATCCCTTACACATCTTTTTGCTTGCCAGAGGTTTTTTGTAGTGTCGCCCTGAGGGACTCAAACTCAGTGTGGAGTGTTTAGTGTCAGCTCTCCTATATACAGCCACAGTAAATCCACTTTCAGCTGGTGACCTTCATCTTTCCTGCTCCAACTAAAGTTATCAAAAATCAATGCAGTTGAGTCAGAAGTGCAATATGAGTTGTAGAGTAGAAGTATAACATAGCAGAAAATGTTAAGTAATATCCAATTTGAGTAAATGTACTCAGTTACTTTTCAGAGACAGAGGGAGAATAACAGTTTCAGTGACAGTTAGGAAGAGAAGAGAAAGAGAAAGACAAGAAAAGTGGGAGGAGGGTAGCTCATCCACCCGAACTCCTCCGACAGCCCGGGCTGCATACCGTTCATTCATTCATCCTGCACCACTCCTCTCATCAGACACCTGCCCTTCATACCTGCTCCGACTCCTCGTCCTCCGTCAGCCGGAGGAGTTTCACAGCAGACCAACGCTCTGACTTTGTCAGGCTTTGTTTATCTGCACATGCAAATGGGAAACTTTGCAAGTGAAGGCACAGGAGGGACGAGGCTCGGCAGCCACGACGGAGCTGAGAGGACAAGATGTAAAGACACCGAGTAAACAGAAAGAGAATGATGATGAATAAAGAAGAGTAAGAAACAAGTGAACCTCCTCCAGGGTTCGATTTTTACTGCCAACATTATTGTCACAGGTGATACCATAGACATGTTGTTGGAACAGACCCAGAGTCAATGAAATCAGGGTTTTAACGAGCTGCAGTCTTTATGCTTTAACTAACTCTCTTACCTACTTTTTATATCTTTTCACACCATTTGGACCCGACGGCAGAAATAAGAAACTGAGCAACACACATGAAATAAGAAAAAGGGATAAAAAAGATTAGTCATAATCTTTTTCTTGGCCACAAAAAATAACACAACTCTGAATTACTTTTCTACAAACTCAGTCGTAGCAAAAAGCATTGAAGTGAATATATAAAGAAAAAAGTAAAAAATAAAGTAAATAAAGACAATCTCAACAAAACTGGGTAAAAATTAACATTTAATCTTGTTGTTCTACATTTTCACCTGCTTGTATTTATATTATATTTAAATGCTATGTTCATCTATCTTTTAGTCAGTGAGTTGTTTTTTAGCTGTGTGTCTTATTTCTATCTCCCTGAAAATCTTGGACCTGGGCAACTTAAAACCAAAGTCATTTTCTTTGTACATGTGCACACACCTGTCCAATAAAACCTCTCATTATTGTTCACTTCCTGTCTCATTTAAAAGGCCAATTTTCACTTAACTGGTGAATTAGTGACAGGAAACTCTTTCTAGATTCATTTTAAAGGCACAACTTTTTCTGCAGTTCTTCAGGAAAGTGAGAAAAAATGAAATCTCCACCTGTGGACTCTGACAACTACACCGCGCTGGAGGCCTGCTCCGTCCAGAAGAAGGTTATGTTTGAAGTGAAGCTCTATCATCTCAGACTCGCTGACGTCTCTCTGACTATTCAGCAACACAAAACCAGAGTGAGGGAGTCGCTTTTGTCTTTCTGAGCTGTGAGACTGAAACTAGGGATGAACGCTGTTTTGTTGTTAAATGTCAGACGGAGGGAACAGCTGAGTTTGAGCCTCACTGAGCCATAAAAATGTTTTCAATAGAGATGCGTGCACGTCTGTTTCCTCCTGTGTGTTACATTTAGCTTTCAGGTGTTTTGAGAGGTCTTGTCAGGTTGTGTGTGTTTGTGTGTGTGTGTGTGTGTCGGGTTAATTACAAAGACAAGGGAGCAGTGGAGGAGCAGGAGGGGGTTGTGAACGCACACAGCAGGGTGGGAAAGGTGGAGCAAATAATGATCTCTGAATGAGTCATTCACACACCTACAGCTCTATATGAGTCCATTGAGCTGTAATATGACTGAATGAACCATGATTCTGCTGCAGATTCTATTATCTAACATAAACCCATAGTCATCAGCAGATAAACCAGCTGATATGAGCTGCAGGTGATAAGGACGGAGGTAAACTATAAGTTAGGGCGGCAACTAACTATTAAAAAGAATTAATAGATGAATCATTTTGTCTATAAATTGATTGAATGATGCTTGTTTTGTCTGAAGAACAATCCAAAACTAAAAAATACTCAGTTTAATATCATAAAGAAAATGCATCCTCACGTTTGATTAGATGGAAGCAGCAAATTTTCACAGTTTCTCAAAACAGTTGCAGATGTATTTTTAACTGACTGATCAGGCTGATTGCTGGGATCTTCAGTAAAGTGAGGAACAGTCAGTGTTACAGACATTATGGGAAAATTCATAAATTACACATCGCTTGTCTTAAAACTACAGAATTTCTCTCATTATTATACAAATATTTTGTGTTTCAGAGTTGAATTTGCCACTTTGTTGCCTCATTTGGACACACTTCCATCTTGATTCTCATATTTTCCTGCAGGATTTAGAGGCAACATTGAGAAAAAGAGTCGAGCCTAAAGAACAAACTACCTGTTTGATCTTGATCTTACATGAATTAAAAAGTGGTAAAAACTTTCATCTCTTTCACTATAGAGGAACACAGGCGGCCGCTGTGGCTTCATTATTGTTCACCAGTGAATTTCTCCTAAAGGTTTATGTCCGTTCACCACAATAACGGAAGCTACCGTCCTACAATAATATGCAAATACAGCATTATGTGACAGACCTGCACAGACCTGCACAGGAACCCCTTTATCCTGAGCCGATGTGCCGACGAGCTTCAGTGCAAAACCAAGAGAATCTGAAATAAAGGAGAGACATTATAGACAAACCAAAGAGTAAAGAAAGCTTCTCTGTCAACACAGATTCTCAGCAGCACAAAATCAGCCTCCCGTCTGAAGACAAAACTCAAATCTGATTTCAGTCACATGTTGTGTCATTAATGAAAATGTTCAGGTTGATTTATAGAGAGTGAATCCACACAGAGGCTCAAAGGACGTGATGTTACACTGATTTAAAGAGACACGTGTTCATCTTGTCTGGACTTCTGTGATCCTCCCTCAACGGCCTTCAACTGAACCTGAATCCTCAAAAATCTGTAGCATGAAAATCAAACAAACTTGTGTCCAAATGTCAAACAAGCAGATGAATCTAATGAGTCTGTTCTTGAGGTTTTCATTCACTGGGTGTGGTTTTAAAATAATGCACATTATTAGACTTCTCATACTTTTCATGCAGCTCCATTGGGAACATGTGCAGGACATATGTATGTGTGTGTGTGTAACAGTCCTTCACACACTCTCACCCAAATTTTCTTCCTCCTCTTCTTCCTCATTTGCACCCACACCTTAAAGCGGAATGGAGGTGGAGGTGGAGAGAGACTGGGGCAGGGAGGGAGAGGAGGGGTAAACCGGTTCAGCAGGTATACAGAGGCCGAACCCGGCTTGTTGTCACCGTTATTTCTGCGGCGCATGCGTGCTGTCGCCTGTTTCCTGCTTTTTCAAATGAGTACCTGTGCTGCTCCTCTGACCCACCTCTGTCGACTGATCCAATCCGAAGTGTGTTTTCCTCTCGGTCACACTTACACTCCCGTTATTCCAGGTGAGATTGGGACTTTACCTGCGCGGGCTGCACACCTGAGCGGACTCACCTGTCCGGAAGCCTTTCTCTTCAGTCTTCTTCTGGACGCTGGAAAGCGACGCAGGTGGAGGGAAAGAGGCGATAAAAGCGACTTGAAAGCAGGAGGAAGACGAACAGGTGACAAACACCTTCCAGCCTGTGGACTGTCCTGCTTTGTGCTCAGGTGTTCTCTGAGCATGCCGCGGGCCTTTCTGGTGAAAAAGGCGAATGTGTCGCCGGGAAAGCGGAACTGGAGCGAGCTCCCCGACCATGAACGAGGGGACGTCTACATCCCAGGTGAGTCCTGGTTCGGGGTTTTGGTTTGGTTTGCTCGGTGCGTCCTGGCGCGCGCTTGGCTAACTTTTACGCACGAGTGTTTTGGGGTTTGGTGCGTTTTTGGATCCACCTGGGAGTGAGTGTGCCGGATGGGGAGGGGGGGTCGGGCTGGGATTGTAACGGGAATAACGGGAAACACACCGGGCAGGGAGCAGAGAGGGGAGGCCTGCTTCCTGGATGCAGTGAAAATTGCGCATTTTTGGACGTTTGCCCTCTTTTTAATTTTTCTCTTTGGGTCAAATTTCAACTCACCTCAAACACAATATATCAGCCTTCATGTATTTGCTCGTGTTTTTCCTATCTGTCATCCAGCAGCTCATTGTGTGCTTTGGCCTATATATTGCTTTCAACCTTCAACCCCAGATTGCAGCTTTCTTCCTTGTAAACCTGCTCTCGCTCAGATGAAGGCCTGTCATGGTTGAGCTGACTTTAAGGTTGACTTTGAATCTTAGTTCACGGTTGGGATTTTGATTGGTTGAGCATTGATGGAGAAAAAAAAATACAGACCCAAGTTGTTGTTGAGAGAAAACTTTAGAGTTGTTCCATAGAGGATTTTCTAAGATCTGACATGTGTCACATTTGGTTTCTTTGGCTTCAGTTTGTCGTGTGTTTACCACCGACTTTACATTTAAATGAGCAGCTGAAGGAGTTTTCTCCTTCTCTCCTGGAGAACAATCCCCATTGTTGCCATCGGCGGAGTTTTTATTGTAAGACCACGTCGGTATCAGATAACAAGTAACGGACTACACCCTAAACCTCTCTCTCTCTCTCTCTCTCTCTCTCTCTCTCTCTCTCTCCTCTCTCCCTCCCTCCCCCTCTCTGTTCTCTGTGTGTCTCTTTTCCTCCACCATCTCATCACCGTTACCTTTTAATCATTGACTTTTACATCCTCTCCGGAACATTTGGGTGAACTGAACCACTGCAGGTTGTTTTAAACATGTGAAAAGAAATAAAAGCTTGTCAAAGAACATTTAAGAATCTTAATAGAAGCATGCAGACGTGTCTGGATTCATCAGCAGCGCATGTGAAGCTTTTGGAAACGACTTTTACGCACAGAAATTACGCACAGAAACAACATTTCCTTGTGCCAAATTTGCTTGTTTAACTGTATGTAATTCTGTAATCTGCTGCTTAACTGAGACTTTTAGTCACCCAAAATGGAAATCAGTTGTATAAACCTAAAAAAAAATCAACAAAATATCCAATTTGCCACGAGAAGCTGTGTGTAAGACTAAAAAACAAACCGAGCGTCAGTGCGTAATTACGCACAGGTAACACTGGTCACCAAACCCAGTAATGCTCTCAGGTAAAGTTTCAGGTCGACCAATGTGCCGTTACTTGATGTACCTGCCTGACGTGTGTTTGTGCGGTGACAGAAGGACACACGGACACACACACACACACACACACACACTCACACACAGAGGTATGATAATTGCACTCAGAAACAGACAAGTTGAATACTTTTATGAGACGCCAGATGCCAAAGGTTTCCACAGTATTCTCTGTGTGTGTGTGTGTGTGTGTGTGAGACTTTATTTTTAACTCCTGATCCACAAACACGTGCCTGAACCTGTTTCTGATGGATCATCAGTCCCCAAACAGCCTCTGCTTAGTTTGTAGTCTGCTTTATCCCTCCTCTTACCTCCACACACGGAACAAGTGTTATGTGAGATCAGACACCAGAGTGCTTGTAAATACGATCAATAAAATGAGTTAAATATAGAACAAAACTGAGTCAGAAGTCATTTAAAGAAGAAACAGGTTAAGATGCAAAGGAGGGAATAAAGGAGATGAGTACAGTTATTGAGAAGGAAAAAACTGCAACTAAACTAAAACTATATGAAGAATGAATAAAACAGAAAATGAACTCAACAGTTTTACAAATAAAAAATGTTCCTTTATAATCGATATAGTTCCAGTTAACAAAAGGCCCTCGATGGATACACAGAATAATGTAATCCTGCTCTTTACTAGTAACAATATAAATAATAAATTATAATTAATATATATAAGTCCAAGATTTTGTTTTACTCTTCCATCTTAACAATCTAAAAATTAAACAACTCACAAAAAGAATATTTTCTAACTATATTATCTTCAAAGTCTGATCAACTCTGGATTTTATATTTCTACATTCAAGTCAAAAATCTGATATTTCTTTGAGCACAAATACATAAACAGGCGTCAAGGACGCCGTAAATGTAGTTATTAAAGGAACAGTTCAACATTTTGGGAAATATGCTTATTCACGTTCTCGCTGATATGAGTTGTGAGTTCATCGCGTCACACCGAGGGTTTCCACTCTGTCCTAAAGCTGCTGCAAGGTTAATGTTTATTGGATGGGAGGAAATGTAACGGACCCTACTGCTGTGGACAATACACCTTTAGCAAACACACAGACACACACACACACACCCTGTGTTTGAGAAAGTTATCTCCCGATTGTTGACTCTTTCTCACAGCTGAGCCGCATTAAGTGGATAGAAAGAAAATATTAAACGAAATGCTTTTAGGAAAACCCACTTTTCTGTCTCGGTCTCAGTGTGGAAGCGGTCGGGGTGTGTTAAACCCCCTCACCCCACCGCCCAAACACACACAGTCTTACCCGAGCACACACACACTTCATTCATTGGTGAGGGGGAAGGAGGGGTGAACAAACAATACAAGATGAGATTAAATGTCCAGCCAGCAGCCGTCACCACAGAAACTATCACCACTCTGGAATCATTAAGGAAGATTTCAAAACATGTGAGAAATGAGCTGGAAAATCAATCTTGAAATCAGATCAGACCTCCCAACTTCTTCTAGGTCGAATAAGTTGATGCACGACTCAAAAAAGTTTTACAATGTAAACATAAAATAACAAATCAAGATATAAGTCTTTCAGGTGTCTGATATTGACCAGTGGCACGAGCCGTGTTGACGGTGTTTCTTACATAACCGAGTCATTTCGACACACAGGCGATGCCATGCCCTGCTGTCACCATGTTTACTGTTCACTGTGCTCGGGAGTTTTCAGCCTCAGGTCTCAAGTCAAGACAAGTCTGTAGGTAGTCACAGCAGTCGACTCCTAGTCAAGTCAAGTCATGGATAGATAGATGGAGGATAGGAACATTATATGAAGAATAATATGGCAATAAATGCAATGAGCCTGTACTTGTTTCATATTGATCAAAGAATCTGTTGCACCAAGTTTAAAGAACTGCAAAGTGCAAAATGTTCTTTGGTCAGATATACTTCAAACACTACCCAGCCAAAGCGTAAAGACGTTATTAAGATCTGCGGCGGCTCTGTGAGCAGCTGTCGAGGCCTTGGCCGTGCACACAGAGCCGTCACTGTGCGGACCGTTAACTCTGCTTTACAGATCCCTGCTTCTATCTTCTCATCTCCATAGCTCGATGTGGAGCTTCATTTGCATTCACATTTGTGTTTTATCTGATTGGGGCCCTGCTGAGCCAACTGATTCGTTGCCTTCGCAGAGCCGGACCACACCTGCCTCTGGGCTACCTGAGCACACACACAAAGACATGCGCACACACCTGTATGTTGGGGGCTCAGGGGTTTCTATGACCCTCCATCTCCCTGTTTGAGTGGTGTTTTGTTATGTTGTGCTCATACGCAGACGGGCATCCACCCCTGCGGAGGCGGATTGTTTGAGGAAGGTACAGAGCTGGTGCTGCAAGACTGTCTGGTCGGACAAGTCTAACTGCAGCAGTAATGCTGTGTGTGTGTGTGTGTGTTAGTGAGCATGTGTGTGCGTGCAAAATGAGCCACCCTAAACAATAGGCCAAACATGTACACACCCACACCCACATAAATACATACAAATATTCAAATCTGCGTGTTTGCTAATTGGGAGATTGTGCAAATATGAAGCGGTGCAGGTTGGCGGCCTATTGTGAAATTCTATAGTACAAGAGATTTCTACCTCAGGTCCTTCTTTGTCTCTCTCTTTCTCTTGTCTCTCACAGTCTGTCCTCCTTTTCTGTCTATTATCTCTTGTCTGTTTAGCCTGTAGTTGCATTTATATATCCAGCGTGATGACAACTCTAACAACAGGATGAAGTAAATGAAAGTGGTAAATATAAAGTAAAGCGGACAGTTAGAGACAAGCTGGTGAACATAGACGACATGATATTTCCCTCATGAGACCAAAACTAAAAGAGAGAGAATATTGGATTTACTTTCATCAGGTGACCAGAAACACAACTCCAACTTGTTTCTGACGTCCACAAGTGAAGGAAGAAATTAATTATTGCAGGTTTAAGCAGAGACATGAAAACTGACGCTGACTCTTCCGTTCTCTTCCTCCAGTCTCTATCTTCCCTCCGTCCGTCCTGATGATGGAAGCTGAAGCCAGTCTCGCCGAGACGACGCCACTCTGCCTCACCAAACACTCTCCCTCCGACACGCAAACGCACGCCGAGCTGCCGTCCAGTACGATGCTGGGTCGACCGCAGAGCCCGGCGGCTCCACCGGAGAAGACAGAGGTCAGGAGGAGGTCGCAGGGCGGCCCTACGTACGTCCGATCCAAAATAAAGGTGAGGAAACGAGCAGTAAAAGTAAAACAGTAGCTTCATTAAGTTAGAATGTAATAATAAAGTCAATAATTAATTTTGTGTTCACTCTCTCCAGGTAACTACAGGCGAGTTACCGACCGCTCCTTCTCCTCTTCCTCTCTCTCTTCCTCCCATCCCCACCACGCCATCCTTAACCCCAAACGCCACCGTGATGCCACTGGCCCTGACGAGCACCCCGGCCCCCCTGGAGGTCTCCATGATGACCAGATCAACAGGTCAGAGCTCGTCCTCGTCGGGGAGGACGGGGGCGTTCATGTGCCAGGTACGCAAACTCAATTTAAAGGCACCCTGTGGTGTTTTGACCATCAGTGTTTTGAAGAGTGGGTCCATGTTTTGTTTATCCTCACGCACAAGCACACGAGCAACACGATTCATAGCACGGCTCCCACAAAGGCTGTGAAGAAGAAGGCCGCAGGCTCGCAAACATAGATGCAAACAAAACATTAAAATATTTTTTAAAATTGGCTTTGCAAGTTTTTTTTATGTGGAAGAAAATGTATCAATAATGTTTGAGGGATACCCACAATGCCTTTTGGTGAGAAACACTCAATGTAAACAAAGCTTTGTTTCTAAGAGAGCTCGACAGGACACCGTTAATGTTCTAGTTGTATGTATGTAGAAGTAAAGTGAAATGTCCCTGACAGTGTTGTTTCTACTTGTAGGTTTGCCAGAAGACCTTCCATCACCAGCGGATGTTAAACAGACACGTCAAGTGTCACAACGAGACCAAGAGACACCTGTGCAGCTTTTGCGGCAAAGGCTTCAACGACACCTTTGACCTCAAGAGACACGTGCGCACACACACAGGTAGCTACACACCTTCATGTTTACACACACTCGCATATACACACATGTGACAGGGGCAAGAAAGCATGTGACATTTCTCACCTTTTCATTCAGGAGTCCGTCCTTACAAGTGCACCCTGTGCGACAAGGCCTTCACCCAGCGCTGCTCCCTGGAGTCCCACATGAAGAAGATCCACAGCGTCACCCAGAAGTACGCCTACAAGGAGCGACGCAACAAGCTGTACGTGTGCGAGGAGTGCGGCCACACGTCGGGAACTCAGGACGAGCTGCTGGTCCACCTCGTCTCGCTTCACCCCGACAGCCACCTGTTGAAGGGGAAAGCTGCGAGGAGAGCGGGAGCAGGAGGAGGAGGAGGAGGAGGAGGAGCGGGAGGGTCAGTTGGAGGATCGACACCAGGTTCTCCTCAAGGGGCTGATAGTGATGATACCACTGGATCAGCAGAGCAGTAGATGGGAAGATCATCAAAACGACAAACTCAGGGGGGATGGATGAAGGATAGACAGATGTGTTAACTCAAGGACTTGAAGGTGAAGTGATGGGTGAAAGACATATCAGATTTCATGCAGTGGGGAAAGTGGATGTATCTATAGGTGTGTATGGATGTGGGTCTCTGTATATAAAGCAGGTTTCAATGTTAAATGGAATAATGCATAAAACAAGCCAAGTGTGACTTTGACCAATGTATGTTTTTACATGGGGGTTAATGTGTGGACGAGCTCATTAACATGTGTGTCAATACTAAACTATTTCTCTTCATTTCTATGCATTTGAATATTACCTGTGGGCTTCTCTGTGCAGCAAAAAAGAGTTTTTCTATGAAAAAGTACTTTTTGTTCATTAAAGGGAGTAATATATTACACAAGAATGATTTGTCTTTTTTGTCACAAAATTGTGCTTTTCATGTAAACTTTTAACTGTATGACCTGGTTGATAGGTGATGTGGTTCAAGGCCAGAAGAAAATCTAGAAAAATATTGTTAGGCCTTTGAAATTTGTGTATCAGCTCAGGTGGAAAAGTTTCCATTTCAGCTACTTCTGTCTGTTCACGTATTTGGAGCTTTCATTGATTTGGAAATCAATGTGATCACATAGGAAATCACATCCTCTGAAATGCGACCATTTCTGTAAGCAAAATAGTTGATGCACAAGTCTCAGTGGAGTTTTGATTCAGTTTTAGTTTAAGCTGTAATGTTTTCTGTGGATTTGTTTCCTCTTATTCCACTTTTCAGTCCAACAATTCAGCCTCATTTTGCCACATCAAATCTTTATGGCCTCAGCGATCCTGTTTAATTTGAATACAAGAGTGTAAGTTAATTATGTTTTACACGGCTTCTTCGAACTTTGTGTGTGGAATGAAGTGAATGGAAGATGGCTGAGAAGCACTAATTATGCGACTTTTCCCCCCAAGCTTCTGACTCTGTGTTTAAGAAAGAGCGAGGTTGTGGTTAGGAGGGTGAGGTTGGATTCTTGCTCCCTGTCGGGTCTTGTTGGAGGATTCCTGCAAACTCCCTTCAGCCTGAGGACACACAGAGGTAGAGTCAGGTAACAACTAGATAACGGTCTTGAAAGTTAACTGACGCTTACACTGACAGTTACTTTGTCAATCACACCACCCATTTTGTCAATATAATCATGTCTGAATGATACATCAGAATATTTATAAGCTACATTTCAACACTCAAGCATTGCAATAAAATGCATTTGCATACACACAGTACATTACCAAAGTTTTGCTGATTTTTTTCTTTTAATGAATTATTACTTGCCAAAACCTATAAAGGTCATTTGGGGATTTTTGGGCTTTGGGCTCTAAGGAGAACCAGTATAGAGGAGAGGATCAATTACAGTGGCCAATAGCCTACATAAAAACATGGGAGTACTGTTTTAAGATAAACTTTTAAAAATGTGAATCTATTCTTTAATGTGTTTAAATAAGTAAAAAATTCATTAGAAATACTAATACTGTACTATGCAGCATTTATTAATTAATCCACTCCTTTGTTCATTCAATCATTATTTATTATTATTTTATTATTAATTAATTAATTACCAATTTGCTCATTTGCCTGATTTCTGTTTTTTAAAATTAATTTATTCATTAATTCACTCGTTTCTTCATCTATTTCTTTTTATTACAAATCCAGCCGCTAGGTGTCACTATTCATATTTTGGTCACTATTCATATTTTGCCAATTGTCCAGCCTTGTTTTTCCGGTCACGTGACGGTATCAACACGGAAGTGGGCTGTGTCTTTGAATACAAGGCGCCAGCAGCTGCCGCAATTTCACAGATAATAGGTGAGGAGTGTTTTCAGGCCCAGACACGATTTATCTGACTGTTCCTCTTCTAAATCTTAATAAATGTTGCATGTTACTTTTAAATTCGGTGGTTTGTCGCCGACATCTTTCAAAAAGCTAGTCAGAGTATGCTAACGTTAGCATGTGTTGACTAAGCTCGCAGCACTCGTTTGTTGTTTATACCAAGTTGTAGTTTTCTTTGATGATGTTGATGGTGTTGTAGGTTGAAGTAGCCGGTTATTCTGTCAGCCCACCGTGTCGTTCCTCTCCGGTCAGGTCCAGAGGGATGAAGGCCTCGGAGCCGGTCCGGCTGGGTCGGAAACGCGCTGTGCCGTCCTGCCCGAACCCGCTGTTCCTCCAGTGGCTCACCGAGCTCCGGGACGAGGCGAGAGAGAAGGGCCTGAAGATCCAGTACACCTACCAGAAGGTCAGTACACCTACCAGAAGGTCAGGACCCGATCAGTCCCTGTCTGTGCTTCATTTCTGTGTCCTGTGCGCGTAACTGTTGTGTATTTATGCTACAGCGTAAAATAATATATAAAAAAATGAATGTTCTTTTTTAAAAGTCTTCTTCTAACTGTCAAATCACATTTTCACATCATCTTTTATGAACACTCAAGTCTAAAGCAAACAAAGGTCTGGAAAAATATGCAGTGTGACTTCAAATTGATAAACTGTCACTTCATACTTTATAAAATAAAATAAAAAAATTAACCCCATACTCACCCCATACTCCCGCAGCACCTCCCACAGAACATCCCTGGGGACCCGGTCATACGCCTTCTCCAGATCCACAAAGCACATGTGGACTGGGAGATTGTACTCCCAGGCTCCCTCCAGAATCCCTGTGAGAGTAAAGAGCTGGTCCGTTGTTCCACGATCTGGACAGAACCCACATTGTTCCTCTTCAATCCGAGGTTTGACAATCGAGCACCTTAGAGTACACTTTCGCTGAGAGGCTGAGTAATGTGATGCCCCTGTAATTGGCACACACCCTCTGGTCTCCTTTCTTAAGAAGAGGGACCACCACCCCGGTTTGTCACTCCTTCGGCACTGTCCCCGACTCCCATGCAATGTTGAAAAGGCGTGTCAGCCCCTTCAGCATTTCTGGGGGTAACTCGTCAACTGTTGGACAGCTTGAATGAGAAGAAATTGTTTACTGCATAATTTCACATTTGGCTGAAGTAGTAGGAAAAGTAATAGTCAGTTAACGGTCATAATATTGAACTATTTTATACCAGACATGAGACTAAACCTTTAAGTGCAACCAAGAAACTGAAGATTTAAAATATTGTGAAATTGAAAAAATGTAGAGGAGCTCAGTGGAAAACAGAAACAGATCTTCATGTATTTTTATTTGTGTGTTTGTCCAGGCCATCAGCTCTTTGAATAAGTATCCGTTACCACTTCAAAACGCCAGAGAGGCAAAGATTCTCCAGAACTTTGGAGACGGCATCTGTAAAATACTGGATGAAAAACTGCAACGATACTATAGAGAGAACGGTAGGAAACCAATTGATGAATGTTTGCCTAACTTTACTGACTGAATTGCAAAAGACTGAGAGCCTGAAGAGAAATAAAGCTCAGTCAATGGATTAAGTGGAAAAAAGATTTTGTAAAATACCCTATAAAGTGCTGATATCATAAAGAGAATTTAGATTCAAGACATAGATTGATGGCTGCATTTTTTCCCTCTTCTCTTCTTAAGGTCCAAACACTCAGATTAATGAAGGAGTGCCCCCTCCTGACAGACAGGACAACAACAATCTGGCTCCCCCAGAAAGGTAAATGGCAAGTGTGTGAGTTTCTCATTGTGTTTGCATCAATATACAAAGAAATTCATGGAAATGTATAAATTCATTGGAGCTAAATGTCTGAAATAAAGACTGGGAGGGAGTAGAATCTGTCTTTGAATGGGCAATATTGTCAAATCAAACAGTATTTTACGACCAAATACCTAGTAGATTAATACCTAGAGTATTTTTCAAATATGATGATGATATTGATGAGCAAAGCGTAGAGGAGCAGTACTTGGAATTTTTATAAAAGGCCTTGGTGGCATGGCTTGTTCATGAGAATTAAAAACACATTTAGACCTAGAATAAGTATTAGTGCTTTTAGAGGGTGTTTACATACACACACAAAATGACCAAATAGGTTTTTGCTGTAGATATTATTCAGAAAACAATCAAGAAATGGTGACACTCATTTTAAGATAATCTGTTCTTACAGTTTGATTTTCTGTTCTTCATATTATCATGAGAAATGTGAACAAAAGTACACGACTTCAGAGACATTAAAATGTGTTACAATGGTTTACCTTAGGGACATGAGGTGAGCTCTGACTTTTTTTTTTTTTTCCTGTGTGATCCATCTTTTCTTGCAGAGGAATGCAGCAGGGGATCAAGGGAAAGACAAGGGAGGAGGAGGAGGGAGGAAGAAGAGGGAGTATGTGCCCCAGAAGAGGTCTGGGGGTTATGCTGTACTGCTGACCCTTTACAGAGAGTCACAGGTACAACCTGTACCATCACACTAAGTTAAAATGTTGAAGTATTGCACTTAGTAATGGTCATTTACTGGTCATTCTCTCTAGATTCCAGATAGTAAAGGTTATATGTTTAAGATGGAGCTACAAACAGAAGCTCAGCATCTCTGTGATAAGAGTTTCACTGTCGTAAGTAAATTGTTTATAGCTCAACATACCCAACTCACTCTTTGACTTGTGTTAATCCCTGGTATTGATCTTTCTCTCTGTACATCTTATGCTGTAGGTTTATTTCAGAAGTCTTTAACTTAGTTTCTCTCCCTCATTTTGTTTGTCTGTCTGTAGCCAGATCTAGGCAGTAAATACACTGCCTGGTCTTCAGTGAGCACTCTGATTCAGAAGAACCTGGTGATAAAGACCCACAACCCTGCAAGGTACACCAGAGGCAAACACACATGCAACACACTTCAAAAAACATGTTTGTCTGTTGATGTTCACTCAGTCAGATTTATTGCCAAGTAGGTTTTCACATACAAGGGATTTTCCTTGGTATTTTGGTGCATAATAAACATAGTAAGAGAAAACGTACAAAAGAAAAAGTACAAGAATCATAAATACAAAATAGAAATGTACAATAAAACATAACTGTGGTATTTGGAGTGCTCTGAAGTGACAAGGTCTGAAAATAAGACTAACTTACCCAGTTGTGACATATTTAACCTGTTAAATATAGTAGTTCACTCTCACTTTGCACACAGCTAACTCTGCACTCCACCTGCTTGATGATCATGGCCAGATACAGTCAGTGGAGAACAGGTTTTCCAGGTCATTTTTGCCCCTGTGATGTCATCTTCCTCGCTCAGGTATTCACTGACAGAAGAGGGTCTGGCTTTGTCCGAGCGTCTGGAGTCAGCAGAACGAGGGACTAAAGATGGTCCAGAGGGGGGCAGAGAGGAGGTGAGGAGTGAAGGAGAGGAGGACGAGGAGGAAGATGAAGATGGTCCTGGGGTTGTGGACCTTACTGGGAGTGACGATGGCGAAGAGGAGAGAATAGAGTGAGTGTATTTTATTAAATAAGTGAAGTCTTCTGCTCTTTTCCATGCTGGAACAAAGTGAATCATCTTCTCTTCACAGATCTGCAGAGGCGCTGACATGTGCTGCCCAGACAAGGAGTGAAGCTGAGGCAACGGGTTTATCTGGAAACCCCAGAATTTACAGACAACGAGCGGAAAGCTGAATGCAGGACATCTTTTACCTGGAACCTATGAAATTATCCTCTGCGTTGACTTCATAGAGACGACTGGGTAAGAGGGCTGTCTGGATATCAAAGAACTACTCCGCAGTTAATCGTGTTTAAATCTGTGAGTTTGTAAGTGAAACACCTTTAAAAATCTGTCTCCTCATCCTGAACGTTTTTGTCAGTGTAGCATTTCATGACACGCTGATTTGTTTGTGCAGCGGCAGCCACCACCGTAAGCAGGAGCTGGTCAAAGAGCTTCAGAGAAACGGAGTCAACTTCGATGTCAGGAAGCTTAATGTCGGAGACTTCCTGTGGGTTGCTCGAGAAAAGGTTGCACCTGTTCCAGGTAACACACATACAAAGAAGATAAAATTAGTGGAGACCTTTTCACGCAGACCTTTACACACAACAGCAAATTTTGATAACGGCTGTACAGTGTGACATTCTTTGTTTAAAGACATCAGGAGATTCATCCTTTCTGTTTTCCTCTCTGCAGGTCAGTTGCGTCCCCCTGCAGGCAGGGAGCTCGTCCTTGATTACATCATTGAGAGGAAGAGGATGGACGACCTGTGTGGCAGCATCATCGATGGACGCTTCAGGGAACAGAAGGTCGGTGTGTGGTGCATGTTCTTCCTTGTCGGTTTATCGAGTACTGATTTCACGAAATTATTAGTTTACTAAAACATGAAAAAACGAAATCCGAAAACGAAAATATTTCTGTTAAGTCTGTCTTATGTTTTACGTTTTTCTTACTTATAATTGAACCTTTGCCTGTATTAGTTTCGACTGAAGAGGTGTGGTCTTCGTAAGCCCATCTATCTGGTAGAGGAGTGTGGGACGGCTGCCTCCCACCTGAGTTTACCAGAAACTACACTACAGCAGGCCATTGTCAACACACAGGTGCGAGCACACACACTCCTATGGTGGCACAAATAAACAAGATAAGATTTATTTTATTTTAAGATTTACCTTTAATTGTCCCACAGTGGGAAAATTCACAACACCAGGTGTTCCAAGCTGATGTGATTTTGTTTTAGGTGGTTGATGGCTTCTTTGTGAAGAGAGTCCAGGATGTGAGGGAGTCAGTGGCCTACCTCACCATCATGACAAGATACCTGACGAGACTGTACCAGGTGAAACACACACTATTTTTTTTTATTCACTAACTTAAACCTGACTTACCCTTAGACACAGTAACTAAGCCTGGAAGCTCAGAGAGCAGGATTTTAGGAAGTTAGTGACTTTAAGAAAAGGTTACATTTTGTTCATTTGAGTGTCCTGTCTTTTAATTTTTTCTTATTCATAAATCTTTAAAATAGGTCATAAATATAGTATCTATTTCACTGTTACAACGCTGACTCAGCTCCTTAACTGTAACTGTGCTTTATACTTTGTTTTGTCCTTTCTCTCAGAACTGTACCCTGATCTGTCGCTCCAGAGAGCTGGAGGGTGATGGAGGGAGTGATGAGGAGGAGAGGGGGAACCCCTCCTGCTCTCTCATTTCTTTTGCAGGAGTTCAACTATGGTGCAGCCAAAAACAAGGTGTGTGCACTTGTGTTTGTGTACAAGCTTTGACCCAGTACATTTCCATTCACCTGTTTTGGTCTTGTATTTGAACTCTAAGAAAAAAGAATACCATAAAACCTGTTTTTGACCTTAATCTGACCTTTTCTTTAAAGTCAGTGTTACAGGGGTGTTCGTGAATATATTAATCCTTGTTTGCCTCTTTTCCCTTCTAGTGTCAGACAGTCAGAGATGTGTTTGCCAGACAGTTGATGCAGATTAGCGGTTTGTCTGGAGACAAGGCAGCTGCTATACTGGAGCACTACAACACTCCACACAGGTGACTCACACATTACTAGATGGACATTTCACTCACCAAGTGCCAGTAGATTTTATAGGTCTTTGCTCTGGTGCATCAGGAAGTGATATTCTCATGGTTTCATGCAGCAGCGAAGGTCAATTTGGAATGAATAGAAAAAGAGCTGGTTAGTAAGCATGGATGCAAATAAATGAGCATATACTGTGTAACATGTTTCTCCAGGTTAACTAGAAAGTAAAAACAGTTCGGCTACAGGCAATGACACAGTTAAGTTTTGGTCAAATTTTGACCAAACATGTTGCTGTAGTAAGAAAAGCACAATATTAATGTTATTTTAAAAATCTTTTTGTCTCTTTCTTCACTCTTAATCTCAGTCTCCTGACAGCCTATGAACAGTGTGCAAGTGAAGCAGAGAAAGAAAAACTGCTCTCTTCCATCCGATACGGGAAGCTCAAAAGGTTTGTAGAGAACAGCTACTGTTTTTTATGGCATGTTCCATTGATTCATGTTATTATTTGTTGTTACCAGGTTGAAAGAAACACAAAATATCATCCCTTTATATTTACCCTAAACTGAACGAGAAGTAAAATTACCGTCAAAATATACACATTATGAACAGCCTTGAAATGACAAAAAAGAATATTGTCCATTGTTGATCAATTTCATGTTGACTAAAATGAAAGTATTCACCTGTAAATAGGACTTTGAAACCCTCTCTACCATTCCTAATAAGATAAAAGTACCAGGAGTAACTGCAGTGGGTTAATGCTTTATGTTCTTTGTTTTTCAGAAACCTGGGTCCAGCTCTGAGCAGAACAATTTATCAGCTGTACTGTTCTCAAGGAGCGCTGTCATAGATGCACAGTTTCACTCATTACATAGATGGATGCAAACTCAAGCTCACTTACCTCATAACATGAACACACTATCATTAATGAATAACTTGAATAGAATTACTAAAGATGTGAATGTAGATATGCTGATATTTTGACTATTGTAAAATATTGATATTTGTATGAGGAATTTCACAAATGTATCCTGATGCTGCATCAATAAAGTTTATTTTGGGTAGTATTGTGTTTTAAGTTCAAGTGATCAAATTAATTCTTCTCCACTCTGTTTTGTCTGAACTGTTTTAAAGATAACACTAGACTGGTAAAAGTAATGGTAACTGGTAAACTCACCTCTTCTGCAACCCTCTGACCATCCTCTGAACTGAGCACCCGACGCCTCTTTGCTGGCAGAAAGCCGCTGCTTTGCTCACCCATGGAATGGAGAGAATTTCTGTGAAGGACAAGGAGAATTCATAATAATTAAAAAAGGTAAAGAGAGATAATGATGGAAAAAGTAAATAACGATCACATTACTGACAGGAATCCTTATTACCTGATCTTCTGTATGTCCTGTTCGAACTGCTGGATGCTCCCTGTGATGTGGACTGAGTCCATGTTCTTCTTCTGGAGCTCGGCAGAGAGGAGGTCCACATGTGGCATAATGAGGTGGAAAAGTTCCAGAAATAAAGTCCTGATGTTGCAGTAGCATGGCCAAGGCTCCTGCCTCTCTGATGGTACTGGGGTCAAACACAGTGTCGATGGCTCGGCTGTGAAAGTTCCATCTGATGTCGCTGGATGTTGGTGGTCTACAGGCCGCCATTTTATCGAGAACACACGTGCACTTGGGTGATCTTGAGAAAAAGCTGGCAAATCCACCGAAGTCAGAAAAACAAATTCTGAATGCAGCAGCAGTGGACTCAGATGGAGCTGACTGCAGAGGAAGGAACTCAAACAATCTTTCCTGCTGTCTGTCAACAATGTAGCGTAATACAAGCACAAGTTGGGACTGTGGCAACATCTGTTGTCTCATCTGCCTGGATTGATAAATTTAAAAAAAAAAATCACAGTTTTGTATGTGACGGTTCTTTGTCATCTCTTGTGCCACCTCCTTGTGTCTTATAAAGCCAATTCTACAGCCCTCATCTAACGGCTCAGCAATGCTAACTCTGCCAAAACATCTTAGCTTCATGCTAATGTCAAGATGGCGACGGCTACTTTCAGAGAGATGTTTCAGGTCTCTGACCCCCGTTGTTGTCCACAAACCTTCAGTGCCAACATTTAGAAAAAGTAAGCAGGGAAACAATAAAAAGCCTTGCTAACATCTCACCCAGCTAGCTAATTGTGTTTGGCGTAACACGAGCGGAAGAAGCCCCGGATGTAGCTCCGTCCACGGTCACTCGCCTGCTGCTGGATTTTTCAGTCTGGTTGGTCCAAGCTCCTTTATCCGCTGTTTTTCCTCCAGCGAACGTCTCGTGAAAGGATTTTTTTGTAAGAAAATTACCAAATTTTCTTTTGCTCCCATAGTTTCCTCTGAAGCTGCCATTGTCTCCTGAAAATACGTCCGACTCCGCCGCTTCCATGAGTTTGCGTGAGCGACCGTAGCGGTCGCGCCTGCGCATCTAGGCGGCTAAGGGTGTGACTTTGATTGACAGGTGTCACGAATCAATCAGATTGGATGAAGAATGACATTAAAAAATGCTGATTCGCCAGGGACGCAGAGAGCTGCGCCCGGAGGAGAATCTTTAAGTGACCAATTAGAGAGCAGCATGAAGTCACACGCAAGACAAAAGTTGAAGAACATACATACACATACTGATCAGAAGTCAAATAGGTTTCTTTGAGTCATTTGTTATGTTTATACAAATGATTGCAAATCAGTCAAGTTGGGACACTGTAACATGAAAAAACATGAATAAAACAGTTTTACAAACTGTCCCTGAGTCCATGTATTAGTCTCCTTTATCCAACCATGTGTTCACAAAGTGTTGAACCTCTCTCCATCCTCGCTTGTGAACAACTGAGTCTTTCCAGGATGAACCTTTCATACCCAATCATGATCCTATCACCTGTTACCAATGAACCTGTTTACCTGTGGACTGATCCAAACAGGTGTTTTCAATCAGTCCACAACTTTCACAGTCTTTGGTTGCTCCTGTTCCAACTTGTTTCAAACATGTTGCTGCATCAAATTCAGGAAAAAAAAAAACATACACATGTGTGTAAAATGATTATTCAAGAAAGGAGGAAAGAAAGAAGCTTCTTTTTCAACACACTGCATCAAAACAAGGCTGTGCTCATGTGGTGGACACAAATGGTCTTTCACAAATGATGGCGCCACAGGTGAACATACCATAACATTGTTGTTCACATATCAGCAAACAGCAGTTCAGGCTGGTTTTGGTGAAGCTGTGAACGCAACACCTGATCTGCCACACAGATGGTCACGCAACTCACAGAAAAAAATCTGATCCTGAAGGTGACAGAGGGAGATGAAGAACGCCAAATAATAAATAAATAAAACAGTTGCTGGGCTGCGAGTGCAGAGTCATTCATGCATTCATCAGGATTTTACTGGGCTTGCAGCCAAGCAGTCCCATGATCAGGGCATGAGGACGCACCTGGATAGTGGATGTGACTCAAAAACTAGTGTCTGAGTTTCAGTGTTCATTATTCATGTGTGTTATGTTCTGTTATTAAGATGTGTTATTCTTGGAATGTCTGATTAAAGCATGGTTTATGGGGTTAAGAATTTCCACACTGTGGAATAAAGGTTTTTCTGATCTTATCTTACCTGGGTATAACATGGGGGTCTGGCAGCAAAATGTTTTTCTGCCTACACTGGATCCTAAAGTGTACTAGATGTTCAACAAGCAGGATACTCTTTATCACACACTAACACACAGACAGTAGGAACTTGATCAACTTTATTTAAAGTTATCATGTTAACATCATATCAAACTGTTTTGACATTTAGTCCAGGATCTCAACTTCCAACCACACAAGAAGCTTAAAGGTGCACCGACCACAAACGCCACCAGTGCTGCGATGACAGCGGTTCTCGTCTGTTCTTCAGGGGTTCTCGGCTACAAGACAAGACAGAGGAATATTAAATTCAGACCAGTGTGACATTAAAATTTTACATCATTACAAATGTTGCAGGTCTATAAAGCATCTGAGCTCTGACACAGACACAATAGCTCTGACGTATCTTATCAGCTTAAATCGTCCGTCCACAATGTTTCTCAAGAGATGAGGCGTCTTTAAAGCTTCGTTTGGTTTTACAGACAGAATCATAGAAAGTCTGAAGTTTAACATAAGACAACACATCTGGACTTAATCCATTCATCAAGTTATCAGCATCATTGTGGTAAGACGTTTAAAAATAAATACTTTCTCTAATAGGGAGCCAGACATTGTGAATTTTCCAGATCAACGAGGAAAAGTGAGTCAAACTACTTAAATGTAAAATAAACAAGAGACGGACTCAAACTAAAACTGTGGATGAATTCATTGTCCAGATATGTGTCACATTCGAATCTGAATGTCTTTAACTTCATTCAGATTTTCCTGCTGACGTTAGGAAACATTCAGAAGTTCAGAAGTAAACACGACACATCAGTCAGCAGTCCTTAAAAACTCATTTTTGGTGTTGCCTGATTTCTTGTGAGTAAGTTTTGGGGGTTTTTTTTTGCCACAATCTGCAAAAACCTCCAACAACATGTGTTTTTAAATCCTCCCCTGTAGAATTCAAAAGGAAATTCATCTGGACTTTTATTCTGTGGCATTTTTGCAATAATAAATGTTAGTTCTTAAAGTGAATTTGGACTTTAAAGCTCAGTTTTCTTTAAAGACTTGGAGACTGGATGGAGACTCACGCTCGGAGGTGGAGGGGTGGAGGTCATCTGGTCCGGGTTCCTCTTCGAGACCATCACCCTCACTGCAGACAGACTTTGCCCTGGTCCTTTCCCGTCCTGCCCTTCGACCCAGGACAGGTAGTCCCCCTGGTCCGTCAGCTGAACCTGCGTCAAGCTCAGGGTCAGGTCTCCATCAGCCTCCCAGTCAGATGACACAGTCTCCCATCGAAGCCGGACCCACAGGTGATCTCCCTGGAGGACAAGTCCAGCTCAAACACTTTCTCCCCATCTTTCTCTGACCTGAACTTGCCACGTGCCCCCACAGTGGTGTAGTGGAAGGGGAAAGTGACAGCCCCCCCCTCAGCCACAGACACAATGGAGGCCTGGAGCACTTGGAGCTGGACGCGCTTCTCTTCTTCTCCATCACAGATCAGCTCATACAGACCATTGTCGTTGAAGTTGGCGTTCCTCAGGACCACAGTCTGATTTGGGCTCATCCTGTCTGTGTAACCCGGCCTGGGTCTCCACAGCTCGTCCCAGTAGGCCACCTGCCGGAGGCTGTCATCCTGCAGCCGGTGCACAAGCTCAGCTCCTCCTCTCCTGCAGGCTTCAGTCTCTGGAAACTCAACAGGGTCCCCCAGAATTTTATGGAGCCCAGAAATACACTTGATGGCACAAAAGAGAACAAGTAAAACTGCTGCCACTGCCATCTCCTCTGTGTCAGTCAGGAACAGAGGGCTCAGGCATTTATGCCTGCCTATGATCACTAAGGCGGGATCATGGCCTCTCCGGGGCGGGATCATGGTCTGACCGGGCAGAGTTTGACTCATCTGAGTTGGGATTTTTCCCTTAAGATTTTTTGCGCTGTGTACTGTGTGTATTTCCTGGTTAGTCAGCAAGGGAACCTCTGGGAATGTCTGGCAGCCTTTTGAGTTGTGCCACTGCCCCTGCTGGATTGTAACATCATCACAGTGAAAAACAACTGTGTCCAGCTAAAGTAGACCACATTGTCTGAGCTGGTGCAAATGTTTCCCTCAGTGTAGCATCTGGATCTTCTCCAGGAATGTCCTTTCCTTTCTGATGTATCCTGTATTTCAACTGCACAATTTATAACCATCACCAACAACAGACACCAAAAATAAATTCTCTCTGATCAGCTCTGTTTCTTTCTCTGTTGTTGGTCAGACAAAACAAGCAACGTGAAGATATTAATTTGGCCTCTGAAAAATTGTGATGCCAGAGGTCATTTAACTTGAATATGAACACTTGAGTGAACTCATACTTTCACGTGTAGGCTGAGATTAAAGGAATTTATAACTAGAATAAAAAGAATTCCGGTCGCAGCAACATTAACAAGCAGCAAGAGAAATCAAAGAAGTCAAAGCTCTAAAGGACAACATAAAAAAAACTATTAGCCAACTACTGATTCTTGTTTGATGCATCATAATGAACATCTGGATCAACCTTGGCAAGTTACAGTATTATGAGATAATGGAGGTCAGACATTACTTTATGTAGTAATAAGAATGGCATTGGCAAACTGAGAGTAGACTTGATGTTTATTGTGATGTATTTCTCAACGTAAGCGAGTTTCAAGACTGACTTTCCTTGAAATGAGTTGAAACAAATAATAGATGCCCGGTCAGGACAGGAGACAGGAGGAAAAATGCAACCAAAAATATTAAACTTGCCCTTGAACACAATTTGTCGTGGTAGTGAAATCTTGCAAACAGCCCGGTATGCTCCTTTAACCACTGTGTAAAGTTTATGTAGCTAATTAACCGCAACATTTAACTTCACCCAGCTGTTTTCAGTAAACAGCTGTTTATCGTCAATTCCCAGTTTTTCACTTGGAACGGGAAATTAACTAAACCACATTATTCAATGCGAACAAGTCAACTGTTTTACTGATGTAACATTATGACCTCATGCAGTTTAACAACAGATTTCTGTCTCAGCTGAGTCCTAAAATAAATATTTGGACCAAACAGCGATGATGTCTGGTGATTATTGGGAATCTGTCACCAGAAGAAACTCCGGTTGCTCTACTTGCAGCATTAAGGGAGAGTAATGAGTAGATCAGACCAATTTAATGGAAGAAAAAGACAATATGTAGAAAAAAAAATACACTCCAGCAATCAGGTTGTCCAACAAAATAAAAGAAGAGATGTGATGATTGTTTTTGCTTTTCTGAGTAACTGGATAAAATGAGGACATCTGGCAATGTGCACAGACAAACAGGGGATCTCAGGAGTTATACTCTCTACTCAATCAGATATGGATAAAACATATTTCCACTGTTTCAACCTGTTAAAGCCAATGTGTAAGTTTTTCGATTACACATACAAATAATTTGTCACTGGGGATGTCTAATTTTCCTACACCCAAAAATGTATTTATTCAATTTGGTGCTTTGAGTTCCATGGGTGGGGTGAGAGTGTTTCCCACACACTGCAAGATTATGAAGGACAGGACAAACCAAAGAGTCAAGTGAGAAACTTACAGAGTGGTTGCCAATTTGTTGAACACATCTTGATTCAATTCAGCACAGATGGCAAGTTAAATGAAAAGACGTGGATTTGTAAATACTCTTTTTTTTTCCCCAGGTCGGCCTCTAACCGTCAACCCTGCCATTTCCTCTCTGGTCCCCAACTTCACATCTGTTATTTACAACAACAAAAAAATTAAACTGAATAAAAAAACTGACAGGTCAGACAGGTTAACAAAGTGCCATTTCCATTGTTCTCTTTTTAAAGGAAAGGTTCTGTTTTTTCAGGTATGTCTTAAAAACAATACTCACATGCCATATGTGCACTGAAAGAGTCACTAGCTCAACTCCAATGGAAGAGATGAGACAAAATCCACAGTTTTTGTTTTGTGTTAAAATGCATTCCTATGTTCAGAAGCTAACAAGAGGCTCCCAAGTTAGATAATTAAGTATTTTCAGAAGTCCTTTTAGTATAAAATTCTCACAAGGAGAACATTTTATAATTAAAAGACTTAAAGGCTTCATGTCAGCTGTGGCTGCACTTTTCAAAGCATTTTTACACATAACAAGAACTGTGGATCTTTAGGATGTGATCACAGACAACAACGAGTCTTTCACTGTACATATGGGCATAAGAGTAATGTTTTGTACTCAGACAGATGTGAAAAAGTCTGAACCCTTCCTTCACTCCACCCTCCCCTGTTTTCTCCACCTGCATGGTCAAAAGTGAGAACAGGAGCAATGAGGGTACACTGATCCCAAATTCAAGCTAGAGAGTCTCTCCAATGGTCCCCATCACAAAGCAAGGCAAGCGGCATCTTTAATCCAGCCACGCTTCAAATCTAAAGCAAGAATCTTCTGCAGTTACTGTCCACGCAGATCCTGCTCCTCTGAGATGCTTCTGTGGTCAGTTTCCTCCAAAACGTCCATCTTAAGAATGAATAAAATTAGGAGTGTGTAGCACAGTGAAACTTCACCTGCAGGTGAAAACCAAATCTTTCTTTTGGTTCTTTGATTCAACCCATGGCAGCGTCAGAGGCAGGGGAGTCTTCAAGACAGCCGATGAAACCAATGTTAGGATTCTGGATCCACTAATTATCCATCACCATATTGGCACCTGTGTGTCACCCCAGCCAGTCATACTGATGCAGAGTTTTAGGTGAGGGGACCAAATCCTTCAGGACAGCGGCTAAAGACCAAACACAGCGCCCTCTGCTGTTGTGGCCTCATGACTTGAACGCATCAGTACAGCAGTCCCAGACACCTCACTCCGAGACCATTTTAGTCAGGCATGTCGATGCAGAGCTTAGGTGGCGGGACGAAGTATTTCCCAGGGCTCTGTGTGATCACCACGCCGGTCTTCTTGTGGAACATGGGGGCGATCTTTGGTGGCGGCTCGGGGACGGGCAGATCCTCGGCCGCCTCGGGGTCCTCGCTGCGTTGGAGGTCGTAGGACACGTTACCGTATTCCCGCAGGAAGGGAAGGAGTTCCAACAGGAAGTGGCAGAAGTCCTTACGGATTCCAAACCACCCTTCAGGAACATCAGGACAGAGTGGAATTTAACAGTGCAGCAACAATAATCATTTTTACTTACCAACAACCACACGACACAAACAATGACCTAAATAATTGGCACAAAGAGTACAACTAGAACCACTGATTCATTAATTCATTAGTCGATCAACAAAAAATGATTCTGATAATGTGATAATTGTATGTTATTCTTAAACAAAAACGCCACCATTTGCAAGTTCAATTAGCTGGTCGACAGAAATGTAAGTTAGTTTGACAGTAAAGTAACTGCTTAAGTCATCTGATGATAGCAAACTGAATAACTTTGCCAAAACAAGCAATCGGAAGATGTCAGCTTGAACTAAGGCAAACTGTACAGGCCATTTTTCACTATTTCATAGACTGACTAATCGATACAGACGCAATAATGGAAATAATTTCTAGCTGCTGCCCTAGAGTTGAGAAGCAAAGCTTTCTGCATGATAGAAGAATAACTTCAACTGGCAAGTTTTACAAAAAGTTATATTATGGGAAAGTTATAAAACAAATGATCCACTACTGTAAGCAAAGGCACTGTAGTGTTTAACAGAAAGGAACAGCAGAAAACCACCAGTGGAAACATTCAGCAGCCCACAACACATTAGTGGCTTTAAATACTCACAGTGGTTTCCTCCCTTCTGGCCAAATGTGGTAGCCATGAGTGTGAGCAGGGACAACCACAGAGGGATGAACACACACACGTAACTCAGACTGTTGTGGCCGTCCAGCTTGTGCACCAGAAGGATCTGAAGAGAGACGTGAATTTTATAAGCCAAAGTGCATGCACCAAATTTGTGTAAAGCTGTGTGTGTATACTGTACATATACACATGCAGGAGATATGTGGAAAATGCTTTCATCAATTCACTTTAAAGTCTTTGTACGGTTTTTTCAATGATAAGTTAATTTTCTGTCTATGACGAAATAAATTGAACATCAGATTTTACTTTTTCATTCTGTATATGTTTTATGTTCAACTTGGTTGTCTCATAAGTTACTCCAGACTTTTAAAAGGGCTGTACACATTTCAGGTCAGTAGAGGGCAGGAGAGGATCATTTTATTATAACAGCAAATTGCTTTAGATGAAACTTTTCTAAGATGGAATTTAGGTTAGAGAAAATATGTCTAAAATAGAGCGATAAATACATTAACTAGTCTATTTTCTACAATAATTAATTGTGTTGCAGAGGTTTAATCACAGATGGTGAGTCGACCTCGTAAGAAAGGCTTATCTATAAAAATGCTTTAATGTCACAGCTTTGAACAATAACAAAATATTAGTAGCAGAAACTCACCTCAAAGGTGAGGAGGGGCACGACGATAGTCATCCAGCTGATTGCCATGGTAATGTGAGTTCGCCGCTGCTCTGCGATGATGTCGATGGAGCGAAGGAAGAGGACGGACCAGATGATGTAGTAGAGGACAACAAGGCACAGAAAGGACATCAGGATCCACAGTGGGACACACACCACCTGCACACAAACACACACATGGGTATCAGTAAAGAAGATGAAGCTAACAACATCATCACTAACAGTGCGGCCAACACTGTGAGAGCATAATGAACATATACATTTGAAACTGAAGTGTGTAAAACCACTAATAAAACCTCATTTCTGATGAGCTCTGTGTTTGTGTATCTCACCAGCCAAGGCCAGTTAATGATCCTGTCCAGCCTCAGAGCGATGAAGATGAACTGAAGAATGTTAACTGAACACAACACCTCCAGCTGAGCAGAGGAAGAGAGAAGACAGAGGATGAGCATTTTCTCTCCAAAATACTTGACATATCAATTTCAAATTAAACAAATCATGACTATATGCAACTTCAGATGAGTATCTTTTGCTGAAAATTTCTGAATTATCTTCTGCTTATGGGCAAGGACACAGAAATAAATTGTCAAATGTCTTGCATGGGGAACAGAACAGTTTGTATTAATTCCCCTCTCTAGTCTCAGTGTTTCCTTACACATATCAAATTCCTTACCTCAAGGGAACGGTCGTGTCTGAACCCCCAGACACAAGCTGCTACAGAGACGGGCGACACGAAGAAGAGAGGCATGAAGACAAGAAGCCAGAAGTAGTCTCCTCTCCCCACACGGTCGCAGACTAACACCTCGAACATAAGCAAGAGGACGTGGAGGCCCACTGCGATCAGCATGGCTTTGAACTCCACACATGTTTCCCCTTCAGCCCTAACAATGAAAATCCAAACATCAGAAAGTTCCTTCATACTGACACTAATGAGTTCCACGTTTCAATTTCATGCTGCACACTTTTCTGATTTAGAAGGCTACATAAACACCAGACTGCTGACCACAAAGCCACAAATGCCCATGTGTGAGCGTCTACCTGTACTGGGGGTTGTGCGCCCACACTCCAGTGCCCACAGAGGCCCCAATGATGACCAACAGCTTCCACAGCCATATTGGGGTGAACACGGCCCAGTAGTTCCACTGGATGACTCCATCCAGCCTCAAGGACAGCAACACAGAGAATAGCAGCAGACAGGAGTAAATGAGGAACTTACTGCAACAGGGGACAGAGAGAAATAGACATTGTGAGTGCCTTACTATTTGGAGACACTGGAAGGCAACTGTCATCAAGTCAGTAAAGATTTATCTTAAAAAAACAATGCAAAGAAGGAGGGATATGGCCAGTGTTCGAATTTCAGAAAGAGTAGGATTAACATAGAAAGAGGAACTTGATAGAGACAGAAGACTGTGTTGATATAAGTCATGGGTGCAAATAAAAGTATCTTTGACCACATTTTAGGAAGTGAAAATGGACACATGGATGAGAAAAGTGGTTGAAAATTTGACCTTGGTTGGATGTGGACAGTATAATGTGAGTGTCAAACCAGTTAATACTCCAAACCTGCTTTAAAACCATGACTGACATTAGATTTAGAAAGACCTGTGTTTTTCACCCTGACATCATCCTTCATAACACAAAAGCACTAAGCTACAGTTCACTGAACCTTCTAACACCTCGCTGCCACTTCATGATGTGAAGAACTGGTTCTATTTTATGAACATACTTCATCTGACTTTACAGATTGTTGTTACTCCATTTATGTCCATTACTATTTGTATCCACAAGTGCTGCATTTGTAGACAACTTTTCGCAAATGCTTCCAGTTGCCAATTTAGCTCCCACTAAACTCTTAAGACTTGACATATCTTTTTTTTCTTACTTTATTTAGTGAGGAAATATTTCCCTGACTAACTGACATGTTAAGTCTGTAGCCGTTGCTGTTCAGGGCCTGTAAAGCTCATTGAGATCCTATAACTGTGTATGCTACGTATAAAATGCTAAGCTAAGTATAATTACTGAAAATATGTGTGATGAATTGACTAAACAGCTGCACGTCATGTTTGTTTGTTACTAACATACAATCAGCTTTAACTAGCAAATCCCCAGCGTTATCTTAGCTAGCATGTTAGCCAGGCCTTGTTAGCCAGACATCATCTCTAACGACTGTACTCACATTTATCTTATAACTTAAGCCGTCTGTTCATCTTCCAAAAATATCTGTACACAATTTCAAACGTATAAAAGACACCTTTTCTGCATGTTTTCTTACGACAGCTCAACAAAAGCTGCTCAGCCAAGCGACGCCAACTAGCTCCACAGTTAGCTAAAGTGCTAGCTCGATGCTAACGTTACCTGGGATTGAAGTCCTGAAAGAGTCCTCTTAAATTCATGGCGTAAAAAAAAGCGGCTGGTTAACTAACCAACATTAGTTTCCCGTGTCGTTAGTTGGTTCACCGCCTAAACCGTTTGCTACACATTGTAATTTTGGTGCTGGTTGAGCTTTTTGGTTCAGTTTCATCTCAACGGCTCCGTATGTTTTGTTTTTCCTCTCGGAAATCACGTGACCAGCCGAAGTTCTCCGAAACTTCCGGAAATCGCTTGACTTCAATTTTATTATTATCAACAACAATAGTAATAATAAATATGGGTACAATAACAATTATGTTTGAAAAAAATATATTTTAGAAATTATATTTTTTTACTTTATAAATTATATGTCTGTAACTACTCAATTGAGCAAATGAGCATTTCATTTCTTATTGTTGCAAACCAAATGTACCAGGAGTCACTATTTGAATCATCAGCCCATCCATACACACATATTACTGAATATAAAGTATCATCACATAAATATTTCATGAATATAGTTTATTTACTGTGAATCCTGAAAAAGATGAATAAAGTTCCATCTTCTAATCTCATTTTATCTTATACCCAAATAATGAACACAGCAGACAATGATGAAGGCTTGTGGTTGAATTTCTGTGTGTCTGCAGCAATCATGTTTCCTCATTCTTACAGGTCTGTCACATCCTGCATGTTTCTGCATAGGTATCCATTTATCTAAAAGAGACAGCCTGTTTTTCCTGACTAAGCTTGAATGAGTCATTGTTCACTCTGGTTTTACACTGTATTGGAGTGTACTCTGACTATTAGTGGAAATTCTTTCTTCCTGTACTGTCTGTCATCTCTGAGGAGGAAGTTTCTCAGTAGACTCAAGAAGGATAATGCTATTGTGTGGTTTTTTTGTCATCAGTATTTGGTTTTGATGGCACAATTTCAGACATTTGTTCAAATTTCTCCATGTCCTCTAATGTGTGTCAGTTGGTTTTGGTGGAATATTTGATACTGAGCATAAGTGCACATGTGAGTATGTCTTGTCTGCCCTTGTCACTGGGTGGAAAAGTCTAGTTGGCAGATTTTTTTATCTCCTTACAAGAACACCAAAGCTTTTTGATAAAATGACTGAAGCATAATGAAATGCACACTGGAATTATAAATTTTACTTCATTGCCAAGTGATCAAACAACTTCACCAAAACAAAATAGTTCACAAGTTTGTTGTATTTAAGTTTGCTTTCTCTTCAAACTTCAGAGCATCAGATCACAAATACTAGCAGCTTCAGTGGTGACTAGTTGCCTCTGAAGAGACAGACAGAGGAAACTGTGTTTCATGCATATTTTGAAGCTCTTTCAAGTTTTTTCTTAAGCCTTGAAAACCACAATCTTCAAACGCGAATGAATGAAACAATGAAGACTTTTTCAAATGAAATGCAGATAACTGTAACCTTTACACTGGAAATTGTGGGTTTTCTGTAGAGTGATTCATTTGTTTAGCAGGATACGAGAGAAGAAAAAGCTACATCTCTCAACAGTTACATCTCTCCCACTAAACACCCGCAGGTGTTGAGGAAAAAGAAACATAGGCCGAATGTAGCCGTCTTGGTTTCAGGGTTTCTGAGACGGAAAAAACTGTTTCCATCAACTCTGCATAATACAGACTAGACAGAAAGAAGTGAAGTTAAAATGGGCACCAGCAGTAAATCTGGAGTTAACGCAGTGTTGATGGAGAGACTTCATGTTCCTCATCATGACTCTACAGCTGCTGTTCTCTGCTCTCTGTATCTGAGCGTTAAGACCAGCTGACTGTAAGGTTTCATAAAACAGAAGCTGTGGGATCAAATCACATTGATGTGATCAACGTGATTTGATCCCACAGCTTCTGTTGTGGAGGTTAAAGCCTCAGATTTTAGTTTGATGCAGCAAAAACAAGACATATCAATATTTTATACTAAACCAGAGAAGTTTAGAAAAGGAGGCAGTATATGAACACATGTATAATGCTTTAGTGACAGCAGTAGGAGTAAACATTAATCATGCATGAATCATGATGTAAGAACAGTTTAATCATTTAAATCAGGCTTATTCATTGTGTAAAATTAAAGGACTGGGCTACTTCACTTCAAATGTGGTGATCACACACTGAATTGACTTCTGGTTTAAAGCAAACATCAAGGAACATAAAGTTAAATAAAGTGCAAAACTTTGTAAAAGAATTGAAATCGCTTTATGTGTGTACACATGAAGATGGACAAAGAAAGTAACAAATAACAAAGGATACAACAAAAAAACTCCTAAATCCTCAAAACAAAACCACAAACATAGAACTCACATGATTAGTGTAACATAACAGGTAGCTTTAAACGTGCACACACGGCACAACACAGCACTGACTTTAGAAAATAACATGCTTATTAATGCAACTTAACAAGAGGAACTTCAATATCACAGTGAGAACAATGTTTAACCAAACAAAAGACCAGCTTTTATTGGAACATTTAAAAAAAACAACCTATAACAAGAATGGAACAACACGAATATAAAAATATAAAATCTATTCTGTTAGTAAGAGCAACTCAAATTTGCATTTGAAAAACCACTGAAAAATCACAGAACTAAATGTGGTAGCAGTTGGTTTGCACCACATCTGTTTCCATGTGTTGAGTCATTTTTAAGAACCTACACACAGATCTCATTAACCATTCAAACAGAAATATCACCCAAAATGTACTTCATTCTTTTCCCACTAAGACTCTCCTTCTCTAAATCACACTGACTTTAACACTGTGCTGTGTTTTATAAAGTAAAGTTCTTGACCACGTTGTCCTTTTTGGTATCTAATCCAAACAGCCAACAACAGTTTTAAACCTGGCTTTGCTTTTCAGGTCGACCACTTGCCGTTTTTATTTGTGCTACGTAACAGTGACCTACATCTAAGCTCTTCAATGTGTATTTAAACTTCAGTCTGGTGTAAAGAACTAGATGTGTACTTGATGTGCAAGAGAGATCCGAATTGCTCAGCTGACTTCACCTCCAATGCAAAGTTGTGAAAATAAAGATTGGACGCTTTTTTGTGTCCATGTCCAACTAAAATCACATGCAAAGCGATATGGAGATGATATTCAAAGGTTTTACAAAAGAGGTCCAGTGTCAGTGCAGAGTCTGATGCAAACGAAGGGCTTCAGCACAACAAGACTTTTTAAAAGAAAATTCAGATGCCTTCTCTCACTTCTGACTTAAAGTCAGATGTTGTACAGGTGATGAAACTCACAGGATTTCCTGGGGGGGGGGTCAGTTTCAGTCCACATGTAAAATCCCCCTCTCTGCAGATCCAGAACCTGTGGCTGGTCTGAGTCCTCAAACTTGTTACAAAGATCCATGTAGGTTGTGCTTTCATCTCTGTTCACAATATTCCCTTGAGCAAGGCACCTAGACAGGAGTTACCTTCATGAGCTGGAGGGACAATTAAAAGAAAATGATTAATTAGTCGACTGTCTCCCACAGAAGCGCTATGTTTTGTTCCTCTTATTTTCCAGCTCTGCATAAATTAAAAGCCTGTGACGTACTTCTTGTTTTTGACACTTGTTGGCACTGAAATATACAGCGACACCCAGGATCAGGAGGACAAACAAGACGAAGACCACAACTGAGACCATCCTGCTCCGACTGGACAGATCACCTGACAGGAACAATCAAAGGGAGATGATAAGAGCCCTCACACAATATGAATGTGATTCATTGAGCACTTTTAATGCGAAGCAGTGGGAAATTCTGAAGACTGAAAACAAAAAGTTTCTGCTGATGACACTGAAAATTTGGCATCAATCATTTTCTCACCTTTAACATCTGTCTCTTCCGTCAGACGAGGAGTTTGGAGGCTTTGGGTTTGCGGCGGCGTCTCTGTTGCCCAGGAGTTTGTGTTTGGCCCTGGAAAAAACACACCATTGACTTGTCCTGAATATTTAAAGGAAACAGTTTCTTATGTTGACAAAATGACTCACAAAGTTTAAAAATACTCGAGGAACTATTGTATTATTTTCTTAGCACAGTACAGACAAGACAAACATGCGATAAAACAAATCGAGTGTCGAATCAAACCCTGACAACAGTCTTTTTAGTCTGGGCCCTAAACAGCATTTGAACAGATTAACTCACCGATGATGAGCTGAACAATTGAATACTGTGTTTGTCCCCGTAACTTCGGGATGAAACATCTGTATCTCCCTTCGTCTTCAAGCGTCACATTAGTGATCTTGAGCGATATGTTGCCTTGCCTCAGGCCGTCTGCGAACAGCGTCGTCCTGCTCATGTATGACGAGAGCTTCATGTCCGGGACCTCGCGGGAGTTTCGGTAAAGGTGAACGTATTCGACCCGGCTCAGTCGATCTCTGGGGTCGGGTCGAAGGTCAGGCTTCGACCATTCCACTGTCAGTCCTGCCACATTGACCCGAGGCTCCACGTGGCACGGCAGGATGACGTCCTCGCCCAGGGCGGCCATGATTGGCTGAAGGGAACCAATCACCTGAGGCTGACCTGAGAAATGGAGGACCAATTTTAAAAACCTGCTGCAAAGTGGGCGAAGTCTGGAATCGGCTTATTCGATCGACAGAAAATGAATCGCTGTTTATTTAAGAGGCAAACACATTTACAGAGACATGTTAAAACTCAAACTGAACTTATTTGAGTTCCATGACAGACAGCAGGTCAATCAATATTAGTTTGTTCTAATTGATATAATAACAACATAGTGCTTTGTTCATTAGTGATAACTGGAGGAAGCACAGGAAGATAAAAAAAACTTTAAGGTGCCACATGACATACATTTGAATAACGTTCAGTATAAATCATATTTTATAGTGAATGAAAACAAATATCTTTATGAGAATAACATTTGACACGGTTGAATCTGTGTATCAGAAAGGTTACAATTTGAAACTGAATTAGCTGATGATATTCTCCGAGTTTACCTTGAACAGGTGTGAAGAAGAAAAGCAGCATAAGGACGATGACAGTCAGGCGTAAAATCCCAGGCGAGAGGGGAAAAGAGCCATGTAGTTCCTCCAGGTCCATTTTACACGAGCAGCAATACGACACACAGCTGTTCATGCTCAGACTCACATTTAACCTGGCCCATGATGTCACTGACTCCGCCTCCGGGATTTCACCCGCATGTTCCCTTTAATAAGCTTTTTGTTTTTATGTTTCCACATATCAGCTTCCTCTTTATGTGTCTTCCCTACATCAATTTCCTCTTTATAATATGATAATATCTAGACAGTAAAGATAATATCTACATCAGCTACAATCTTTCTCTAAAGAGCAAAAAATCTATCTGTTGTTTCTAAGATTTGTGCTGTGTTAGATTCATTCCAGCATATTCTCATTAACCAAACTATAAATGTGGGAAAGTCTGTATTTATTAACTTGTTGGGGTTTTTTTGTTTCTGCACAAGATACAGTTTGTGTTTTTGCATGTTCTGTTATGCTTCATGCATGAGTAGTTTCATAAGCTATTCATAGTTTAGTATTCAAATGAACAAAAGCAAATGGACTCCAAACCTGGGCTTTTCTGAGGCATGTGATAGTCTCTATAAATCCTAATCAATGTGGTTCAGGAAGACCAGAGCTTTCAGTGAAACAGAAACAAGACGGAACCGGAAACAGTCCAAGCTGGAATCTCCATATCTTAGTTTCATGACAGTGAAAACTCTAAATATGATGACGTGGTAATTACTTTATTTCTTTCATTCTCTTTCTTTGCAGCAGTGAAAAAGAAAACACAGACAATGAAAATTATAATAATGATAGTTACTTTATAAAACTTTTTAAAAAATAACTAGCTGGTTTTGTGTAGAGCAGGAAAGAAGCTCACCTGTTATGGGGCGAAAAGTAGCTCATCTTAATTCCATAATTTGAGAGGTACAGTTCCAAAGATTGTCTTTAGATCAGGAGAAAGTCCTTTACAGCCATGTTTTTCAAGAATAGACTGTCAGTTTAAGGCTTGTACATTCACTTCCTCGTCTGTCTGAGAGGGAGTGTCTTCACTGCACAGGAAACTTCATCTCATATGTAATTATTTCATGTCTGTTTGTCTGTTTTTAAAAGTATTCAAGAGTATTAAAGTTAAAAAAAAAGTTCTGTTTATTTTTCATAAAATCATCCATGAACACAAGAAAACAAAAGGTGGTCGAGTGACTAACTCCTCACATGACTCCACCTTTCTGTCAGATGATCATCACAAGCTGTTATTGTGAGAATGTGACTCAGGCAAAGTTATTTTTGGGGTTTTTGTTGTTGTCTCTGCCTCGTGATGAAACAAGTTTAATAATGTGTGTGGTTAAAATGGTGAAAATTACAATGTAGACTATACCTTTATAGGATAAAAGAAAAAACCTAAAAAGTACACTTACACAAAAAATTCCAAACAGTAAAGGCTGTATTGATTAACTGAGGCATTGTGGGAAGTTTGCTGCTAAACCAGCAGAACTGGGAATTTCTTTAAACATGACCTCCATTTATTTCAAATAAATTCTGACTGAACTTCATCTTGTTCCCTCTATTCTGCCAGATCAAAACTCCAGCAGGAGAGTCTTCATATAATTTGTAATTTATGACAAGTTATTACACTATAAATTAACCAGTTTCTATTGACTTCTCTGTTACATGTTTACAAGTGATGCAGCGCTGAGTCAGCATTTATTTTATTACTTCAACCTTTGACTCCTTTATGAGTGTGTGTCACGGTGACACTGATAATTTCATTAAACATTATTTTGTAATGTGCTGCATGCTGCAACTTAATTAAGGTCTTAAAACTGGATTTGGACATTTGATCCTTCAACATGACAGAACCACAGCATTTCAAATCAATGTCTTTTATATTTATATATATACCAAGTTTTATCCCGTGTTCCATTTAATTAAATCCAACTTTTATTTGAATTCAACCTTTTTTACTCAGGAGAGACAATAAATGTTTTTTCTACATCTCAACCAGCACCATGCATTTGAAATGACCACAACTCAGCAGTTATGAATCCAACTGACTTGAAAGTTTTAGCTGTGCGTCCTTGTGCAAAGTCAAAAGTCAATTTAGAAAAAAAAATTCCCAAACATTTTGTATTTTCATGATTCAAGTTTAGGTCATCGGTTGAACAAAAGCAGCACATTTGACATTTGTGGTTTCAAAAATGCACCAACTCTCGCACATCCTGCACGAATGAGGTCTACATGACATGAAGTGAGCTCAGGGGTGAGATGCAGCCCCTCAGGGCCACGGTGTCAGTCTGTCAGTCGACCGGCAGCCAGGCACCATGGAGATCACAACACTGTGCACTATCGTCGGTGAGTCTGTGTGTGCGTTCATGTGCAGTCTGCTATCTGATTTTAAAAGACTAACATGTGACTGTGAGTGTGTGTCCATGTGTGATGAGCGCCTTTAATGTTTGCATCTATTTTCAACTTCCCGTTGAATCTATTTTGTGTTTATTAGATTAAGACGTAAAACCTGGCCTGTGATGTTTGGATCAGAAAATAAGAGCAAGCATGTTACTGTATTTCAAGCTTTTATTGTACAATATAATTTAAAAATAGTTCTTTCACAGCATATTACTCAATATGTAGTTCTACTAAACACGTTACTATAGTGTTGTTAGTACTTACTAAATTTTATATCAATTATCTAATGAAAACCACATAATTGATAATTATTCTACAAAGCACTAGTAGGTAGTTTCCTGTAATTTTGGACCAATACTCACTTCATAAGTACCAAGCTTTCGTGCTGACTTTGGTCGTTTTATGTTTTTGCCACTTCCGTATGTCTCATGTGTGTTTTAATGTGAAAGCAAATTCTTGTCAACGATATTGAAATGGCTTGTGCTACAGTGAAGCAAATTTTAGTTTATTAATAGACAACAAAACCTAAACCAGGCCAACAAAAAATACATCCGCTGTCCTTCACAGCCACATATTCTCTGCACCTCGTTCTCCTCTGCAAGACGGAAATGCAGCCGTGTGATTCAACCTGTTCACGCTGATCTGTGGGTGAAATGTGAAGTTTTGATTTCATGGATGCAACATTGCGCAGCAGCAAATGTTGTGAAGATGCAGATGGCCTCACTTTCGATTCTTTGCTTTCTCGCTGCAAAATGAATTCACTTCTCATCAAACCCCGACAATGGATGCAACCGTTCACCAACTGTTGACTCAAGTCGAGCAGCTTTATTTGTTTTCAAATCACACCCGCAGTGAAACTAGGAAGCAGCAAGTTGTAATTAAGGTTGCTCATCGGTTTCCTTCGTTCTTCACCTCTGCAAGAAATGAAAGGACTTGTGTTGTTTGCACTGTGAGAACATTACCATGAAAATCTCAATCTGTCATCGTCTCTCCGTGTCTTGCAGCCTCCCTGAGGGTCGATCCCAGCCGCACACAGTTCGTTCAGTATGAGCCAGTGACGCTGAGCTGTGGGAACTCCTCTGAATGGATAGTTAAGAGAAACACATCATCCAAATACATCAACTCAGAGTGTTCCACAACTTGGGGGAGAAGAAACGAGTTCCAGTGCTTCATTGATGATGTTTACCCATCAGACACTGGAGTGTACTGGTGCGAGTCTGGATCTGGAGAGTGCAGCAATGCTGTCAACATCAGTGTGACCGGTGGGTTCAAATTAAATGTGAAGGACACCTCAGTGCTTTCTACCGTTCCCTGTTTTCTGGCACATTCATGAGGTCGAGGGCTATTTTTTGCAGACTGATCTATGTTTAAAAACCTTTGACTTAAAAGCACAAATATCAACCTCCTGGTGACACAGAAGGAAAAGTCAGGGATCCACCAAAGTATCCTCTGGGCACCATGAACCTCTGTACCAAATTTCATAGCCGTCCTTAATCCCAGACCATTCTGAGGGTGTTCACCCCAAAACACTTGATCTGTGAAGGTTCTCAGTCATTCCAGTTGCCTTTGATTCAACTCATAGTTGTTGAGCTATTTTCGACCGACGGACTGTCTTTGTCATCCCTGTAGTCCTGATGCTAAAAGGCCTGAATCTCTGTGAGAAAGTCGACATTTAAAGGATTTTCAAAATATCCAACTGCACATCTAGTTCACGTCAAAAGAACTGATGGGTCCGCCGTGTGATCAACTCCCGATTTTTGCTTTAAGGCTACTTGAGCTCTAAACCATTTCCTGCTCTTCACGTCCTCGTGTCCTTCAGCTGGGTCTGTGATCCTGGAGTGTCCCGTCCATCCCGTGCAGGAGGGCGAAGCCGTGACTCTGCGCTGCACAAACATGATGACCTCCTCCTCCAATCTCACAGCTGACTTTTACAAAAACGGCACTCTTATCTGGAGCAGCTCTACAGAAAACATGACCATCCCCAACGTTTCCAAGTCTGATGAAGGTCTCTACAAGTGTAACATCTATGGAGCCGGAGAGTCGCCCGACTGCTGGCTGGCTGTCAGAGGTGAGACGAGCTTCAGCCATGTTGTTCGTGTTGTCATCACTGTGTTCAGCGGAGACGCCTGGTCTTACCTTTTAGCCAAGCTCAGCACAAACCTGTTGTTGTGTTTGCATTGAGGTCAAACTGTGGTTTTTCTCATCTGTTGTTTTCAAGCTATGCCTCCTGAATCTTTTCACTCCCCTCTCGCACACATTCTGCTTCCTGTGGTGGGCGTCTGCCTCTCGCTGGCCTCGGCGATGCTGTACCTCTGGTGGCGCTGCAAAGGTCAGTCTGTTTTCATATGAACACATTACGCAGAATTAGTCTGGTGATATTTTTCATATTGCCAACAAATCCCTTAAAGCGTTCAGGTCAGGAAGTCTTTGTTGATGACACAAAAAAGTGCAATCTTGACCTTGGAAAGAGAAGTTTGGCTAAAACACATCTTAACTCACAGCCCCATGAGTGTTTTTCTGGAGCTTTCAGCAGCATCTCATTATCTTCATCAGTGAGTTTGCAACAGTTTAACAGTAAGAAAATCGCTTTTTTGATTCATCTAAACAAACAAAATATCAAGGAAATTATTTCAAAATGTTCGTGAGATTAAAGGGTCAGTTCAGCCAAATTGGTTGTATTCACGCTTGTGTTTGACATTTAAAGAAATTTTCCAAAAACATCTTTCCCTGTTAATTCAATATAATCCACAGGCCTCAATATGAACATATGAACAATATGTTCTCGCCTGAGCTACTTTCTACCAAAGAAATAGTCCCTGTGAAAACTGCTGTCACAAAAAAATGTGTTTTCAAACAGTGTGAGTCAAATTCATATATTTTATTCCTCATTTACATTTTTCAGGAAGTTGCAATGAAATCCAAAATTCTTGACACTTTTTTGATGAACTAACTGTTGATCATAGACAACAACTTTTTAGATTTTAATGATAAGATCCAAAAGCTCAAAACCTCAAGTGACGCAAAAATACAACTTGTGTAATTGACATTTGTGTAAAAATGTTTGAACAAAAATGTAAAAGCCAGCAGGCGTTTAACACTGACAAGTGTTGTGCTGCAGGTAAAATGGACGCTGGTGTATCGTACACTGATGTCACCATCACACAGGAAGCGCAGCCGAACAGGGACAGAGGTGACACACACACACATGCACACGCACACGCGCACACACACACACACACACACACACACACACACACACACACGTGCTGTTATAGACAACTGTCCCAAAATAATAAGGACCAGTTGTTTTAATGATTTTTAAAAATAAAACAACAAAAAAATGAGCAGTTCTTCTTCTTTGGTCAAAATTTCAGTAAACAAAAGAAAAGCACATAGACATGGAAAAGCAACATCCTAAATATGGATAACGAAAGGGAAAAAAACCAGGAACTCTGATTTTACTTTCACTGTAAAAACCCTTTCACCGTCTTCATGGCGAGTGATGACTCAGATCATTACATTACTCATGTTATTAGTAACATATGTGGTTTTTCTACTGTGCCAAAATGGCTCCTGTGAGAAAAGTCCCAGAAATGTCCCGTCACACCGATGAAGGCTTTACATTCACTCAAATACTGTCAAATACTACTGTACATTTCATACTTCCACTCCAAAACATTTAGGGAAATACTCTACTCTTTACTCTTTTATTGCACTACTTTGATTTTTGAATCTGTACTCAGTTTAGTGAAACTGAATATAATGTGATGAGTTATGACGATGACTAATGATTAAAAAACCCAGCAGCATGTTGGGGTATTAAAGTAGTTCAAATAAGCCCCATCTATTGATACATATATGACTTCATGAATACTTTGACTCATAAAAAGAGTATTTCTGAACTGTTGTATTGATATTTTCACTTTGATAAAACATTTGAGTTCTTCCTTCACCACTAAATGAGGCTGTACTTCAATGTATTTCAGGGGAAATCAGTCCCGGCGGAGTCTTCAATTTTTGTCCTCTTGTGATTATTGATCTTCTTTTTCTTTTGGAAATGTCCATTTTTATAGTATTCAACTACATCGCAGCCTCGACATTAACGTCCAGAGAGAAGCAGGACTGATTTCCATACTGACATACTTCACACCGTCCACCTGTTTGTTAATAGTCTTCATATGTGTGATTTCCTCAGAAATGGCCACAACAACCTTCTACTCAACAATCAGAGCAGGAGCCACCTGAGAGGAAACAAGAGAACCAGAGTTCAAATCTTTGTTGTTTTTAATTCTATGTATTAAAATGTCTCTTTGTCGAAAGCGTAGATTCGTTGCTGAAAATGATCAGTCACCTGAACATTTTTATCTTTGACTTGTCGACTCTGTCTCACCTGCACAACCTTTTTACATGAACATTTGCACCAATAAACTAAACCTGATCAACTTGACCTTTAAGTCTCTCGATAAAAAGTCTGAGTTTCTCTTTCGGCCCTGGGTTTACCCCGACCTCGCTCTTTCTTCAACACAAAAGTGTGTTTTTGTAAGATCTGTGAAACTGAGTCGAGCGCCTGAAAGGCCACAGTTTCTGTCGCTCCCAGCAGATGTGAGAAGTTTTGTGTGGGTGTGTTTTTGAGCATCACTTCTTCATTCCTCTCACTCCACTGCTTCAAAGCCTGGACCTGATCCACAGGCACTACACAGCCTGTGACTACAAGGCATGACCACGGTTTCAACTTCATTTTAGCCACTTTGATAATCAGACTGAGGTGAAGATTACGGCCTCTGAGAGCTGCTGTGACGGTCCGACAAAAAGTTGACTTTGTGCAAATGAGATTGCAGAGAAAGTAGATATGAGCAGGACACGTGCTGCAGCTTCTCCGCCCGAACAGATCAACAGTTGTCATGAGCTGATTTTTCACCTTCAGCCTGTTACGACCTGAATTTCTTGACTTGGAATTCTCCAAATCTGAAAATGACCTGAAAGAGTCAAAACACTGACTCACCTTCCTGTTTGACTCCTTGTCCTCCGTCTCATGTGACTTTCCTGGCATCAACATCCAACAAATGGCAGCATCCTTATGCAGAGCTTCTTTCATGACTGTCTATTCACCTCATCAGGGAGATTTCTTTCTCAGTCAGGTGTGATGGTTTATTTTTAGAAAGTAACGAATGCTGCTCTCTCAGGTGTGTCTAGTTTCCTCTGATGATCTAAACACAGGCTGCCTGAACATGTGACTGATTTGTTTGTCTGCATGTGTCAGCCCCAGTGCATGCTGGGATTGGCTCTCCCATGACACTCAACAGGCAAGTAGGAGTGGTGGTTTCAGTATGAACGCTTTCAGTCTTTTTAATTTATAGATACAATCTCACATCGAGAAGAGGAACCTGATATCACTTAAGAACTGACAGATCTTTTCATGCAAATGCAAACAGATGATCTCGAGTGAAAGAATCCCTGAGGGCAGCAAAACTTGAATAAAATATAGAAAACATAGTCTGAAACTTCTTACATTAATATACAAAACAAAATGATGTGTTTTCACACACACAATACAGTTTTGTCTTGTTCACAAATTAAAAGGACGAGAAGAAAGTATTAATAAAAACAAAAGAGCAAAAACCAGAGAAGAGGCAAGATTTTCTTAAGATCTTAAATCCAAACCCAGTGTCATAAAGATGCCTTGTTACAGATTCTGGAGCAGGTTTTGATTTTAAATTCAGTCCAGAGTTCTGGACTGGTCTTTAGATGAAAAACGTCCACTAGGTGGCGTCACATACTGTCTCATGAAATATGTGTCAGCACCAAAATGTTCAGCTTCTCTGGGGTTTTTTTGTCCACAGATCTAGTTCTGCTTGAATCCCTGCAAACAATAAATGGACACTCAGACACTGAAAGCTCATCTTGTATTTTCAAAAACACACTTTATACACAAAGATCTCATTTTTAGTGGATTGTTAATTATTTCCAGAAATACTGGTCAGCACATGAACAACATGTACAGGAGCTGCTTCTTTCTTCTTCAGTCTGTCTGATGAAGGACACTCAACATTTCAGTGTCAGACCCTCAGAGCTGTTCAGCTGCTGCCAATTATTTGAACTCTCAAAAGAAACTTTGTGGGTGGTGGATTTAAGCTGGTTTCCTAGATTGCTTAATCACACGAGTTGTACATATTTATGTACATGTTTATTTATATCTCTTCATTTAGGGAGCGTGTCCAGTGCTTCATGTGTAAATCCTGAGGAGTTACGTCTGCTCTGTTCCAGCGCTTCGGACAGAGCAACAATCATGAATGCAGTTCTGTTTCTAAGTCAAACTGCTCTACAGCCAAATGAGTCAGAGGCAGGCGGAGATTTAAGTCCAGATAGGACCGACCCCCTTATTCTTCTGCTCACAGGAGGCGAAGGAGGCGATGGCAGCGGTTTTACTTGTTGTTCTCTTTTGTGCCATCAAGTGTATTTCTGGGCTCCATAAAATTCTGGGGGATCCTGTTGAGTTTCCAGAGACTGAAGCCTGCAGGAGAGGAGGAGCTGAGCTTGTGCACCGGCTGCAGGATGACAGCCTCCGGCAGGTGGCCTACTGGGACGAGCTGTGGAGACCCAGGCCGGGTTACACAGACAGGATGAGTCCAAATCAGACTGTGGTCCTGAGGAACGCCAACTTCAACGACAATGGTCTGTATGAGCTGATCTGTGATGGAGAAGAAGAGAAGCGCGTCCAGCTCCAAGTGCTCCAGGCCTCCATTGTGTCTGTGGCTGAGGGGGGGGCTGTCACTTTCCCCTTCCACTACACCACTGTGGGGGCACGTGGCAAGTTCAGGTCAGAGAAAGATGGGGAGAAAGTGTTTGAGCTGGACTTGTCCTCCAGGGAGATCACCTGTGGGTCCGGCTTCGATGGGAGACTGTCTGTGTCATCTGACTGGGAGGCTGATGGAGACCTGACCCTGAGCTTGATGCAGGTTCAGCTGACGGACCAGGGGGACTACCTGTCCTGGGTCGAAGGGCAGGACGGGAAAGGACCAGGGCAAAGTCTGTCTGCAGTGAGGGTGATGGTCTCGAAGAGGAACCCAGACCAGATGACCTCCACCCCTCCACCTCCGAGCGTGAGTCTCCATCCAGTCTCCAAGTCTTTAAAGAAAACTGAGCTTTAAAGTCCAAATTCACTTTAAGAACTAACATTTATTATTGCAAAAATGCCACAGAATAAAAGTCCAGATGAATTTCCTTTTGAATTCTACAGGGGAGGATTTAAAAACACATGTTGTTGGAGGTTTTTGCAGATTGTGGCAAAAAAAAAAAAAAAAAAACTTACTCACAAGAAATCAGGCAACACCAAAAATGAGAATGAGAAATAACCCACATGGAGACATTAACAGGGAAGTAAAGAGAGAGATTTTTTGCTTCAGTGAGTTTCACTTTCTTTTAAATTCTTATTTGAGGTTTATAAGGTTTTGTTTGACTTTCATTTGATCTTTCATTTCTAAACCAAACAAAGATCTTCTATATCTGTGATGTGTCGTGTTTACTTCTGAACTTCTGAATGTTTCCTAACGTCAGCAGGAAAATCTGAATGAAGTTAAAGACATTTAGATTCGAATGTGACACATATCTTATCTGGACAATGAATTCATCCACAGTTTTAGTTTGAGTCCTTCTCTTGTTTATTTTACGTCTGTGCTCATTTAAGTAGTTTGACTCACTTTTCCTTGTTGATCTGGAAAATTCACAATGTCTGGCTCCCTATTAGAGAAAGTATTTATTTTAAACATCTTACCACAATGATGCTGATAACTTGATGAATGGATTAAGTCCAGATGTGTTGTCTTATGTTAAACTTCAGACTTTCTATGATTCTGTCTGTAAAACCAAACGAAGCTTTAAAGACGCCTCATCTCTTGAGAAACATTGTGGACGGATGTTTTAAGCTGATAAGATACGTCAGAGCTGTTGTGTCTGTGTCAGAGCTCAGATGCTTTATAGACCTGCAACATTTGTAATGATGTAAAATTTTAGTGTCACACTGGTCTGAATTTAATATTCTTGTTTTCTTTTTGTCTTGTAGCCGAGAACCCCTGAAGAACAGACGAGAACCGCTGTCATCGCAGCACTGGTGGCGTTTGTGGTCGGTGCACCTTTAAGCTTCTTGTGTGGTTGGAAGTTGAGATCCTGGACTAAATGTCAAAACAGTTTGATATGATGTTAACGCGATAACCTTAAATAAAGTTGATCAAGTTCCTACTGTCTGTGTTTGTGTCAAGCGGCAACCTCCGGCGCTGAAAAATTGAAAGAGTCACGTCAAGTGAAAGAGAAGAGAGGCGGAGATTCAGATGAAAAAAAGAAGATTTTGACTTTTAACCTCCTGTATTTTAACAACACACTGAAACAGGACACGTCACATCTTCTGAAATGTCTCAAGGTCTTTCACAAAAACATTCAAGCCAAACTCAGCTCAGGCCCACAACCCGTAGCAGGGAGATTACCTGCCCTGCCTGAGTTTTACTTGAGATTTTTGCTTCAATGAGTTTTCTTCTCTCTCAAATTCTTGATTCTAAAAATGAATAAAGGACGTTAAGAGTCAAAGTCTGTCTCTCACTACACATTAGGGTCCAGTGCAGACAAACATTTGTTGCCACAGTGTTGTGTTAAGCCCACTGAAACCCTGCTGTATGCAGATATTCTATTACCTCCCCCTCCCCGGAAAGCCCCTCTTGCAACTGTATTACAATTGTTTTTTTGGGCATTGCTCAGCTCCCTTTGTCACTGCTGCGTGACCATCTGGTGTGGCAGAGAAATTTCCCCTCACGTCTTCATCGTCCCAAATGTAGACAACAAATTGGTTATGGTATGTTCTCCTGCAGCATCATCATTTGTGAAAGACCATTTATCTCCACTAAATGAACCTGATCTTGATTTGAAGAAGCTTCTTTCTTTCCTTCTCTCTGAATGATCATTTTACATACGCATACATTAGTTCACATTACACTCTCCTCTCGCCGAGCTCAGGAACTCACTACAGAAACGAGCCGTTGCCAGGGCGTCTGTGGTCTGCTCTAATTGGGAGCAGATTATACTCACAAGACATTTCAACATACCAGCTGGGGCGCAAAGAGAGAAGGCACTTTCAGCGTTAACCACATCAAAGTGAGTCACAACTCTTGTGGTCAGGTCTGAAAATGGTGGCTTGAAAGTTTGGAAATTGACTGTACATTTCTATAAACTTATCTTTGATCAGCCACTTTTTAATAAAGCACATGTTCGACAAGCCTGGCTGCACGAATTCAACCTGCACCCAGAGAAATATGTGCAGCGCCACATTTTCCACTGAAGGGGCTTTTCCCAGGAACTGGAAACCTGCATCCCCACAAAAAGTCCCTGGGCAGGGGGCTACTTTACAAAAGTGCAGAACTGGATCTAGATCAAGTACTTTTTACTTCAACCATCATTATTAAAAACCTGCAGCTGTTTGTTTTTTGTTTATTGTGCTTTGACACATCAGCACGTTACAGTTGGAGCAGAAAGCAGATGGACGATTATCGTTCAGACAAAACGCGTAAGAACACACGTCCAGTTAGAATCCAGACAACAAAGGGCTGAAGGAAGCCTTTTGAAAACCGTCCCCTGGGAATAAAAGTTGGACATGATGAAATGCAGCTCAAGCGTCTTCAGATCTGGTTCAGATAAGCAGCCTTAAGACGTCCCTGGGCCTGTGAGTGAGACTCTGTCCATCTGTGGCACATCAGTCACATGATGCAGGCGTTGCGCTCATATAGCAGATGATGCGTCGTGTTAACGGGAAAGCGTTGGACGTGTGAAAGTCTGCGATTCATTAGGCTACTTGTTAGGACGACGTCTTAGTGACAACAAAAGTACTATAATAAAACTCTACCTCATATTCACCTCAACCTGTGATTAACAGAGAAATGTGTCACTGTGGGTTGATCTTCTTGCTGATCAGAATCATACACACACACGACTTTAATCATTTTCCACATTAAATAAGGATTTACTTCAAATGTGTTATTGTACACTGAAAAAGCAGCAACAAATAAAATCTGCATGTTTACAAGGACATTAAGATAAAATGAATATACAACAAAAACAAGTAATCATTAACAGCATAAAAATCCTACAGTTTAGGAGCATTGTGCCTCTACATGATGTTTCCAACAGCACGGTAGATTTGAAAGCAACACAGCCGCATGCTTCTGGTGGGAATGTCTTATTGAACTGTTGTGAAACATGAAGCTTTCTCTCAAAAAGGCACACAGTCAAGGTGCTTTTCTAATCAGCATGTCGGGAGTTCGACACAACACGAGCAAATCAACTGTCCGGTTTCACAACAGAGCGGTTTCCAGTCGGAATAAGAGACTGATTAAACGACAAAGGCAGGGTTTGTAGAGAGGGCGGGATTTTAACAAAACACACAATGTGCAGGAAAATTAATATGATATCTGATAAATAACACAACTGAATGATCGGACACACAAGAAAACAAAAAGATACAAAAACATTGGCAATATACAGCTTGTAACAGAACATACAGTTTGAAGGAAGTGAAAAAGTATTACACATGGAAATGTCATTGTACAACTTCAAGAAGGAAAACAAGTATGCTTTTCTTGCAGAGTCATTGATTCATTACGTTTTCAAAAGCAGCTGTAGCTGTGATCTCGTTTTAAGGGCATGTGACACAATGTTGAAACACGACCAACATTTTTGTAGCAAGAGTCAGCTGAGAAAACACAGACTCATCACTGACTAGTCCTGTTCATCACCTCAAGCTTGCAAGTTCACTCTACGTAATTTTGTAATTGACAAAGTGTTCTGCTCTTTTGGGTCTCTTCTTCTTAGAAATGTATTTTTACTAACAATACAATGTGATGTTTCTCTGTCTAGACAACCAAGAAAAAGACAAGATCTGGGCTGCAAATAAACAAAAATCTGGATTTCTGTTCGGGTATAAACAGCCGTAAGCACAAATTCACTTGTGTATTTTACTACCTCATGCTTCTTCTTTACCCCCCTCCTCCTGCCCTCCCCTCAGTGCACCAGCTCCAACTGGCTGGTGGAGAAGGGCAGTACCCCGCTGACGTAGTAGGCGATCCCCAGGGAGAGGAGGGCGATGACCACCAGCAGCAGCAGAACCCTCCAGAAGCCCAGATCCTCCACAAACTCCTGCCAAGTGGTCCTGAAGCTGGACAGGACGCCCTCACTGCTCTGCAGGTTGGGGTTGAGTAAAGAGTGGCTCTCCATGGCACTGAGACAGACAGACAGAGACAGACAGACAGACAGACAGACAGACAGACAGACAGACAGAGGAAAAAACTGTCAATACAGTCTCCTTTTGATTCATATACATTTTGTTCATGTCCACACAGATATTTCTCCCTCAAATCCACAGTCCTCATCCTGGACTAAAATGCATTCCAAAGTTCAGCCAAAGCTAATGTGAGAGTTCAACAGTCTGAGGAGATCATCCAAAGTCAAGTTTCAGTTCAACGTTCGAAAACAAGTCTCAAGTCCCCAGATGCTGAGACTAGGCCTTTACTTTAATTACTGCCTGTACTGTGTGTAAATCACACAGACAGTGGATGACTGCATATGTTTACTTTGTGCTCAATTACCACTCAACTGCCTTTTCTGGCTGTGTAAGCGGAACCTTATTGTATGGAAGCCAACCACGCACTGACTCCGTTTAAACCCACTTTGTGTAACACACTGCTTCCTTTGTCTAACCCGCTTCCCCTCCCACCACTCACACAGCCCATCATTTCTCAGTCCTCCAACACACATTTACCTCTCGCTATCAGCAATCTGCATGGTGTCCAGTTTGGAGTGGGGTCCTCTGTTGAAGCCTTTCACCTCCTGCTCCTCCAGTCCTTCCAGCAGACGAATGGCGTCCTTGTTGACGCCGCGTCTCTTGGCCAGCACCAGAGGGGTCGATCCATTGTGGTTACTATTGTGAAGGACAACCAACAGAAGCAGCGCTGTTAAGATTCAGCAGCGACTTTTTTTTTTTAACGGGAGACTTTTAAGCAAAAGAAACAAGTAAGTCATCCGAAACGTTGCTTCTCGACCGGTCCATTCCCCAATGAGGACCAGATATTCCGTCCGTTCGTTCCATCCATCCGTTTGTTTTCACATGTGCTGTTTTCTGTTTTATTTTAGGTGTCAAAAACACAACTAACAAACATAAGGGAAACAGGTCATTAGACACATCCCTGCTGTTCCAGATAAGAGTCACAATGAAGCCATAAACATAAAAAGAGTTCATTTTTCTATTAAAACAAAGAGACTGTTGGGCCTTTTTTACCCATAAATGAAAAAACAAATATATAAAATCAACATTGGATTCAAAACTTGCTGTCAATAACTGCCTTACGTTAATTGTAATCATCCACCAGGATGATTCTGAATGACTGATGTTGAACAAGTGGGAGATTTCCTTGAGTCAACATTTAGAAGAAGGAATGACTGAGTGCATCATGATACGAAGTGCCTGAGCCTGGTTCAGTCCAAACTTCCTCCCTCCTCACACACACACGTTCTCACACACTCACACACACGACACATATGACACACACACATGACAAACAGCTTTGCAGTGTGAAGACATCAATGACAACATTATTGCGCATTTGAAAAATTAGAAGAAGAAGAAAAGGAAACAAAGCATGGCCACAGAGATTTCTGTCTGGGTCCACACACGTCTCCAGAGCTCAGACATTTAGCCCCCATTAACTCTCTGATCGAAGAGCCTCTCAAACTCAAATACAGATGTATTGTGCTATTTATGCGATTTGAATGATTAGAGTGAAAAAGGAAAAAAACCTTGTGCCAACAATCTAACTCTCTAAAAATGTAAATAATTGATGCCTACAAACCAGGAGACGGCTATAAGAAGATAGCAAAGCGTTTGCAGCTGTTTCCTCAGTTTGTAGTGTAAATGAAAACTCGCAGAGAACAGCTCAGTAGTTTTAACCTGTTTCGCTACAAAGGACCATCAGGAAGATTTAACAGACTCCGTTGTGGTGACACCTGCACAAATATTACCTTCACAAAGAGCCATCAAAAGAAAACATTTCCTGCGTCCTCACCACTAAACTCAGCATGAGAGATGCATTTTGGTCCTGCCCAAGCAAAAGTAGAACTTTCTGGCCACAAACAGCAAAGGTATGTTGGAGACAAAAGGGTGCCGAATTTCATAAAAGGACATCTCCCCAACAATTAAGTAGGGGGGTGGATCAATCAAGCTTCCCAGCAGAACATTTTACTGGTAGAGGAAGAATGGATTTAATTAAATACCAGCGAACTCTGGGTCCAAACATCACAGCGTCTGTACAAAGCTGAGGATGAAGAGAGGATGGCTTCAAACAACAGGATAACTATTATTGTTTTATGACGGTGATGACGCTATTACAAAATCATCAGCAACAGCATCACCGCAGTGATGACTATGGCACCGGTATACTGCCCAGTCCTACAGTGAGCCTCCATCTCTTCTAAGGAACTGCATTCTTTTGGCGTTATGAGCCAGTCCAAATGCTAACCAATCATCAGCCAGGAGGAAAAACACGGGTGTCAAAATTGGTGAATGCCCAAACATCGACTCATCCTCAGTTTTCTTAAAGTCTCCAAGAAATGAAAATAGACAGCTCATGACACAATGCTACAGTAAAATGAAATAAAAACTTTGAATACAGCGGTCTAACTAGGATCATGACATTCAAGATTAAGACACAAAAGGCTTGAAAGTGGTTCAGTGAGTATGTTGGGACACACCCTTTCCATACACAGGCATCTGGGTTCAATTGAAAAGTAAACCAAAGCATGTGAAAAGGGGTTCCCACATACTTTTGACCCTTTATAAGATAAGATAAACCTTTATTCGTCCCGCAGTGGGGAAATTCACAATTCTATTATTGTATTAAATGTTAATCTGTTAATTTGTATGATAAACTTCACCGTCAAACTTGTCACAGTGAACCACACATGAGAGCAACTTCCAGGGCGTAAACGCTGAAATTTGAGGCTCAGATGCCTTTTTTAGGAAAAGGGGTGGGGGGGGTTAGGTTGGGCCAGGCTTTGCGGTTTTCCCAGTCAGTTGAGGTTAAACTGCCGAATTGGCACACAGCGAAGCCGCCTGCTGTTCTGGCCTCTGGAAGGGAAACGTTGGGGATTGGGGGATTTCGTTTCATGACGATTTTCATGACTTAGTGATTGCAGCATTATGACATCTTGGCATCCAACTAATTAAGATACAAACAGAAACAAGTGTAGTGTGCCTTTTAAGAATTCATTTACGGTTATTACTCACAGCTGAGTAAGCCTGAGTAAACTCTGAGATTCCACTGACTCCGGAGGTTATTCACAATTGTAGTACTGCGTTCTGGTGGGACTTCTCACATATTAAGCAACAGTCAGTCTGGCAATAGTCACACAAAGGGAGTGATTTGAATGTTTTTTTCATCATGGAATAACATATTTATTAGCATCCATTCACCACATGGACTGGACAAAACAACACTGAAGTGTGTTGCAGTGCAGTAAAGCCATGCACAGGAATATGACATTGAAAATATTTGAGGTGAAGTTTAAACCCAAGAAAAGAAGCAAAAAATATAAGCAAATAAAATTAATAAAATGAGCTCATGAAAACACAGGAGATGAAATATTAAAATTAAAAACAGAAGAATACAGAAAATGACAGGGATGGAAAAGTAAAACCAGAAGAAACTTTCATGAACATCATATTCATCACCTGGAAGTATTCAATTTCTTACCAGATATCAATCTTGAGCCCGTTGGAAACCAGGAACTGTATAGTATCCACGTGGCCACACAGATGCAGAGCTGTATTGCCTTGATAATCAGTCGCCAACAGATCGGCCCCGAACTTGTGCAGGAGGCGGCATATGTCCACGTTCCCCCGGGCAGCGGCTAGGTGCAGGCCGGTGCGGCCCCGGTTGTCACGGATGTTGGGGTCGCATCCCGTCTCCAGGAGCCTCTTGGCGAACGGCAGGTCTCCATCAATGCAGGCCTGCAGCAGAGGCACGTTGGTCTGCGACGAATCGTTGATGAAGACATAGGACATGTCCGAGTGGGTATCAGAAAATTCCAGCGTACCTGCATTGAGGACCAAACAGGAAAGACAGGAGATATGTTTCAGTGTCACAAATAATCTCAATATTAATGACAGTTTATTGGCTAATTAGTGGACCTGCAGAAGGAGTCAGGGAGGGTGCAAGGAGTAAGTCTCTCAAAATTATCCAAAAAGGTGCGCCCTCTGGTGGGGTCTCCAACTGATCCTTCTGTATTTCTGAAAAAATGAATTTCAAGGCTTTTCATCTAAAAACTATGAACTAGATTAACCAAAGATTAACCAAATCAACCGAAAAATAATCAGGATCAACGACTGCAATCAAGTTTAATTGGCACTGCTGCCTTAATAGAGCAATGTAGCCAAAAATATGGGGGTTCACGTTGATGAGCTGCCTCCCAGTTTTATTACAGTCTCCAAAAAATGAAAACAAATGTGCATAAGAAAACAGCTCAAGACACGGTTCTATAGTAAAATAACATATAGCTTAAAATACTGAGTTCTAACTAGGATCACGATTCAATATCATGACACAAAGGTGCCAAAGTGAGTAAATTGGGACACGTCCTTCCTACGCTGGACCACAACATGAGAGCAACTTCCCGCACAGAAACATGGAAATATCTGATTTTATATGTTATGTTCCCTGTGAGGGTCAGTTGTCTCTTTTAGGAAGAAGATGCAGGCTCAGTCTTGTCAATGCTTGTGGTTTCCATTCATCTGATGATAAATGACGACTTCTTTTAGACGCAGCAAAGCCAGGTCTACTGGACTACACGAACACATGATAGCATCTATCAAAAACAGAAGGGTGTATTAGAACCAAGGGCAGGACAATTTTCTTAATCTCTCCTTCTGCATTTCTGATCATTATCGCCCGCTCTACATCGTGTGCGTTCTAGAGCGTCAACTCCCGCCCACCGTGAAGTTTAAACTGCATCCTCATGTGAAATGTGCATTGGGTCCAGTGGGATCTCCAATGTAGAAGCTCAGGCTGTGATTTGGAAATAATTCAGTGGTTTGGGGGAATTTTACAGTTTTTCCAGACTCAAATGCCAGTAAATGGCCCAGGAGAGACCTATGTTCACGTATTTGTTGTAGTCTGAAGTTATGTCAAACAGTAAGTAAACTAAGGGGGTTGAGGGGACACCTTCTTCCAAGCTTTGTCTGAGGGCCCACAGTCTCCTGATCGAATGCATATATGTTGGCAATAATGTAGTAAAATTACATTCTCCTCCTTTGCATTTAAACACCACGCTTTGATCTGATTTTTGTAGATCATTTAGCTAAATGATTGTCCTGTTTAGTAATTATGAGCCACCATAGTTTGTATGTGTATCCATGTCTAACACCAATGAACACGCTCGGGTTCAGTCTATCAAAGTCTTGCTTAATGTCCCATCTCTTATACATGGAGTTTATTCTTGATTAACCAGCAGTTCTTTCAAGACAGTGTGTTCACTGGCTCACACATAGAGGAACTAATTGATTTGAAATTTTGATTTTAATATTTCACTGATAACCTTTGATTCATGCTTTAGCTCCCAGTTATATTACCGAATTGCTGCTCCAGTTCGAGCCAGATCCTCGGCCAAGACTCTGCCAGCTGTTCAGAATTCCCAGCCAAGAATAAGGGTGACTGGGCTTTTATGGCCAGAGTCGTTATCGTTATCTTAATGCTATATTTCCAACATGTCCGTTTTATAATTATTTTTGTTCTTATCTTTACTGTTGAATATTTTACTCCATTTTATTTTTGTATTATTGTAACTGTCTGATTTTATTTGCCTCAGTCCTGAAATGTTTAAATCCTGGTTCATGGATGTAAAGTGCTTCATAACTTAGTTTTGAAAAGCGCCATTATTATTATTATTAATACATTCTTATTATTATATACATGTACACTGTACATAATCATCAACTTCATCTATATCCATTCACTATTTATTGTTTTTGCACAATTTCTATTGCTTTCAACTTACAGAAACATTTGACTTGTATGCAGACATTTTATTTATGTTGTTGGTCATTGGAGCTTTATTTATATATAAACCTATTTTTCCACATACCTGTGTACACACTGTAGTAGTCCTGTCATTCTTTACTTTTATTTGTTCAGCTTTATTGATTATGGTTATTGATCTTGTTGTTAGCAGGTATGTTTACACATATCTTATCTTATCTTATATTTGGGCAATAAAGCTGATTCGGATTGTGTACAGCTAACGCAGCTTAGCTAACCGTAGCTGCTACGGCTAACTGTAGCATTAACTGTCCTGCAGTGATGAAGATGGCAGCAACATGAAGTTACAACTACACTTCTATCTTCATTAAATGTTAAATCTAACTTCACTTCTTCCCAAATTGTACCAGAATAAAACGTTAGCGGGTGATAAAGACGTTAGCTTGCAAGCTAACTTATAAGCTAACGTTGTACAGAAATAGATTAATATGCGATTTAACAACTGCAGGAAGTTGCACTGGAAATAAGCTCGTAATTCAGACGCTCTGTCGGCGGTCAGTTGCGTAACTCACCTGTTAATATGTCCCAAATTAGAAGAAAAAAAATAAACTTCGCTTTCTTGCTGCTAACAGTGCTGTTGTGATGCTAGCTTTCCGTTCTGCTTCTTCTTTGTGTTTATTAGCGAACCAACTTTAAAGGTGCACACCGCCACCTACTGTATCGAAGTACGTAGCGCATCTGAATAATGGTTGTTCACAGAAAAACAAAAAACCTATTTTCTAATAATTTCCTAAAATACATTTTGCTGGGAATACTTATACACTTTTACTCAAACATAATTTTGATTGCAGGACTTTTACTTGTATTAGAGTGCTTTTTACTGTGGTATTGTTACTTAAACTCAAGTATAATAATAATATCTGATAACTGTTTGGTTATATTATGATAAGACAAGATATACCTTTATTAGTCCCACAACGGGGAAATTTACAGTTGGTTGTACAACAAGGCAATAAAATCAAGCTCCAAGGTGTTAATGCTTTTAATTTGCCAAGCACATAGCAATCTGAGCTCAAACATTATGTTTACTCAAGCAAAACGAAACACATGTAATATTCTCAGAGGAGGTTACATGTAGAAGCAAACATTAGAAACACCTGCCGCCAGCATGAAAACACCAAATGCTTCTGTGTGAATAATAATTCTGCATTAGAAATTCTCAGTTAGGTTAGAGACTTTATTTCAAAGTGTGTGAGCACAGAAATACACATTACAGTAACAGACATGTTATTACCGTTTTTTTATGGATCCTCTTTGAGGAAAACTGCATTTCTTTTCTGTCACTCCAGGCACTTAAAGTATGTTGCTGTATAAAACACTGTGGTTTGGAACACGGGGGAAAGACCAAGCAGACAATAAAAACGGTTGAGGCGTCTGTTAAATCATCAGTGTGGAATATATTTTCCATATAAAAACAATCCTAGACATTTTTTTTCCAAAATATTTAATGTACACATCATTATCTTCCCATTCCCTCCCATTTCAGTAAATAAAACCAGGGGATAGTATCATGACTTAAGTAAAATAATTACAATCTAGATTACAAAACAACAAAGGCTGACAAAAAAAAGAGAAAAATAAAATAAAATAAAAGAAGTAAAATGTGACAAAGTAATAAAATCAGGGCTACCAGCAGAGACAGAGCTGTGCGCTCGACACAGTGGTCATAGTGGTTACAAATCACCCAGTGGCTTTCTCTGCCCAACGATGAAGTCAAAGAGGAGAATAGTGATATTAATCAGTTTCAGTTAATCTAACTTTTAATTTACATTCCAAACCCAATTCAATGTAAAAATTATTCTGATCTCACATGTCTTTGCTTACTATTGCCAGTCAGAAACATGGAGGCTAAACTTCTTCCTCTTTCTAATCCAAGGACAGAGAAAAGACAGACTGGGAAAAAAATGAAAACAAAATAAAGAGCGAACGGCATTATAGACTCTTGCTCTAACATACTTTGCTGGGAAATACAGTTAGCACTATGTACAGCAATAATGAACAATCTATTAGAGAGTGTGTGTTTGGTTTCCTGTTAGGGTTAGAAATTTAGCATGAATGAAGGATTAACTGTGATTTAAAAAAACACATTTTGGTCATAACATAAAGATGAAAGCTTGTGAAGGTGGAGAGGAAATATGCCCCTTGATTTGACTTGTTTATTGTTCTAAACCATATGAGTTCACATCAGTGCAATGTACTGTTATTAGAGGAAAAGTGCTGGTCAGCTGTTTTATTGCATGCAGGTTACTGTGAACGTATTTTAAATGTCGCCTTTCAAGTCAACTGTCAGGGTATTGTAGCACCATTGAGTCATACTGTGAAATATACAGAGATCACAGGCATAAGAATCATGAAAAAAAGCACAGTAAAGTTAAAAGGCCGCACTGATAATTCTGTTTTTTTTCCAAGCTGACTTTAATTTTGGCAAAAAATGATTAACTCAAGATCCACTTACTAGCTTCACTAGCAGATGAACTTTCACGCTGATCATACTTTATTATATATTTGGATAAAGGTCCTAAATTCCAGGCTGTGATTGGTTTAAAATAATCTCTGTACACTTTGAAAATCAACTGGTAGAGAATTGAGACAGGTTTACGATGACTGCAGTTAAAGTGGTTGTAATGGGCAGTAAATATAAAAGAAGCAAAGTTTTATGGCGGCTGTTTCACTAAAAATGTGTGTTTGAACCAGAATCATCTACTTCAGTTAGATCAGCTCAGACTTTAGGTTCAATCAACTTTTAAACACGGCAATGTTCGACTTTACTGTTTGAACGGACTCATCTGAAGCAGACGTCCAGCCCGGGTGTGTAAGCGCTGCAGTGCTATCCAAAGGGGGTGGCACTCTCCGAGGTAGCCGAGAATGATTCTCGCCAAAACCGTAACGAGAAAACAGACACAAAGAACATAATAGCACCATTGTCAGTGATAATCTAGAGAAGAGCACACTGGAGCCCTTTCTCTTTCCATTTCCTCCCTCCATCTCTTCTTTTTTTTTTTTTTTTTTAAACAAGCCATTTTTTCCTAAAGCGGATCAAAAACTCTAAAAATGTCGATGTTGTTCGACTCGATTCTGAAACCACCAGTGAAGCAGGAGAGGGGCTCATTCTCAGTCAGTCACATGTTCTTATTTTTATAGATTTCTTTATAAATCATCTCATGCTCCATCATAAACACCTCTTCCTTTTTTTCCTCTGAGGTGTTAATATATCACCCTCAGATGTTTCCCTCCCTCCGTTCACCTCCTCCTCCTACAAGATCTTGCTGCAGACTTGGCAGCGGCTGACTTTGGAGCGCTCCTGGCCTCCCTTCAGAGTCTCCTGCGCTGGCGAATAGAGAAACTCCTGACTGGGATCCACGGTGGTGAGCCAGAAGCTGTACTTGTTGGCGAAGTAGTGGCAGGTGCCCTTGGCCCCGTTGCACTCGATGAACGGAGTGGCACGGAAATCCTCCAGGCAGGAGCCGGGAGAGACCAGGGACTGACCGCCGCCCTCAGCGCCGGCTGCTGTGTGCTGCAAAGCAGAGATTTACGTATATTTTACCTGATCACCTGTTACCAATGAACCTGTTTACCTGTGGAATGATCCAAACAGGTGTTTTTGGACAGGTGTTTTGTTGCCCCTGTCCCAACCTGATGTTTATTTGCAGGCCTAATTATGAGAAATTGGGTATTCATAGTTTACCATGAGGAAGGAGTATCCTATCCAGAGGCTCCTCCAGCCGGGAGGACAGGTGGGGATGGTGGTGTCCTGACTGTGGACCGCCACGGCCTGAGATGGAGCCTCACACACAGAACACCTGCAGGGAAAGAGCTTCATTAGATAAACGCACATGTATGGTATCGCATTATAATTGAACACCATAGTTTACACTTCACTGAGCCAAAGCAGCGCACAGTACCTGCTGATGTAAGGTTGGATCTGCCCCTCGGCCACAGGCATCATGGGTATGGATGCAGTTGTGGAGAGCCAGTAGGATTTGTCGTTGCGGCTGGCGTAGTAGCAGACCTCGTTGGGGGAGCAGTAGAGGAAGGGGATGGTGCTGAACCTGGGGAGGCAGGACCCTGGCTGACCTGGAGAGTCAAACAGAAAGGGGGGGGGGCATGTTAACATCACATTTATTCAAGTTAAACAACTTTCAGTGAGATTTTTTGTCATTCAACACTCTATTCACAGACTCATGTGTCACAAATAAAAGTTGAAAATCACTTCAAACCACTGTACAACGTTCAAGTGTTTCCATACCCAGGTCCTGGTTGTGTGCCTTCTCCTGTCCTTCCACATACAGCAGGCTGTATCCGTCCCACAGCTTGGCCATGCCCTGAGGACACATGGGTACCTGGGAGTCTTGGCTGTGCTTCACCAGCGTGTAGCCGATGCCGTGACTGCGTCCGACGCTGCCGGGAGTGCCGGGACGGCCGGCGTTCCCGGGGAGACCTGAAGGAGAGGGGAGGAGGAGAAGGGCAGACGTTAGCATGGAGAGAACTAGTCAGTAGTGTTTTGTTTCTCATGGTAACATATTGATAATTACGGTTAAAAGTGTGTTCTTCAAGTATTTTCAGCAGCACTATCGTGTTTATTGTGGTGATAGTATCCAGACTGTATAATGTAAATAATAAACTGCTGATTGTCAATTTTCTGTTAGATAATTAACTTACTGATTACATAATATTATTACATAATGTATTTGATTTTGATATTGTCAAAATATGTCCCTATAATATAATAATTGGTTTATTGGTTTAAAGTTTAATAAAACATGTCACTGATGTAAAACACATTAACCTTGAGATTCATAACTATCATTATTATTACTATAAAATAAAAATATTAGCCTTCATAAAGCAACACTGTTGGGTGAATATGTAGTCATTTGAGGATATAATTAAATATAAACCACTTTAGAGGAAAACTGCGGGACATTTTTTATCAGTTGCTTCAGGGTCTGAAACAAAACAGGTGAAAAAGAGCTTCATCTTTGACAGAGAGAGAAAAACACAGACAGACAGACGGACTGCTGACCTTGTTCTCCAGTGGGTCCAGGGAAACCAGGGGGTCCGGGGTCACCGATAGGTCCGGGCAGTCCAGAAGATCCAGTCCTGCCAAGTTTACCCACCGAACCGGGACGACCCTTAGGACCTGCAGGAGAGTATTTCAAACAGCCAATCGTTTCATTTCATTTCATAAGTGCCCTCCCTGAATTATGTTTCTGTCTCTCTGCACTGTAAAGATTACTATACTTAATTATGATCTTTACATATCATATATATTCATTTAGGGGGACGCTGACTGAATATATGGAAAACCTGTGTTTGTTCATGATACTAAGAAATACTGTGATGGTTACTGCTGTCATATCTGTCTGTTAAATATGGAGCTGCAGCCAGAAGCTGGTTAGCTTAGCTTAGCATAAAGACTAGTAGGGGGAAACAGTTAGCCTGACTCTGTCCAACAAGTAACAAAGCCCGCCGTCCAGCAACTCTGAAGCTCACTAGTTAACATGTCAACATGGCAAAGATCATTTAAAAACTGGACCGTTTCACAACTCACCTGGACGTCCAGGCATTCCAGGCTGACCGGGTTCTCCGGGGACACCGGAGCCTCCACTTTCACCAGGGAAGCCCATTTCGCCAAAGTGTCGCTGTACATTTGGTGGCCGCAAAGGCATCGTGACTCCAGGGATACCCTTTTGACCAGGACGCCCTGGAGACGAAGAGGAGGATGGCGAACAGGTAAGGGGTGGAGGGAAAATACAAGATGAATGTGTGGATGGAAAAAGAGAGCACAACAGTGGAGGAAGAGTAAACCACATTCATTTCCTGCACCATCATAGTCCACTTATGAAAGTCTACCAGTGGAAATATTGAAGTGCGCCTACCTCTAAATCCCTTGGCTCCTTTGGTTCCATAGTAGCCAGGGTCACCAGGGAAACCCTTGAGACCAGGACCTCCGCTGACGCCAGTCTCACCACGTATTCCTGGAAGAAATGTTTTACTTTATTCATGTTGTTTGGGTGCATTTTTGGTTCACATAATATTTTTGTTTAAAGTATGGAGATCAACTTTACCGTTGAAACCAGAACTACCAGGGAGTCCGGGGCCTCCGGGGTTTCCTGATTCTCCCTTCCTGCCGGGGGAGCCAGGGAAGCCCGGGAGCCCAGAGTCACCTCTGTCTCCCTGGGCTGTGCCTGGACCAGGTGGCCCAGGAGGACCTGGAGGACCTTGAAAACCTGGAGGAGAGAGCAGAGGGTTAAAAGGTTAGAGAGGAGAGGACATAGAAAAGAAAACGAAACAGGAAAGGAAGAGAAGGACATTTGAAAGGAAACAGAAAAGGAAATTTTATGTATTTACCATATTCTCCATCCAGTCCAGGGAGGCCGGGGTCTCCCAGAGGCCCAGGAATATCCGACCCCACAGTCTCACCGGGAGGTCCGGGCCGACCAGGGAACCCTGGGAGTCCAGAACCACCTGACACAGCAACAAACCAGCAGTCATTATTTAGATATCATATCATTTCATTTACAGCAGCATTTCTAATTTCCTTGAAGTCTACCTCACCTGATTGTCCTCTCTCTCCCTTCTGTCCGGGGAAACCTGGACCTCCTGGGTAAGAGATGCCTCTCTCTCCCTTCAACCCTGGAATACCAGGGGCACCTTGGCGACCTCCTACGCTCCCACCTGGATAGAAAATACAACAAAATGTTCAACATCTCATCATAAACTTCTGCACACTGCAGCCATTACAAAAATAGCTATTTCTAATTTTTGCACTGAATTTTATCAGTTTCTCAGTGAATTTTTAGGGTTTTTTGTGACTGTTGATTGTCTCAATTAATAAAATTATTATTCACATTTGTAAAAAGTTTTTTCGCCAACTGTTCTGCCTGCAGGGCGCTGGTTATAACCCTAACAGACTGCCAGCACATGCAAAGTTTGATGACTATAAACACGTCACATATGTAGATAGTAATAGATTTGACTCAAGCCGTTTTTGTCATTGTGGTTAAGTTAAACAATAACTCTTTGTGAAAAAATAATCCAGGCATAACACAGGACAGAGAAAACAAGCGAAACCTTAAAAATATTGTCTCAAAGAAGGATGGATCTTAAAGATTAAATAATGTATATCTATTCTTAAAATGATTACAAAGATCAGAAGAAACAATAACGAGGATCAGAAGGATCCAAAGGGAATAAAATTTATGGAACATGTAATTTCTGTGTTTATGTGCTCACCAGAGAAACAAACTTGACCACAGTGACGACTGTATGTCCATCAGCTTTGTTTGAAAAGCGTCAATTCTCTTTAGACTATAAAAAACAGTTATCTGTAAAAGCATTATCAGATGCTGGTGTGTGTAATGAAGTCCTTGCCTGGTGTTCCTGGGATGCCTTTAGGTCCACCAAGGCCGTTTAGTCCATCCAAACCAGGGGATCCAGGCAAACCTACAAAACCACAACAGAGGGAGTATTGTTGCCAGCTCTGTCACCTCATCTCATTTGGAAACTGAAAGTAAAGTAATATTTGTCTCACCCTTGGCTCCAGGACCGCCAGGACCGCCAGGCAGACCAGTAGACCCATCTGATCCTCTTCTCCCTGGGAAGCCAAACTGGCCCTTCGGCCCAGGGAAACCAGGGGAGCCTGCAGAGGGTACGTGGCAAATTTGTTTCTATATGACTGTGTCTTTCTTTGAATGTGACGCGCTCTGTTGTCATGAAGGAAATATGGGAACTGGTCATGCGAGCTCTGCTTGTCACAGCTGTGGTCTCTCTCACCCATTATTCCAGGCCGTCCTCCTTCACCAGGAGCTCCCTTTGCTCCAGGGAAACCCGGGCCTCCTGGAAAGCCGTTATCACCGGGGGATCCGTCATTGCCACGGCCACCTGAGGAGAGAATCTGGTGGTTAAGACATCCTCTTGGCATGAATCAGATGTTTTAAAAATGGTGGAACTCAAAGGAGTTTGGAGAGCAACTCTTTGACAGAATGTTTGCAAAACTTTTAAATCTAAAGACAAAAAGTAGCAGTGCATTAATGAGCTATTCTCATCACTAGTATCAGAAACAAACCTTCTGAAAAATGGTTCAACAGTGCTCCACTTGGTTTAAAGAAAGAGACATTAGGTTTTGCACCTCACCTCTACATTTCCTCATCCAAAACAAAAATCTGGGAGTGGCTAAAGTGTGTGTCAGCCTAAAATAACATAAAAACATAACATGACATAACAGGTGGATTGTGGGTTTTAACGACATTTTCTGATGCTGAGAGCAGTTTGAAGGCTCTGTTTGTCACTCGAGAGGAATGACCAGTATGTTTAGGTAAGAAGTTGTTGGTTTTTCCAAATCCAAACATTGTGAGTCTTACCTGGGAAGCCTGGATCTCCTGGCTGGCCTTTAGCTCCTGGAGCTCCAGGATAAGCATAAGAATCTCCAGGTTGACCTGAAGAACAAAACTTGAGTGAGTGGATATATTTCTGTATCTGATAAAATAATAATAATAATAATAATAATAATAATAATATGATTATTTTGTTGGTGTCTTCACACTCACCTTTTCCTCCAGGACGACCAAATTCTCCAGGGATGCCAGGTAAACCAGGTGCACCATCATCACCCTGAAAGAAGCCATCAGAACTTGAATCTCACTGGCTGAAGCTGCTGCATGTTCCTGTTTGTAAGTGTGCGTGTTTTCTCACCCTTGTTCCAGACGTGCCGGGGAATCCCATGATTCCGGCTTCTCCCTTCGGCCCGGGGAAGCCCGGAGCTCCTGGACGCCCTGGAAACCCAGGCTGTCCTGGCTGTCCTTTGCTCTGCTCGGCGAAACCGGGAAGTCCGGGCAGACCCTGACGACCGGGCAGACCTGGCAGCCCCTTGTCACCTGGAACCACACACAGAGCGGAAAAATCAGCTCATCAGAAAATAATCCATAAGTAACTAATTAAGTTCACTCAAGACTGTATTTTAGCACCGTTATAAGGTAATTTTACTTTATTTGAAGACTTCAATTTAAATAATATTTTATACTTATATTCTACTACATTTATCTGACAGATATAGATTCTAGTTGCTTTTCAGATTGAGATTTTTTGTACCACAAAAACATGATATCATGTTTTACAGTCTGGGGCTTAGCTGTCAATAGCAAAAAATAAATAAATAAATTAAATAATGTGTGTTACCTCTGGGCCCGGGGAAGCCCGGTAGGCCGGTGCCTCCGGAGATTCCAAATTCTCCTTTTACCACAAGACGCGATGTATCAGGGAGACCGGGCAAGCCGGGGGAACCCGGGTATCCTCTTTCACCTACAGAAGTAAAACCACATGGGTGTTAATGTGACTCACGGGCTGCAGGTCACTCCAGGACTTTCTCCTGGCCTGTGTGGATCCTTGTGACGTTACAAGCAGCGACTGCTCGCAGTAATTTTGAACTGATCATGAATAACATGAGGGCTATGACGTTCTACCTTTCTGTCCAGGGTATCCGGGACCACCGAAGAGTCCGTCTCTTCCGGGCCCTCCAGCCAGTCCTTTCCCTCCAGGAAACCCTGGGGTTCCAGGACGACCTGGTAGTCCAGGGAAACCCATCAGTCCTGGGAAACCGGTCTCACCTGTGGAAAGACACAGAGAATCACAATGTTGTTGTCTGTCAGGAGATGTTGGAAATAAGAACATTAACAGTGATGATAAACAGTAGCTCCAGCCTACCCTTCCTTCCTGGTATTCCTGGGACTCCATCTCTTGTTCCTGGTCCTGCAGGTCCTGGGGGTCCCCTTGACCCTGGTGATCCAGGGGTGCCAGGTGTTCCGGGTGTTCCCTTCATTCCAGCAGGCCCTGGGAAACCTGGGTCTCCTCTGTCGCCCTTGCGACCAGGGAAACCTGGTGGTGGATGGATGATGGATGGAGAGAGATTTAGTCAGACACCAGTCATAATCTACATTTGGCATGGACATATGGGGGAGATATATCTATCTAGAAAATACAACAATACGAAAATAAATTGCACTTTTTTAGACACACAGCATATAAAGTGAAAAAAAACTACCTCTCTGAAAGCCAACAAATACTCAGTAAACTTACCTTAATAACTTACCTCCAACACAACAAAATTAATCTATGAATTATTTAGATTCTGAATACACACATTGACACAAACACACAATTTGGCAAAAAAGAAGTACAAGAGTCGACAACAATGTAAACGTGTTCCATTACATTGTTTCATTGCCTTGTTTAGGCTGAAATTGCACTTGAACAGATACAAACATGGCGCGAGCTAATTTCAGATACATACGCAGGGATTGAAAATGTTCAAACATTTGCTAGATCAAATCTGTATTTATACTGTACGGTTTCATTTAATTATACAAGAAAAGTGCAATTCCAGACTGAATAAGCCTAAAGTTTGTTTGTCCTACAGGATAGCAAACTACCTGCTACTGTTTTCATTCTTAAAAAGAGAACCCGTTTTCAACACATCCATGCAGCTAAACTGGACATATTTGTCTAATGTGTCTGGGATGAGTTGAAAAGTCCTTTTTAAGAGTGTAGAAAACACCTCTACGGTCATTGATGCAGCGACATTGTTAAACAGCACGTGTGCCAAAAAGCTGATTGTGACTAATGCAGGTAAACACATTTAGTACAGATTCCACTTCCGGATGTGACTGAACTACGAGGGTTAGTACTGGCCGCAAAAATAAAACCAAACATCAGCAGAAATATTTCTTGAGAGAATTCTGTTTTCTGGATCTCACAGCTAAAATGTCCATCTTAAACCATTATTCTGAGCATTAATTGAGTTATTTCTGTTAACCAGTTAACAGACAATGAAGACTAACCGCCCACTGTGACAGAATACCCAACTTGTGCAAGTTATTTTCAAAGCATAGTGCAACAAACTGAAACGTAACTCTGCTGGTTTCCACATAATTATTTGATCATTCACGTGATTCCAGAAAAGAAAAACTGACAGATTGTAAATTGTTTCCATGAAAAAACGTTTTAGATTTCCTCCATTAGTTTAGAGAACAATACTACAACTGCAAAATTAATCAAATTATGGATGAGATGGACATTTTTTTTTGCTGTACAGATAGGAAAAGGAGAGCAGACAGACATTTTGAGGAACACTGCAGTTAACACGTTAATGAATAGCAGGAGGATGGAGGGATGGAGGCAAAGGGTGGATGGATGGATGAATGGGGGAAGAGAGTGTCTCACCTTGGCAGCCTATAGCGAATGACCCAACACCAAGAAAAGGATGGAGGGATGAGAGGATGGATGGAGATAATGGTGGTGGTGTGTAGGAAGGAGAGAGGAAAGGAGGAAGAGAAATACAAAACAGGAGAAGGAGACATTCTTTTGGGTGATGCAGCGTTTAAATAAACAACAAGAACAAAACTGTGGTGTCTGATTGGTAAACGGAGAATAGTGAAAGAAACACAGCGACAAGAAGGAGGAATGAACCAACACTGGTAAAAGTGAAGGGATGAGAAGTGACAGGCAACAGCCAAGATCAGACTAATTGTTTTTTCTTCTTTTACTAGAAATCAAGATACAGATATTTAGAAACACATGCGACCTCTAAAATATAGAACAGGGAAACGTTTACATTCCTACAAAATTAAACTGAGGTCTGGTTAGCCATGCGGCAAAACATGGACAGGGGTTGCTGGATCTTTTTCCTCACCTGGTGGTCCACTCAGTCCTTGGTTGCCAACAGCACCAGGCCCACCTGGTATGCCACCAGTCGGCTCGCCAGGCGGTCCAGGAGCGCCGGGAATGCCAGAAAGGCCGTCAACTCCGCGCTCTCCCTTCAGTCCAGGAAAACCGTCACGTCCGGCACCACCTGACAGAGGAAGAAAGAAATGTTGACAGATATCACTGCTGCTGGTTCGACTTACTTTTTTACTACTTCTGCTACAGCTACCAATAACACTACTCTAAACGACTAGGTTTATCTTATCTTATCTTAATACAGCTACTTACACTCAGTGGCCAGTTTAAGGTACACCTAGCTAAAACTAATGGCAGTCTAACAATCCCACAGTCAATCATCATCGTTCAATTGTGGTTGAAACAGTTTCAGTCAACCCTCACTGATATTAATGGAGTGAACGAAATTTTAAAAAACCCTGACTAAAAATCTAACAACGTGAGTCTCTCTGTCTCAGACCCACCTGGCAATCCAGATCCCCCTGGTGTCCCTGGCTGACCCTTATCTCCAGGGATTCCTGGCAAACCGTCCTGTCCTGGAGCTCCAGGTGTGGCTCCCAGTACCTCTCCAGGCTGGCCCTTGGCTCCAGGACGCCCTGGAACACCATCCTTTCCTCTGCCTCCGTCAAAACCCTGTCCTGGAAGACCTGGAACTCCAGCATCCCCTCTGGGTCCAGGGAAGCCTGCATGGAGGAAACAGTCAAGGTGAGTCAGGAATTTCCCAGTTTGGGACAATAAAGTATCTATCTATCTATCTATTATGAGTGATGATTGACTTCAATCACAGAAAGTACTGGCACTGATTCTACTGTGGATATCAAACAGCACAGAGACAGGCCAACATGCAGGTTTACCTTGTGGTCCTGGTTGGCCTCCAAAACCGGGGTCTCCTCTCTCTCCTTTGGCACCATCAAACCCTGGACGTCCAGGGCCTCCTGGGAAACCTGCCTGACCTTTAGGACCTGACAGGTGCAGACAGGTGTCACTTCAGTTGTGAGCATCAGTGTGTCGTTTGGTCTAAAAATCCTCCAGTGTGCTCTATGTTTTAGTTCTTCTTCTACATGTTTATAACAAGTAGAGGATCATCATTAGTGCATCACATTAAATAATAAAAAAAGCACTGCCGAACATTTGTTGAATTGTACCTGGTCGTCCGGGTACACCGGGGACACCGGGGGCTCCGTCCTCACCAGGAATTGTGCAAGGTAGCACTTGGCCTGGTAGCAGTCACATATAGGTTAGCAATCACACTTTATATACTTTAACAGACACATACAATTAACACGTGACACATAATAGAAACATTGGCTACTTATTCCTTCCATACGAGACATAACTACACATTTCCCTGACTAAGTTCTACCAGACTTGGCCCAAATATAATTACACCAGTACAACCTAGTACATGTTACACTAATAATATGTACTACTATAATAACGAGACTACTATAAACAGTACTTCTTATCTTCTTATAAATGTGAATGTCTTTCGCAACGTTGATTGTCTGTCGCCTCCATTCATTCCATTACTGCTCTCATATAAAAGGTTTTCATTTAGGTTAATCTGAGTTTAATCATGAGAATTACTGTTTGTTGGTTAGTAGCAAATTCATCACACTGAGGGGCAGTTGAAAAAAAATTAGAGGATGATGAACAGACTAGAGAATTAGAAAAGTTATAAATTCAATTTTGTGTTTGGGGATCAGTTCTTTTATTCCCACTGGGCCCCTCCCCTCCCCAACCCTCACTGGTTAAAAGCACTTAGCAGAGGCAGGGCTTGAAAACATGCGCCAGGTTTCAGCAGCTTTGATTGGAGGAAGAGGCGAGTGTGACCAATGACTGGCTGGAAATATACTGCATGTTGGCCAACGTATTCAGATCAACACCTGAAACTTCACTGTTAATCATCGACTGACTCTGCCAGAGTGGAATCCCTGAGAAACAGGGAGCGAGAGGCTTCCATCGGCTCCGTCATGAACAAATGATTGACAGTGAGCTTATGGTTTTCAGAAGGAAAAAAAAAGACTTTGATGCCCTGAATTACTTGCTTGCTTTCTGTGAGTCTCTCCAACAGTGTGGGTAATCGACAGCTAAGCCATTATTATAGCTTCCACCTGAAACCACTTGTACCACTCAGACTTTTCTTTTGAGTAACACTAACCATGTGTTCACACCGCAAACAAGGGATCTAACAGTCACTCACTGATCCCTGGGAGTGCATTTACTGTTCCCTGCCAGCCAGAAACAGTGCAAATACCATTTTAGCTTTCTAAATAATCTCTGATAGAAATAGTTTCCTTTCAAGTGCTTGTGGGTGCATCTTTCTGTTGTAGTTCAAGTATGAAAAATATGACTCATTTGAAGCATCAACATATATCTGGTTTCTACATAAGTGCCTTCGCCTCAGCTAAAACTTTAGATCATCAACATAACTTAACTCCTTAGGAAATGAGCAGTGCAGAAATGATGACATACAGATATATTTCTTCACTTGAAACAGTCCAAACAACTAAAAACAGGCTCTATAGAAAAGAGAAGTGAGAGTGAGGCTGCGTATTTTCTGTACATGCACAGGTGCATTTGTTCAGAATTCACAGTTTTATGCTGCTTGGAGGCTTTTATTCTTATTTTGCTCACACAGAATCTCAGCAGCAACTCAGCCACCAACAACAAACACTTCTCGTTTCTCTACTGATGTGATTTTATTTCTATGTATGATGGCACTGCCTCCAAGCATCAATTCAATAAAGTTTGCATTGTGAACACATGAAGTTAGTATGTGCCAATACCTGGTTGAAGTTGGCCAAAACCCAGAGTAGCACTGTATATCCTTATCTAATGATATCTCCAAGATCATTTCCTTCATCCAGCTTGTGAATATGAGTACAATTTTCCTGCTGCAGTCAGCAGTCTGCTGCTCGAGATGTATTTTATGAATCCACCAGGGGCTAGGCTGCCTGAAAATGAAAGTTAAAATTCTTTCCCAGGCTTCGTTACTCTGGCTGGTGGATGAAAAAGTTAGTTACCCACCCGTTCCCTCTTCGGCGTCATTAACCCCTCCACAGCTGTTTTCACCTGGACAGATACACATGCACAAGGAAGGTCAGAGAGATGGAGGGATTGATGGATGGAGAGAGAGAGAGAGAGAGAGAGAGAGAGAGAGAGAGAGGGAGAGAGAGAGGGAGAGAGAGAGAGAGAGAGACAGAGAGAGAGAGAATGGCAGCATACAAAGCCAGTCAGGGTCATTTGCATGCGCCAATAAAGCAATTAAATTTCTCTTTCACAAACAGATATCAGCAAATCAGCAATCAGTTAAATTCAATTAATTTAAGGCTCATTCAGTTAAGGCAAAGGCAGCATATTAAAATGCTTGCTTCAATGTAAAAGTGCTTAAAAATAGATTATTCCACTCAATGAGAAGAGAGAGAGACACATCAATCGAACACTTGCAAACTGCAGCTAAAAGTCTACTAGATTGACTCTGTTGTTGTTGTCTTTTCCCATTTTCTCTCAGCTCATGTGAGTGACAATAACCTTCATATTAAGAGCAAAATGAATCAGTTGTTTAGCATTAGCATCACGGTATGAGAGCACACATTCATACTGAAGATGAGTGGCCAGCTGCTGCCGAGGAGGACTCTGTGTCATTTAGTCTCAGTGAAGAAGAACAAAGTAAAGTTGGTATAAAGGAGGCCACTGGTGTCATTCAGTTAGTCTACGTCTGTACTATATTCTAGGTCCAGCTTACAGTTCCACAAATCATTTTGCATGCAGTATATTATTACTTCATTTTGATGAATTAATTGTTGTGTTTGTTTGTTTTGTTTTTTTTTTTACAGACTTTACAGTGTCAAACCTAGCATGAAACGGACTTTTGTTGCAGCTAATCAAAGAACCCCCCACAGATTTGTAAAACATCTACCGTTTCCTTTTTTAGATTAATCTATCTGGCACCACACGTTCCCAAACACCCTGTTCTTGCCTACATCTAAGCATAAATCAGCCTTAAAGTTTAGTCCATCTGTTTTAGTCTGATTTCACTCAAAAACAGTCCATAATCATTTGACAGAACCTGAAACATCCTAGTTTGTATTTGCCCATTCTTGAATAATTCCTTAAATAATGTATAGTTTCTAGATTCGACCTCTGGACCAAGATGAGATGTTTATCAGAAGACTTTATATCAAAGATAAGCCAATCTTCTAAACATCATTTTGCTGGGTGGGTTATCATTGTCTCTTTTATTCTGAACAAGAATGAAATTACTTCCTTTAAAGGAAGAAAACACCAGCATCCTTCAAAAGTGCAACCAAATACAAGTAATTTGAACCATCACTCAGTTTGTGAACGATAATTTCCACCAAATAAAATCTTCTTACTTCCTCTGAGACTAAAGAAGCACAGTAGCTGTTGTGCAATCAGCTTTAAAGTCTCATCATTGTGCATCAATCAGTCAACTAACGAAGCAGTTTATGGATTATAGATTATTGACTGCTGCAGAAGAAGTGTATAAGCACATTAATGGAGACCATTAATCATGTAGTTATCAGTATGCTGCTGCAGCTGAGGCATGAAGGGCAGGAAGCTGCTTTGGTAGAGAAAATCTAACAAGAGCCATGTTGTCCCTTCAGGTCCTGGAGGATTTGGCTGCTTAAGCAGGGCAGATGGACCAGGAGCTGTTTGTCCCCTACAAACATCCTCTAATGGTTTATGGTGTTAGGATGAGGATGCTATGGCAGCTACAGTACACGGAGGATGGACAGTGATTGGATGGGGTGGATGTATGGTCGGGTTCACCCTGTGAGGAGAATACTGTACACACACACTTTCTTTCTCACTTATCCTCTCTCTCAAAGTCACATTCATGAACACACACGCACACAATGCACTTTCATTCCTTTCTCTTGCTTCCGTTGTTCCTTTCCCCTGCAACACCTACCTCTCGGTCCAGGTAAACCTGGTTGCCCCGGCAGTCCAGGTATACCGGGCTCTCCGGGCTCTCCGCGAAAGCCGGGCGTTCCAAGATAGCCGCTACCGGGCTCACCAGGGCCACCGGGACGACCCTTAGCTCCTGGGAACCCTGGGAAACCTTTCTCACCAAATGTGCCAAAGCCAACTTCACCCTGAAGAGGAGAGGAAAGCTGCTTTAAATTTGTGTATTTGTGTAGAAGAAACTACTAGAACCTGCAGACTAAAAGCTTTCGATGAACACAAAAAACTGTGTGTCTAAGCACTCACTGGGGGTCCCGGGGCTCCTGGGAAGCCAGGCAGTCCGTCTCTGCCGGGTTTTCCAGTTTCACCTGTAGGTCCCCTCAGTCCAGGAAGTCCGAGCTCTCCTTTCACCCCCAAACCCAGGTTGGGGTAGTAAGATGCCCCCTTCTCTCCCTTACGACCAAAGAAACCCCTTTCACCTGCACGACCCTGCAGGAGGACAGAAATGAGGGACTTCTGTGAAACTTGCATGACTTTAGAAACATTCTAAAAGAATGAAAAAAGAACATTTGACAGCTAAAACAGCCAAAAGTGTGATGAAAGTTGTGGAGTGACAGCAGAGTTAAAATTTTACTTACAGGAGGTCCCTGAACGCCACCAAAGCCGGGTGAACCGCCATCGCCGGGTTCACCCTTACGTCCAGAGAAGCCAGGGCTGCCGTTACTTCCTGGGGAACCAGGTAACCCAGGCAAGCCTGAGGAGCCTCCTCCTAGGCAGGCACAGTCACCAGGATCACCTGGAGGACGGAGGAAATGGGGCAGCAAAGAAGGCAGAAAGTAGAAAGGAAGATAAAAGATGAATGAAAAAGTGAAATGAGGTAGGATTATTCATTTCTGCACAAGGGAATGTCCAAATTCAGTCCAGGACATGTGGACTCCATCAGGAATCAGGACTATAACTTCAGAGACATGAGACACGATCTTAATTAGTCCTGTTTTCCTCCTTTCACAATGCTCGTAGCCGGTGGGAGGGGGGCTGAGTCAGTGACGAGTCATATAGTCAACAGTCTAGAAGCACTACGCACATCAAAACATTTTTTTTGATGACATACAACATGGAGACGCAAGAAAAGAGACAGAGAAGTTGAAAAATAAATCTTTGTTTTGAGTAATTGTGTGTGTGTGTGTGTGTGTGTGTACCTCTGAAGCCTTTGTATCCTGTGTTGCCTGGTGCTCCTCTGGGGCCAGGGGGCCCAGGCTCTCCAGGAATACTAGAGGGGAAACCTGTGGAAGAACCTGTAAGCACACACACAAACACACACGAAAAGGAAGTTAGATCAGTTAGAGCTTAAAATGACACACCTACCACATAGGAGCTAAAAACAACACACACACATCCTGTGATTTCTGGATTTTATAAGCTGAATTGCACTGACTGATCTAAGATGGACAATGGATATATGTGTAAGGTTCCTGTCTTTTATAAAACTCACAGCTAAACATTTATAGAATATCAACATGAATCATGTAAACCAGCACAGTGCAAATGCAGCTTGTTGCCACAGTGCGAAATGAGGATTAGTGTCTTTTGAGTCAGCGTGTAATATGAAAGAGTTGAGCTGCTGCTGCTGCTGCAAGATGACAGATGCTTATTTTTTTTAAAAGCATTAACTTGTTTATATTGTATTAAAATATAAAACAGAATTGTACTTAGCATGAATCAATTCAGTAACTTTACATCAACTACAATGGCTAAGAGCTACTTGCCACAAGCAGCATGCATAGGCTGTTGCAGTTTGGCACCTACACAAACAAAGGAAACAAACTGCTAACAATGCACATTCATTATTTTGAGTCCAGTGAAAATATAAACGCATCATCTCTGAATCTGTGCTCATTCTAGACCTTTATGGGGAAGAGACTCAAAGACCAAAGGTTAACTTACTACTGATTCAGATCTTTCAAATGCAACTGTGACTCACAGACTTAATTCAGCCTATGGAGCTGACTGTGCTCTTTAGTCACATCAATAAGAGGGAGACACTTGCCTCTGCTTTGGTTCTGAATGAATCTTTAGTAAGTAAACTTCCGAGCTGAGATTCTCATCACCAAACACATGAATCCCATGCAGGAATTTATGAGGCTGCAAGAATGTAGAATCGAGAATGTAAAACACCTGAAATGATGTCACAGAGATGAACTATTTTAAATATTTTCCAAACAAACTGAAAGAAAAATAAGAGTAGGATTATTATCAGTGTTTTCACTCATTTTTTCTTTCAGTTTGGGTCTCCACTTTTCCTTCGTTTAATGCATTTGTGCCAACAAAATTAAAAAAAATTATCCCTGTTTGCAAACAACACTGTTGCCATGCATTATGTCCATGTAAAATCAGTGAATCATGTTCACAGCAGGCGACACCTCGTGAGAAGAAAAGCAGCTTGGAGTACAGAGACCCTCCCATCCAAGTCTGAAGCCTGTAATAGCCTCCGCTCTTCTCAGCTATACTTACCACCGCACCCTCCACAGAGTATAGCGTGATTAAAAAAGCACGTCAGCAGTTAGAAACTGCCTGCTGAAAGTTGAGTTTGTTGTTTTAAACTTTGCTTTGGCAGGCCCAATATTGCCATGGCTGGCAATGGCCATCATAGCAATATGGCCGCCTTTGGGATACCTGCCTTTGGGCCCGGACCACTCAGGATGGATGACGCAGGGACCAACGGCAATGCCTTGGAGGACAGTTAAATGAGTCAGCCATGATGTTTTAAAGTCTGATTGTAGCTTGTCTTGTACTTTAAGCGATGAACTGGCTTTTATGGCTGCTAAAAATACAAAATCCAGTTTCTTATTGCAAATTCTTTTACTTCAGCTGCAGCTCTGTGCCAAGCTGTTAAAGATTCTGTATCCTCATCTAGAAGTTTCTAATTTTTCAATCATTTTATTACAACAAACTTAATTACTTTAGCTCTTCATACAAGGAATCCAGCTGAAAGTGATTTGTCGAAGACAAATTAATAGCAGACAACATAAACAACTTTTGACCCTTCAGACCTTCATGGATTTCTAACTGTTCATCTCTCAAAAGGCCACGTCAGCCTTCATCACGACCACCTGTGAAGAAAGGACCAAAGAGTTTTTATCAGTCGATTCTGTGTGAACATACTAGAGGGGCCCTGAGGTCCGGGAGGGCCAGGGGGTCCGGGGAGTCCAGGAGAGCCAGGGAGTCCTTCTGAGCCATAGCCTGGTATGCCTGCGTTACCTTTCTCTCCCTTTGGGCCAGGGGTCCCGGGAAAACCTGGCAATCCGCCACGACCTGCATTTGAGGGAGGAGGACAGAGGAGATATATAAAATTAATATTTTCACATTATAATAAACCCATCTCATCCATTTGGAGTGAGATTTTTAAAGCTGATTGATGATTAATTATTATCTGCGAGTCCCAAAGCTACACACACACATACACTGATTTACTGATTATTAAACCACTAAGTCTCTATACTCTATGTGTGTCTACATTACCTGTACCAAAACCACCAATTCCTGGTGGGCCTGGTGGTCCTTGGTATCCTGGAGATCCCTGGTCACCTGGGGCACCGGGGAGGCCATTGAAACCTGGGTCACCTGGTGGTCCTGCAGCCAATCAGAGAAGAGATGATCAACACAGGGACTAATTAACTGAAAACTCACAGTCAGCCTGTGATTGATTTATGAAATTATCAGTTTGGATTTTGGGTGTTAGCTTTACCTTGAACAGAAGTGCCCAAATCACTGATGAATGCTGGAGGTCCTGGTGGTCCCGGGTCTCCCTGGTCCCCCTATTAGATAGATAGATATACTTTATTCATCCAAAAGTGGGAAATTGTTGAAAGACACATTCACACCAGTTCAGGACAAAATATTACACAAGAAAGAAAAAGTTGTGACCTGACAAAGTGATTTAACTGTTGTTTTGAATACGTTTCCAAAGTCTTTTTCTAATCAATCTTAAGACAGTAAGATGAGACAAATGAAAACACATCCCATGTCTGTATAGTAAATTGCAAGCTAGCCACTGGAGCCAGTTAGCTTGACGTTAGCTTAGCATAAAGCTTAGGTTCGCATAAAGACTGGAAACGGGGAGAAACAGCTGGTCTGGCTGTTTCCAGAGGTTAAACGAATCTCGCTAAAAGCACATCTAAAGCTTCTGAATCAACACCTGAATGCTAAAAACCAAGCTAACGTCATATTTACTTTACTGTAGTATCTTATTTAGCTGCTGTAAATCTTGACAAGAGAGTAAAGAATACTTTTCTCCACAACTTCACATGAGTCATTTAAACCAATTTACACCAAACAAACATTAATTTAAACCATTACCGGTTAAAAGGCGCCATTTTATATAACATCATACATAATATCATATTGAAGCAATATAGTGAAACTTTGACATCAGCTTGTTTAAAAAATAAAACAAAAAACAGTGCCGCCATCTGCCGGTGAAACAAAGATATTGCAAGTGTCCCATATGATTCTGAGCAGGTTATTTATTTGTTATTTCAAACTGGAAAAGCAACAAAATGAAATATAATCAAAACTGTCATTATGCATATTCAAACAAACACTTATATAGCTGCAATGAAGCTAAAGTAATAGTACTTGGTCTTTGTTAAGTTTAACTTGCAGCAGCATTTTGAAAGTTGTAATTTGATTGATGTCTGATATTGCAATAATTTTTAAACACTGGGGCATGTTGATTTCTTGTATACTCACTGAGGATTATTAAATACTGTATGCAGTTTGTATGAAGTGTGGAATTGAGACACAACTGCTCTTGACTGTGTGTGAAACTACATCAACAAGCAGAGCATGCAAACAGACACAGTCATTTTACCTTGGGTCCTATGTATCCTGGCTGGCCGGGGAAACCTGGGTTGCCTCTGTATCCCTGTGACAGGAACAAATCTGGTTTGAATTTACTGCACAAATGACGGGACAGGGTTTTTGCACAATGCACTATTACATTTGAAGTATTTGTTGTTCTCAGCACAGAGTGTTTTATGCTGTTAGTCATAATACACTACATAGTGGGATGATACAGGAACAGTACATGCAGTAAAAGTATGTGATATAACAATAAATGCTGTGCTAAACACATTATCACCTGCAGTTATGTGCTTCAGTGTAATGACTCATAATTGATTCCTCATTTGCTGGGTAACCTTTAATGCTTGTGTGGGACAGTGTTATAAAGCCCACCTGTTGTCCAGAAGGTCCTGGAGGCCCGTTAAATCCAGGGGGTCCCTGTTTGGTGGAATCAAAGAAAACATCCACCACAGAGGAAGAGGAAAGGTGAGAGACATATTTCAGCATAGAGGACAACAGCAAACAGTTTGGAGGAAGAACAGCTTCCAAATACAACAGAAGTCTCCAGGATTCACACAACAAAAGGGCACATTTCTACTTTTTCTCTAATGTGTGAAATTGCTATAATACAGTCAGCTGTTAGCTCTTACTCTTCCCCCGGGGTATCCAGGAATGCCTTTCTCGCCATATTCGCCACGATAGCCAAACGGTCCCTGGAAACAAGCAGAAAAAGGTGAGTTTCATGAAACAGAACTTCTCTCATTGATCTCAGCCACTGTTCAACAAAGGTTCTCTCAATTAAAGTCACTCTGCATGTTTGGTGGGATATTGCCACGTAGCGCATCAGCAGTATTTCTAATTGCTGGTGCACAAATACCATTGAAAACTGATGGTTCTGGAAAAAAAAAAGCTACTTACAGGTCGGCCAGGATTGCCAGGGAATCCTCTGAATCCCTTTGGGCCAGGTTCACCCTTTGACAAAGACAGAGAGAGAGAGAGCAAAGGTGAACTTGAGAACGGCATCATTCTGCAGCGTTTAGGAACGAAGATTACATTCTCAGCCAACGATGAATGGATTGCATCTAGTTAAACTTACCTCTGAAAGCTCACGCAAACAATAACATGTCCCTCAAAAGAAACATGAGAACAAAAACTGTGCTGCGAATACAGGAATTCATCGTTTTGAACTGGCCTCAAGGGTGATTTGAATAATATTTGAATCATGTTGACACTGAAACAGATTCTGGGGCTAGGAGAAGGCTGAAGTCCCCATTGAAGAGCAAACTGCAGTGCTGTTCAAGCCCCCAAGAGGATGCATTGTGTTGTGGCTCGAGGAATCCAGGGTGGATGATTCAGATTATTTTCTTCTCCCGCACAAAGACATTGAGCGCTACCTCTAATGTTGACAGAGGACTCTTCCACTCTGAGGACTCATAAACTGAACTGTAGTGGTCACAGTGGACTATCCACTGTACTTTATGTTGATTAATGAACATTAATTTGAGCATTGGATTACATGTTTAAAGAAAAATTAAACCATCACATCATCAAAAGGATAATCTGATTTTGGTCACGTCCCTGGATTAAAAAGTTTAATATCAAACGTTGGATTGTGACTGCAACAACAATTCTTTGAAACAGACCCTGTTAACAACTCTATGACCACGAGATGATACCAAAATCAACAAAGTGATGAAAGGCGTGCTCTGACAGATTATCTTTTCAAAGTTTGCTTCAAGTCTCTGCAGGTTAATTTTCATACTGTATTGAAATGAGATGAAACCAGTGGGTGCTTGGAAGGTAAGAAAGCTTTGTGAAACCATTTTTCCGACTTAACGACCAACTTGTAAAGATGAGGCTGGAGATGTTGTATCTGGACGCTCTCAGTCTCAGGAAGTCCATCTGTGACTTCCTGCTTCTCATTAGAAATGTCGACTGTGAGAAGAGTTGCAACAAACCTGTTTTCCTTTGTCTCCTTTGGGAAAACCCACAAACTCCACAACGCCATTGATCATTGGCTGGCCGGGATCACCGGGCAAGCCCACGTCGCCCTGGATACCGTGACCAAGGGAAAGAGAGCTGTTTACACTGGTCACCGTGGCGACGAAGTATTGACGGGGAGCGGTCGAGGGCGACTGTGGGCGACGCCACTGGAGGGGCTGTCGTGCACCGAGTGAGTGGAGGAGAGAGGACGTACAGGAGGGAGGATGAGAGGCTGGTCTCAGTATGAAGTTCAGTACTTTGCAGTTTTATTCTAACATATTTCTGATCTGCAAAGCCTCAATTCTAGTGATGCAGAAAGTTATCGAACTGTAAAGACTAGTTTGATTTTCTCAACACAAGCTCAGATTACATGGTGTTTCAGACAGATAGAGCATGGACCTCCAGGCTCGTTATTTTGAAAGGCCAAACAGATGAGCATAAGATTTTTATCTAATCCTACATCACACGTTCAGTATCTCGAGGAGAAAACCTGAACTTGACTCTGATCGTAGAACGTGTTGAAAGTGTGTCAGACTCTAAAGTGACAGGGAAAAGATGCTGGACTGATTCTGGGTTGGACCAACCTCTCTTCCTCCTCATCCTTCTCCTCCTCCTCTTCCTCCTCCTCCTCACTCATCTGGGCCAACACGTCCTCCCCTCCACAGCTGTACCGTTTGCTGCAATCACTGCTCCTCTTCCTCTTTAGGTTTCTGACCACAAACAGCCATCTGCGTTCTTTTTACCACTTTTATAGTGAAACCCCTCCACATCCATGAGTGTGTGTGTGTGTGTGTGTGTGTGTGTGTGTGTGTGTGTGTGTGTGTTGTGAAGGCGCTGCACCCTCTGCTCCTAGCCTTCCCCTTGCCGTGTTACCTTATCTCCTTTGTAGATAGTGAGAGTTTGTTCGCTTCTTAGTGACCCGTCGCCGGGAGTACCGCTGGGTCCGGGAAGACCCACGTCGCCCTGGAGTCCGAAATACACACAACACACCGTTAGCCAATCAGGAGGATTCGTGGGGGTGAGGAACAGGAGGAGGAGGTCATGATGGGAGGAGAGAGGGAAAGAAGTAGATGGAAAGATAGATGAACACACTACATGGCCAAAAGTGTGTGGACACCTGGACATCATTCTATTATGAGATTGCTGAAGTCTGTCTGATTTTGAGTTCTTTATATTAACTTCCCATCAAATCCAGAATCCTATTCAAGATTCTTGTGATCATGTTTACAGCCCTTCGTCACGAGCAGGTTTTCTGACAAAAATCTGGAGGTGTGGAGTTAGAAAGAAGTGAGCAAACCTCTGTAGGCCATTTGAAAGAAAAAAAACTGCAGATATCTTTACCAAACAACATGGAAATAGTCCAAAAACATCTGTCCACTTACTTTTGGCCATATAGATAGCTAGATAGATAGATAGATGAATGATACAGGAGATGAAATCAAAAAAGAAAATCAAAAAAAACAAGAATAAATAAATGCCAAGAGGAAAAAACGAGGAAGGATAAAGAAACAGTGATGAGAGAAGGAAAGAGAGAAAAGGAGAAGAAGAGCTCAGGGATGCTTTTTTCTTGAGTTTCATGTTGATCAAGTTTTAGAAATTTCGAGCCACCATTTTCCCCCAAAAGGAAACACAACGCAGGGCAGTTTGAATTTCATCCTACAGGGATGTATTTCATCAGGCTCAGCAGCAAATCCAGCTGTTTGCATCTGTCTGAGTTCAGTGTCGGAGGGCAACGCTCATGCAGTGTGTGAGGAAGATGGATGTTAGTACTCCTGTGTGATTGCTCAAAATGAGATGGGTGGGTTGGATGAGGAGTCAAAAGAGCAGGCGAATGAACTACAAATCCCAGGGTTTCACCACCAGAGGCCCAAAACATGTGATTAAAGGAGAAGATGCAGTGCAACGTGGGAAGGAGGAGCGAGTGATTCCAGCACCCAGTTACAGGCCACAGATCGTCCTCGGACCGACAGCTCAGAGATTTTACACCTTTTAATAAACAAAAACTTGAGTTTTCATTTTTATTATTAGTGTCATTTTCTTGATTTAAGGGGAATTTGAATATTTAAAGCCACTGACTTCTGCACAGTCACGTCAAGGTGAAGCATAGCCTGATCAAGAATCGATGAATTTTACTTCAACAATGAATCTTTTTCCAAATTTGGAGAAAAAAAGTAAAATCTCTGAACTGTCATTCAGCAGTGAGGGAAACAAGTGTGTGATGCCACCGGTCGACTCACAAACATCTGACAAATCTGAAGCAGATTTTGAAACTCGAAACAGCATTTTTAAAAATCAGTCCTCTGAGAATTTGGGATTTGATTCTGATTAGAAATGACGATGCGATGTTAAACGGTCGACTCGTCTCAGTGGCAGCACAGAACATTTGAAGGAACAAACCAGACTGAATCAGGTAGAGGTTCATGTGATCTTTTTATCGTACAGGAAACGGATGCAACAAACAGTTCAGCGGTTGTGTCAATCTGGGGATGGAGAGAGGAGGATGGAGGGAGGAGGATGGAGGGATGCAGGGTGGGGTTAAGGAGGGAAGGAAGGATGGATGGAGGGTAAATGAATGTGTGTTGGATGGAAGGAGTGCAGGTTGCCAAGCCGCCACCAGTCAGATATTAACATGCACAGTATCATCTCCAACCAGTTCATTTGACAAACATGCACACACACATAAACTCATACACACTCATGCACACACACTCCAAGGACCAGCTAGAGTCTGTCAGTCTGCAGCTGATGTTTACATGAATGAAATGAGAGAAAGCACAAAAGTTTTACTCCAAAAGTCGCTTCATCATTTGGTCACAGAAAAGAAATGTTCTTCAGAAAACCTTTAGGCTAAAACATTTATTACAAGGCTTTAATAAAGAGGCATAATGGTTTAATCAACTGGTTCCTACATAAAAAAACATTTGTATTATTCCCAGTGATGAAGAAGCTACGAGGTTGAAACCAATCGATGTTTTGAACCAATCAAGAGTTTCTGAAGAATGTTTCTTCGCTGCTTCCTGCTTTAATGTGAGACTGATTCGACTCTGCCGTCTCTTAAAGATTTACATCACTGTGTTGCACAAATTCTATATTTTGAATTGATATTAAGTTTTGCTGCCTGTGTTTCTGCTTCGCTCGGCTCATGCAGCCTGTATGATATTGATCATCAGACTTATTCCAGTCAAGATGATAAAGAATTTTTCCACCTCCAAATGTTGGACCTGTTCCTTTAAGGTTTATCGTTTAAGTTTAATGTTGTGGCTTTTAAACTTTCTCTGGTGTTTGAATCCATCTCGAACTGTCACCAAACTGTTTCATGTTTCATCTATATTGCTCATAGCTCAGGTGGGAATTAACACCAACCAGATCATCAAACACTAACTAAACTAGGATTCTTCTCCTGTTTTTAGTCTAAGTGATGCAGATGTTTCAACTAGTTTCACTCACTATCACCATCAACGTGTGTGTGTGTGGTTTAATTTCTACAGACAAATGAGTCGACATGAGCTCTTCAGTGAACAAAGCGTACCTTGTCTCCTCTCTCTCCTTGATATCCGTCACTACGGCTCCCCTAAAAACAACAAGGGTTAACAAACAGCCTGTACAAACACCGTTTACAGCCTTTTAATAGAATATAATTCATTAGTTAACTCTACTGTTTTACTTACCATCGGCCCCGGGGGGCCAGGAGGACCAGGTGGGCCCTAAAGATGGACAGAAACAGACTCAATTTCACAGGTAGGGTCAGCGAATACATTAGAAATAATACAAATACTTCAGATGAAAGACAGATTAGTGTCTGCAATGATTTTTTATTTCATAACATAAAATGTAATAACATCAGCGCATGCAATAAAATGTGTAGATTCATTTACTGGAAATTATGAACTAACTATGAACTAGTTCACTTCGAAAGATGTCTGACTAATAAAGTAATAAACATTAATTATGTAGCTGGATGTGATGAAGGAAGAGATAAATTAGTTTACATACAGGGAATCCCTCAGGGCCTTGTGGACCGGTAAAACCAGGAGGACCATCAGGACCTCTGATGCCCTGCAGAGAACAACAGATCTATATTTACACTCCTGACATCACTGATGAAGCAATGCATGAAGTTCATCTTTCAATCTTACTTTTATTTTTCTATTTTTTCCTTTTTATTTGTTATTGCAAACACATTATATTTTGAATTGAAAATACGTTTTAAAGTGCTCATTTGTGTGTGAAAATCTTACAGGTTGACCGTCTGCTCCTGGTAAACCTGGCAAACTCTGAATGAGGAAAAAAAGAAACAGATTGAATAAAAAGATCCAAACCACATTTGAGTAATAAAGTCGATAAAGATCCATCAGCTTGTGTGTGAGTTAATCTGTGTGTGGGATCTCACCGCGATGCCGTTGTCTGAGATGTATCGAGGTTCTCCTTTCTGACCCTTTGGCCCAGTAGGCCCCTGTTGGAGGAAAGGACCCCGTCAGTGTCCTTCTATCACATGCAGGGACAGAAAAATTAGGACAATAAGAGGAATTGAATTTCGTCCTCACAGCGAGTCCAGGGAATCCAGGGGCTCCCGTCCCGAAGCCGGGGGCTCCGGGTTCTCCTCTGGTCCCGTTGCACCCGTCCAGTCCTGGTGGTCCTCTGCCACCGTCCAGACCAGGATGACCCTGCAGAGAGAAGGACAGGAGGGGGCGCTCTTCAATAACAAGCACTGATGATGGGATGATTTTTAAATATGAGATGCAAAACAACTCATGAGTCATTATTACGAAATGAAAGTTTCCCATGTGAGGAAGACATGAAAACTTTGATAACAACTACAGGATGATCAAGCATATCTGGAATCTTATTGAAGTGCATGTTTGCATATTGTGTGTCCCAGCGTTTGTGGTTTACTCACAGGTACTCCATCGTTTCCTTGGAACCCCGGCACCCCCATCGGTCCCTGTATGAGAAAATAACCCATTGTGTTATTTCCAGAATCATCTTAAATAGCAACACCTGCTGATGAAAACAAGGCTCCACTCGATATTATTTGGACATTTAACTTGTCAAGAATAGAATTAAATCAATATTTCAAGTTAATATTTGATAAGAAGACACATCAGAAGCATGTTATTGGTTCACGGTCCAGTATTTGACCTTGTCTCCTTTGGTGCCAGACGGTCCTTTCAGTCCAATGTGGCCCTTCTCTCCTTTAGGCCCCGAAGGCCCCGGGCCCCCACGTGGCCCCTCTGGTCCGCTCTGACCAACTTCACCGAGAGGCCCAGGACGACCCTGAGAGGAGAGAGAGGAGACGGGGTCACTTCTCAGGCCGAGAAGGACGACAATGTGTCCAGAGAAACTTTTTATTGAAGACAAAGTGACGTTGTTTCTGACTTTCAGGGATTTAGAAAGAAAGTTGTGTAAACATAACAAAATAAATCAATGTGGAAAACCTCAGGAAGAGCATCATCTTTTTATTAGACCCTCCCATAATAACATCCCACCTATTGTTATTATTATTATTATTATTGTTATTATTATTATCGCTCTGTATCTTCTTCTCTCGTGTTTGTTTTCTTTCTTCTGCAAAGCACTTCGGATCAACTGTGTTGTGTGTGAAGTGCTGTATAAATAAAGTTTATCTGATGTCTGAGTAAACACGGCGTCTTCACTCCCACATTGTTCTTTCCCTCCTTTCATCAGCATCATTACACACCACGCCGTCATCGGCCTGACGAGGCCCTTCACACTCCCGGGGGAAGCCATTTTGTCCCCGTGTGATGGATTTGAAGGGTGTGTTGACATGAAACGGGAGCAAGTCAGGGCGGAAAACCCAGCTGTGTTTTTTTTTTTTCATGGAGGGATGTTTGTCGGCACGTGAGCGCGTCTCACCGTCCCAGATCTCAGAGGGATGGTGAGGTGCTTTATGTGGGCATGCAGCGGCTTGTGGGCTTAGACGGTGGTCTGGAAGAAAAGCTGCTACTGTGGATTCACAAAGAAAAGGCAGATTTTGAATTTAATTTATGATAATGTTTTAAAGTATACACCATTTTCTGGGTATTTAGCCAAAAAAGTTAATTGCAAAGCTTTAATCTTGGTAGGAATGTGCTCATGCTGCAGGTGACAGGCAGTACCAATTCCAACCACATGAGGGCAGTAGAAAAACAGAAACACGAGCAGGTGGGTTTGTGCAGATTTGGATCTGGATGAATGAACAGGCCGAAGGAATCCCTCACTTAACAGGCAGAGTTTGTTAAGGCAAACACACGTTCACACTACAACGACTGACAACCTGCCATTAGCTTTTATTTAAAGCAGCATAACAGATGGAGGGAGGCGAGGGCGGAGAGACGGACAGATGTCTGCGCTCGGGTCAAAGCAAAGTCAGAGGACTTGGTTTTCAGAGACTCAGACAGGCTGAGATCTGCTTTATTATTGTCTGCACAGAGTCAGTTAGAGGAAAAACATGCAAACAGAAAATTTCTTGAGATCGAAAATTTGACTGATTTTGCTTCACGGCCACACTGTGAGGAAATGTGCTGATAAATTCATTCAGAAACACGTCACACAACGTCAACTGAGCAAGTAAAGCAGTTTAACATTTATGAGACATTTATAGACACATTTATAGATGCATGTAAATATTTGCACGTGTGTCTGATGTTTTCGAAATCATCTTACACTAATATCCACCCTGAACTGAACCTAATTTAAACTTAAATCACAAGGTGTAATTTAAAGGAGTGTGCACACATAATTACATTCACACACCATACAGTCCACACACACACACACATATGCACATGCACACACCCTTCATTACACACAAGGTAAAGGTTCACACACCCCTCTATTAGCTCCACGCACACACACACGATAGAACAAGGAGGGCCCACACCTGGTCCTATTCATATATAACTGCTCTGCCTGCAGACACAAACCCATTTAACTAGCAAAATAACAAATCTAACATCGGGGCGGTATCATGGAGAGGGTCAAATACCTGCTCAGAAACAATCCTAAGTGTTTGTTTTAGCCTGCGGGCTGCACCAGGCGGGTGGAGTTTATAGCATCCGGACCATTTAGATAAAGACTTACAAGTATGAATGTCTTCTTGCGACTGTCTAAACTTTATGTTTTGTGGCACGACACAGGACACTGAGCAGGACATCAGTCAATTCATTTTATAGTTTGTTTTAATAGAGGACACAATAAAATGAGTGACTGTCCTCAGGTTGACCGGGTGATCTCCACAGCTCTGTGTAATGTGAGGGGTCATTACTTTTGGACGGTGTTAATAAAGTTACTGTAGACATGAAGTTAACGGATGCAAGCTTCACATCTCTGACTGCACTGACGTCACACGGATGCTTCGCTGGTTTGAAGCTGACGCTGATCCCGGACCAGTGTCGGGGCTGCGGCTCGGCCTCCGGCCCACCTGGCCTCGGGGCAGGCAGGTAGCAGTAATGACAGGGCTGTGCCAGGTAAAGGCAGCCTGCCGGAGCTGTCTGGCTCACACCTGGTTTCACCCGGGGAAAATATGCAGGGGTCGCACTTTCTCTCACGCCTTCACCAATCTCCATCACCCTTTCTCTTCAAACCTCATCACCTTCAGTTTGACTTTATCGATCGTTGTGTCTGCGTCTGACCCGTCTTTGCACCAGACCAACTATCAAGTCCTCCGGCAACCTGCTCGGGTCTGTCTGCCTTCATGCAACAGATACTTCACAGGGTCATGGGGTGGTCTAGTCAAAAGGCTCCGACGTCTTTCTAGGAGCTACTTTTCGGGTCACAGGAGTCACCTTTAAAGACTCGGCTCTGTACTTTGTCTGTCTGGTGTTATGTAAAAGGTGAGAGGTGAAGTGTGAGCGAAGGTGAAAAGATGATTTGTTCTCTGATTAATACTCTTATCAGGCCTTAATCATACGTCACCCTGGATGCACGGACATAAAGGGACTTTTTATAAACAGCTCTTTCACTGTCAGCTGTGAGTGTCTTTAAGTGTTTGCAGGAGGAAGTGAGGTGAGTTTCTGAAGGTTGAAACCACCTCTGTTTATTCCCTAACATGGCATGGAATTAAAAAAATGGAGTGTGCAGAGGAGGAGATCACAGAGGAGCAGAGATAAAAGGGAAGGGATGAAAGGGAACAAAAAAGGGGGAAAGACACAGCAAACCCATAAAAAAAAAAAAAAATCACAGCAGGTTTTGCTGGACCTCGAGGCTGCTGTTAAAGCGACCACAAGGTGGCGATCTATCTTTCTACACAGGTTAACAACGGACAGTGACCTCTGCATATGAAAACCTTGCATGTGAGCGAGTGAATATTCACTTGCCATTTGTCTCTACTTTGGTCTCCACCAACTCCTGAAGGAAACATCTGGTTCTTAAGAAGCAAGAGTTTGACTTTCTCTACCAGCTAGTTGCCAAATTTGCCCTGTTTGCAGTTTGGTGCTGGGTGAACAGTGTGGTCCTAAATATTCAGTCTTACTCCTGCTTGGCTCAGGTTACAGTGGGATTAAGATTAGATTCATGATTCCACATGGTTCACATCTGGTTTGCCCACAATGTACAAATAATGTACTTTGCTTTTTAGACACATGGAGACAAATTTTATCAGAGATCAGTCTGTCCCCTGCCAGCGTCTCCCCGGGTCCCGACACCCTCTGCCAGTTGGCATCCCTGTCTGTTTTCATGCCAGGCCGTCGGGTCTCCGCCCGGCTCTTCCAGACCTTCCATCCTCATCATCTTCCAGCAGACTGGTCAGTTTGTAGGCCCAAATCCCCTCCAGCACAAAGGGCACAATGGAGCCTATTCTGGGCCGCTAAGCTCTCTGGACTTACTGCTCCCATCGGGCCTACCTCACTTCCTGATACAAGAGAGTGCTTGGACAGACAGATTCTAGCCGCCACGCATGTGAAAACCGGCGTGTGTGTGTGTCGTCCACGAACGCACGCGCATTCAAACGCGAACACACACCCTCGGGCCCTCGGAGGATTTACGGGGACGCATTGTTGCGAGCACCGAGTGTGTTAGGGGGAAGATTTTAGCTGTCACACCGCATGCTCACTGGGGGACTCTGATGGGAGCGGCGGGGAGGGGGGGGGGCAAACGTTGGGTCTTTGGGTGCAAGTTTAATCTGTCCGATAACCCAATTACAGTTTGAGCCACATGCAAACACACACATGACTCGGCAGAACCTCAAACGGCCTCGACAAAAAAGAGAGCGATGTTACAAAATGCGCTCAAAGAACGGGACTTTTGATGCCGTTAGAGATGAAACAAGTGAAAACACTAACCAAAGCAGCTCCCACAGCCGCCGACACACACAGGCATGAGAGAGAGGGAAATCCTCTCTAGATGGGAATGTTTAGGTTGGGTCGTCTTTTTTTCCCTCCCATCCCCTCCGGCGATCCGACCGCGAACCCAAACACCTTGGTTTATCTCAGACATGTTTGTCCTGCTCAGGATGAGTGATGATGCAGCGACCAAAGACGGGGCGGACGTCGGGGGGAGAGATAGGCTCGGCATATGGGTGTTTAAGATGGAATTTCTCAGATACTTGGAAACTATAGAAATAATATCAAACTGAGAGCTGCTGGGAGAAAAGGATATAATCACACCTGCATTTGTTCTTGTTTAATCTTTTGGCTGTTTGAGTTCATGTGTAAATAAACGTCACTTGGATGCAAAAATTGTTTGAGTTTTGGTGTCAATCTTTAACTGCAGCATCATTTGTCATCATCATGTCATCCTCCTATTTTCAAGCAAAAAGGACATTCACTGGTTCCAGCTTCTCAAATATAAGATGTGTTTGTCTCATATAACTCAATTTCAGGTTTTGTACTTTTGTTTGGACCAAACATGCAACTTGGAGACGTCACCTTGGTGTCTGGGAGAAAAAATGTTTTCTGACATTTTACAGAAATAAACATTATCAGATGAATCAAGAATACAAGACTGACAGCTAGTGAAAGTCATCTTCAGTTTATAGACAGCTGAGATGCGTCCACACTGGCGACAGGACGGTGGTGTCTCATCAATGGAAGATTAAAGATTGAAGATATCAGAGTCTTCAAAATGTTTGACAGATGGGAAATTTGGTTGCTGGGAAATGCAGTTCAGATTTTCATTAAATGTAAATTGATTAGAAGACGTCCCAGCAGTCTGTTCTTCCCTCCACAGACTGTATGTTTTCCGGCCCTCAGATTCCCACCCCTCCTCTGAACCTCTGACTCGTCTGTTGGTGGTGATGGCCGCCATTAAACAAACAACCTGTTCTCTCTTTCATCCAGGTGCTTTCCCCTCCAATAAAAGCCCCATTAGTGGTCAGCGGGCCCCCTGTCCCACGGTGATGATGTCATAAAGTTGTGCTGTTTTCTCAGCTGTCGGACAGGAAGCGAAACTCAAGGGGCAAAACTATGACACTGTTGTTTTTTTTCAATTTGTCTTTTTGTTATTTAACGGCAAAACATTATGAGTCTTAAGGGAAATGTTTTTCTCCAAAGCCATAAATACATTTCTTACTCCACTTTAACTAAATGCTGTAATTGGGGCTGAAATGAAAAATTAGCCCGAGGTGACGACAACCTCTGAGCGCAAACAACACATGTAATTGGCACGTATGGCTCGTTTAAACCTTTAAGACCTTTCAAAACCAATGCACGGATGTGGCTGTTGAGGTAATGTGGATAAAGATGTTTGGTCACGGCTTAAAAATCAATTACTAAGGTCAATTACGAGTTGTTTGGCACTCGGTGGGGATTAGAGTGAGGTGCAGGGCGACGAGGATGAAAAGAGAGAAAATTAAGGTTTAAACATTTCATTTGTCAAATTGCTTCACGGCGATGCCGCAACATCCACCAGACTGCTGCTGCTGCGAGTAACAAAGTGAAATTATGGATAAAAATGGTCCTTTGTTGAGCCAACCAGACATATCGGTTACACCCTGTACTTAAGATATCATCTCCAGTTTGAGCTTCAGGCGGCTTTTTTCTTTTTCGCCATGCCACAGTGGGGAGGAACCGTCGAGATAGGACGACAGCATCAGTTAAAGGATGACTGAAATAAGGGAGAGCGAGAGATAGAGACACGTCCCATATGGAGTGAAAAGCTATAGGGGCGAGGAGGAACTGCCAGAAGTGAATGAATCAGGTTTTATCACAGAGAACAAAACGCAGCAGATGTGGGAACACACAGAGGAAAGATATGAATGTGATACTATTAGTGTCTCTTCAGGAGAGTTAACATCATGAAATGACTGGGTTTGATCTTTTGCACTTTTATTCCTTAGTTCTTCTTCTTTTATGATTTGTTTAAGTGCAGGTAACCTTTGACCCTGTACAGGTGTACTGAGAAAGCGTGCAAAGCCAAATTTAGCTTCATATGATTCACATGCAATTCACGTCTGGACTGTTTGTTCAGTCTGCAGCCAAGGGTCCAAATATAGAGCAAGAACAATCAAACCACAGAAGAAGAAGAGGAGCGCCAGTCGAACTCAAACAATGGAAAACAAAGCGTAATACATGAATGAAATACAACATTTCTCTTGTTTCATGAACAATCTCAATCTTCTCATTGCTCCACAAAGATTTGATATTTTGGGTCTTTTTTATATTTTATCAATAAACCAATGAAAATGTGCATGAAAACAGGTGGATGGAAACACACTTTCAACTCCAGCTGATTCACAACACGAGGATTGTGCGACACTAAGACTCGGATCCCGATAAGAACATCAGTCCTTTCTGCCATTTTCCTTCAGTCTCTCGCTTCTTGTCTCTGCAGGTTTATGAAGTGGATTCATACAATCTTGAGATAAGTTCGCTCCCACAGACAAAACACAGGCTTATTTGTGTTTGCTTGAGTCTTTCCATTTCTCTTCCATCCTCACAACATTTTTGACTGATGTTCTGGCACAGAAACACATTGATAAATCTGTGACGATCAGAAGGAAATCTGCGAACATCAGCGTCGAGTCCTGGTTTACAAACACTCCTGGAGTCTGTTGACGGCGGAGCCAGACAAGAATGTGAAGGATGACAAACAGAAACAACATGTTTCAGACTCCATTCATCAGGGATGTAAAAAAATATGTGCTTCTCTTTCAGCGTCACCTCTCTTTGTTTATAACCGGGGGAGAGATCACGTTTTTTCCTGTCGGCGACAAAAGGAGCGAAGTGTGTGAGGACGAGCTCCGTCCAGCTGTGTTTGGTTAGGTAGGGATTGAGATTCCTGCACAGTTTGTTAATGCTCTGTTAATGTGCATATCTTCTGTATCACTGTGTGTGTCTGCATCGGCAAAGCGTGGGACTCTTCTCCTCCACTTATCTCCTCTCTCTACTCCTTCAAACCAAGAGTCACAGGCAGCTGTACTGATACGATCTGACGCCCACCCAACCTGCACTGAGGCCCCTCTGACTTCAAAAAGCAGCATCGGTGGCATCCTCCAATTCACTGTTAATTCTGCTTGTATTTCAATGAAACTGCACCACACACACACACACACACACACACACACACGTCTGCACATCCAGTATTTTCGTCCTGCTAAAAGGTGATGAGCGTCTACATGTTTAACTGCGTGTCACTGAGTTTAGTGGAAGCTCCGGGAAGGACAACTCAGGACAGCTGAAAATAAAACCTGCCATAAATGATAGTTGTGAGCAATGTGTGTGTGTGTGTG